>CAMZMU010000058.1:5351021-5802708 GCA_947311845.1 Poa pratensis | reverse complement strand
CTGGAAGTATCGTCGGCTGACAAGCAGGGCAAAGATTTTACCCAGGTTCAGGGCCCTCGTGTGGAGGTAACACCCCTACGTCCTGCCTGTCTGTTATTGCTTTGTGAATATGATGGTTACAAGGTCCGGCGAGATGTCGATCTCGCTAGGGTTTGTGGCTTGGTGGCGTGTGTGGTCTGGTTCGATGGCCCCCAGTCCTTAAATAATAGGCTGGGTCCGGGTGTTCGTAACCGACTCGATTTACAATAAGGAAACTCTAAACCGACTATTGCTTCGCCACTTGGAGGTACTCCATCTTCGTGGGCCTCCCTTCATGGGCTTCATGTAGGCTCTGAAGTTGGGCCTAGTCGATACGTGCACCAGGTACCCTCATGGTAGGGTACCCGATAGGCATACCCATGTCAGTAGCCCCCGAGTACTTGTCTGATTCGAAGAGTCGGGCATGGACTCATACATCATGCACGTTACATTTTTTGCATCTGTATTTAGAATTCTTATGAAATAGCACATGTTGGCTATGTCGAGTGTTTCATCGACTATGAGTTTTTGCTTATGATAGTCAAGGGATATTAGCTTAGCAGGCCCGGCACTCACGACGGATCGGGCCAGTTAACTACCATTTGTGGCAAAACCATACTAGCTTTCAATCAAACTCGAGTCCCCGGACTCGAATCTGGAACAAACTGGACAGACTCGAAACGGCCGTTGAGGTCTTACGGAATCGAACTGCAGCATAATTTTGAATCTACCCAACGGTCGTCGTGGGGATTATTCATCATGTCTGCTGACACGGAACACTTAAGGATAACGCTGCTGGAGCGGTCCTTAGCCCAGCTCGACTGATCGGCGGGTCTTACCTTTGCACTATGCATGCAGCATCCAAGGATCGTCGGATCAACTCGGGAATATTCGAGTATGATTTTGCTTATGAAAGTCGAGTAACATGTCGACTGATACTTTGCCATTATTCTATCGGGTGCGCGACAGCGCTCCCGATGGGAGTAGCCCCCGAGATTGTGCTTTATTGCTTGCAATGGAGGATAATCTCAAAATCTTTTACCCTGCACATTTTAGTCAAAGAAATTTTTGATATGCTCCCGATGGGAGTATGATGCTTCAGTCGAAAGTCTTCGACTGCTTATGACCTTTGCTTGAAACCATCGAACTTTGAGGACCCCGAAGATATCATCGAGTGACTTTTATGCCAGTTGTGATGAGAACAACGTCAGCAATGACGCATTTTGCGACTGCTATCTCTGACAAGCGGTGGCGTGCTTGGTGAGCTTTGATAAGACGTGACCCTGTTTGTGGGCCCGTTTTGCAGAGCTGACCAGGGATGACGCCGCGTGGACTTGATTTGACCGTTCTGGCGCGATTTTCACGGGCGTGATGATGGTTTCCTGGATTCTCGTGCGTAGTGGGCGGAGTGGCGGCGACGTTGCTCCGTGGGCCACGTGTATGGCCAGATTTCGCGCGGAGCGTATGCATTTGTTTTGACGGTTGCGATCGTTTTTGCGCTCTGTGGTAAATAGGGGGACGGCGCTGGCAGAGTTTTTTACTTGCCATTTGCTCCTGCGCCGCCCCTCGTCTCCTTCCTCGCGCTGCCCCTCCATTGCTCTGCGCCCAAGTTCTTTGCCCACACACCTCCACTGTAGCAATGGCGAAAGGTGGAGGTGCGAAGCGTGGTGCTGCCGCCGCCGCGGACCGATGCGGCCAAGGGCAAGAAGACCGTGGCGGGTACATCTGCGACGCCGCCACACTGAAGAAGGGCAGCGGGGATTGGGCGGTCCACCATCAAGGACGCCCATTTGTCAAGCTCCGCGAGCAAGGGTATCTGCCACCCGCGGACAGCTCGCCGTCCGCGCCGTCGCCCAAGGAGGTATTCCCCGAACCACGCGCCAACGAGCGTGTTGTTTTGCGGAGTTTGCGTCCTAGGGGCTTCTCGCTTCCCTCCACGACTTTGTCGTGGTCTTCTTTTTGCCTACGGGGTGCAGATCCATGATCTCACCCCGAACGGTATTATGCATATTGCGTGTTTCATCACGCTGTGCGAGTGCTTCCTCGGCGTCACCCCAGCTGGGCGCTATGGAAAGCCATCTTTATGGTGCGGCCGAACAGAGGAGGTGGTCGCACCTACCCCGTGGCGGCTGTGGAATCAGGTGCGCAGCGACACCCGCTACTTCCGCCTGAAGACCGTCGACTCCGCCCAAGGCTGGAGGAAGGGGTGGTTTTATGCGACTGTCGAAGACGGAATGCCGCCTTCTCGACGCAGCTTTGCCAAGACCAAGGCGTGGGACCACCAGCTCTCAGCCGAAGAAATGGAGGAGGCAAGCCCTTTGCTGGCTCGGATCGGAGGCATGCTGGACAAGGTCACAGGCATCCACCTAATCGCCACCTTTATGAAGAGAGGGGGTGTGGCCCATCCGTGCCCGAGCGCACCCGATGTGGGAGTATGAAGGCGGGGTGACATCACCCGAATGAACCCAGAGGAGCTGTCAAGGAGTGAGCTGCTGACGCATGTGCGGCACATCACCAATCTGACGGCAGCCGACACTTGCAACGTCGACTGCCCTGTTGAACCATATGGGTTGGAGAACCCTTTGCTTGAGGTATGTATGTGTTATAGCCTGCTTGCAATGAAGAGTTTGCCACTCGTATGTTCTGCGATATGCGATTTTTGATTCTGACTTTGCAATTTGTGATGTATGCTATGCAGGGTCACTCGACTGCTGCCTCCCTTCCTCCTCTGCCTGAAAATGGCGAGACTGAAGAAACCAGGTACAGGTGGTGGACCCGAAAGGGGATCAGTCGCCCATCCCTTCTGCCACCACTTCACATGTGGAGGAGGTCGAGGAGGAAGCAGCAGAAGAGGTCCAATCTGAAGACAAGGCCACCGCTGACCAAGAAGTCGATACCGCGCCACCGAAGCGGCGTCGACTGGCCAAGAAGGCGCCTTCTGCTGTGAGTTCACCCGCGGGGGCAGGGCTTGGAGGATGACGAGGAATCAGGCTCACCACCTGTTTTCCAAGCCGCTCCTTTGCGTGCGTGCTCAACGAGCTCAACTCTTCCTCTTCAGTCGAGTGGTACCCCAGCTTTGGGGACCAATTTTTGGCGACTCCGAAGATGAGGAGGATGAGGACACAGGTATGTGTTTTTTGAGTATGATATGAAATTTTGTGCTGTCACATATTTGTGCTGACCCCTTTTTGCTTTGTTGTGTTGCTCACAGCGCTGAAAACAATCAGCCTGGGACTCCTCCAGTCGAGAATGTTCCAACCCTGGAGCACTCGAATTCTGCACCGACTGGAAACGAGCTGTCCAGCCAATGGCCACTGATGCTGTCACTGAACGGCCAAGGTGCAGCCCCAGAGGTCGGGACATCAGTCGCGCTTCTGACCGTGGATGAACCACGTAAGTATTTTTGCTGACCCGTTTACTTGGGACTGTGAGAGTTGAATTTTTGCTGAATTCGTGTGCTTGCAGCCCTTCTACCAACCTTGGCAGATTCTGCCAAGGCTTATGTCCAGGTGGAGCAGGAGAGGGATACCATGCGCGCCGAGCTAGAGCGGCTCAGTCGTGAGTTCTCCTTTTTGCTTTTGTTTTGCTGAATTTCTTTTTGCAATGCTTGATTTTGTCGAGTATTGAATGCACGTGATTTTGCTGGGCCAGGCGAGAAGAAGGAGCTGGAAGAGCACTCGCCGCGCAGCGCGAAGAGTCGAAGAAAGAGCTGGCTGCCGCCACCAACTCAGCCGCTGCACGCGAGCGAGGATATGCTGACCAGCTCGCGGCACTCGCGCAGGCCATGGGAGGTGAGTAATCTTTTCTCCTTTTGATATGATGATATAACTGTCGAGTGTCATGAAATGACTTTTGCCTTTTTGAATTGTGCAGAAGCTGTTGGCGCACCGGCCTCTGCGGACGTGGCGAGTGACGATCTTTCGCTGGAACAGGCTGTGGGCGGCTTAGGCGCCTATGCAACCAGGCGAAAGAGCACTCGCCAAATCGACGAGCACACTTGGCGCTGTATACAGGTGGTGTTCCCGACTGGCGTAGTGCCGTCGACGGCGGACGACTTCGCCGACGTGTTTGGCCCCGGGACGTCCACCATGGCGGGTTTCGCTCGCGCCAACACGGTACGCGGATCCGAGTCCACCATCAAGCTTCTTATGGGACATGGGATAGATTGCGACTACGAGGCAGCACTGTCTGCGTTCCCTCGGAAGCCAGATGGGAAGCCCATTTCTCTGAAGGGGGGTGAGCGGAGCCGCCGCGCGACTGGCCGAGGTTTTTATGACACCATGGAGCGCCGGGCACTCGAGACTGCCAATCGTCTGCTTAGGAAATCGAATCTTAGGTTTAGGGTAGCTGTACCCTTTTGTTTTATGCCTTGTAATGATACCTTCTGAACTGCGCGAGTCTGCGCTTTGTTTGTGCTACCTTGTTTATGCAAATAGTCTTTTGCTAATGTCTTTCACTCGAAGAGTTGTATGCTTATGACATGAGTTTTAGCTTCTGACACAAACTTTGTGTTTGTGATTATGCTCTTTGAACAGTCACGAGAACCTGCTACTGCGACTAGTTCCTCGCAGGCTCCAATCACCACCCGATCCCAGGGTCAGGTGGTAAATGATGCCAAGGTGATGGAGTTTATGAAGGCCAAATTTGTGAGAATGGAGCAAGATCTGAAGGACGCCCAGGCTGAGCTGAATCGATTGAGGGCGAGACCCGCGTTGGCCACCCAACGCGAGGAATATGTGCTCGGGGAGATGGATCTTGTGAACAGGCAACTCGAGTGTAAGTTCGAGTCTTGCTCTGTTTACAAGCTTTTTGCGTAGCTATTGTCCTTTTGATCTGACTGGTGCGCCCGTGTTTGTAGGCTTTGTCGACAACTTCCAGGCTGAAAAGATTCGCGTGGAAGGGCGTCTGGATAGCGTGGTTGACGACCCTACGACTGGGCGTCAACACTTTTGGCTTGATAGGTACCATGCCCGCATACTCGCCACCCTGAAGGATCGCGTCTGGCGAAGTGCTGAACTGCTGGAGTTATGCCGGGCAGCGTTTATTCGCCTGAACGAGACTCTTTTTCCTGCGGGGCCACAACCACAAGGGATTCGTGCTTTGTTGAACATCTTCCGTCAAACAAATCCCATTCGAGAGTTGCTGTCTCAGAGACTTGTGATTGGAGCCAACGCTGCAATGGCGTATATGCGTAGTCGAAAACCAAGGTTGGTGTTGCGGACACCTGCAGCCGGAGAGGTTCTCGAACAAAGAGACCTGGATGACACGATCCAGCTGCGGAGACACTAATCGAGTGCACTCGCGAACAGCTTTGCGGTCCCGAGCTGCCCGTAAAGGACGAGCCTGAGGATTAGAATAGTTTGCGAGTGCAATTTTTGTATAGGGGGCAGCCCCCGAGTGTAATTTTTGACTCTTTGTATATTGTATAGTTTGTATACTTTGATTTTTTGTCGAGCCCCCGAGTCAGTCGAGCGGGGTTTGTGAAATATGTGTTGGTTGTGAACCAATGACTGTGCAGCCCCCGAGTATTCGAGTGCGGCTGCAGAGTTTTTGTGTTCTTTGTTTGGATCCTTGTTACGCAGCCCCCGAGCATTCGGGTGCGGCTAAGGCATTGTGTTTCTGCAAGAGCGAGAGCTCATTTGATCGATAACACACCCCGAGGGTTTCGGGTGCGGTTAAGGTATGAATTATGCGGGTAGTACCACAAAGAAGTCGAAGGAACATTGATTTTATTCCTCTTTTGAATGTTAGGCTGCAGGCCGCCTCATTAAAAACCTTCCAGTCCCCTTAGGTACCCTGGTAAGGAAAAGAGCGCGTCTGAAACCTGCAGCCATCCGACATATAGCCTATTACATTGTATGACTGTGAGCACTTTATGCGTAGAAACGGCGCAGATGCGCAACGTTCCAAGGATTATGAGAGAGTTCGCCTGTCTTCGCGTGCTTCAGTCGATATGCGCCTCCACCAAGGACCTCCGTGATGATGAAGGGACCTCCCATGGGGAAGCGAGCTTGTGCACCTTCTTTTGCTTCATCGAAGAACCAGGTCGCCAACACGAAGGACCTGGTTCGCAGTCGACGGCTATGGTAGTTGCGAAGTCCTGCTGGTAAACAGCTGTGCGGGCCAAGGCCGTGTCGCGCTCATCGAGCAAGTCGACTGCGTCTTCGAGTGCTTCTTCGCGTCTTCTTCATTGTATGCTTCAACTCGTGGCGCATTGAACCTTACATCTGATGGCAGAATTGCCTCTGCACCATAGACCATGAAGAATGGGGTGAACTGCGTAGAAGTGTTGGGAGTTGTGCGTAGGCTCCATAGCACAGATGGTAGTTCTTCGACCCAAGCACCCGCAGCTCTTTTGAGTGGCACCAGGAGGCGCTTCTTGATCCCACTCGTCACAAGTCCATTGGCCTTTTCGACTTGGCCATTGGATTGTGGATGTGCCACGGATGCGTAGTTGAGCGTAATGTCCTGCTCTTTGCAGAAGGTTTTGAACTCCTCAGCCGTGAAGTTTGTGCCGTTATCAGTGATGATACTGTTTGGGACACCGAAGCGGTAGATGATGCTCTTTATGAAGTTGACTGCCGTAGTAGCAGTCGAATTTGTGATGGGGACCGCCTCGATCCACTTTGTGAACTTGTCGACTGCCACCAGTAGGTGAGTATGCCCGCCATGCGATGATTTTTTGAGTGGCCCAACCATATCGAGCCCCCATTGGGCGAAAGGCCAGGCCAGCGGTATAGTCTTCAACGCCGATGCGGGTGCGTGCGGCCTTGTTGCGAATTTCTGGCAGCCGACGCACCTTTTGACTATGTCCTCCGCGTCTTTGAGTGCTGTAGGCCAGTAAAACCCTGCGCGAAAGGCTTTGGCTACGAGTGATCGACTGCTGGCGTGATGCCCACAGGTACCTGCATGAATATCTCGAAGTATGGCTTGGCCATCTTCGAATGCGATGCATCTTTGGAACATACCTGATATGCTGCGCTTGTATAACTCGCCGTTGATAACGGTGTATGCTTTTGATCTTCGAGTCACGCGTCGGGACTCGGTTATGTCATCTGGTAGCTCGCGCGGAGTATGTAAGCCAGAAAAGGTTGAGTCCAAGTTGGCTCAATGAGGAGTACCTCGACTGGGGGGTCCTCTGTGCTAGGCGCTTTGCTTTTGGCTGGCGTAGTCGACGGAGGAGGCTCTCGTTTCTCCTTGATAGATCTGTGTTCGATGCGCTCGAGGAAGACACCAGGTGGAATTTGTGCGCCAGTTGAGCCAAGATTGGCTAGCATGTCTGCTTCTTCGTTACTTTCCCTTCCTATGTGCCTCAACTCACAGCCTCGAAGCTGCCCTCCAGTGTGTTGTACAGGTCGCGATAAGCGATCATGTTGTCCGCGATTGCGTCGCAGGCCTTCATTGTTTGCTGCACCACGAGATTGGAGTCGCCGTAGATCATCAATCGAGTGCACCCAAGTGCTTTTGCCATCCGCATGCCATGGATCAGAGCCTCGTATTCAGCCTCGTTATTGGAGGGTAGTTTGAATCCCATCTGCAAAACATAACGTAGCTTGTCCCCTTTTGGTGATATGAGGATGACGCCTGCGCCTGCGCCTTCGTGTTTCTTGGACCCATCGAAGTACATGGTCCAGGAATTGGACACGTCTGGTGCTCCAGGTAATTGGGCCTCTATCCACTCGGTTGTGAAGTCGGGTAGGACTTGTGCTTTGATAGCCTTCGGGTGCTCGTACTTGATGTCTCTTGGAGCCAGCTCGATGAGCCATTTTGCGACTCGACCCGTTGCATTGGGGTTTGTGAGGATATCACCGATTGCTGAGTTACTTACCACGGTGATCGGTGCTCGGTGAAGTAGTGTGTCAACTTCCTTGAGGACATGAATACAGCGTATGCCAGCTTTTGATAGTGCGGGTACCGCTGTTTTGATATGGAGAGAACCTCGCTCAGGTAGTAGACTGGACGTTGTATGCTTTGGATGTGCCCCTCCTCCATGCGTTCGACTACCAGTACGGTGCTCACCACCCTGTTTGTAGCCGAGACATACAGGTAGAGTGGTTCCCGTTCCTTAGGTGCGACGAGGATCGGAGGGCTTGTGAGGATCCGCTTGAGATCTGTGAAGGCTGCTTCAGCTTCTGGCGTCCACTCGAACTTGTCCGCCTTCTTCATCAGTCGATAGAATGGTAGAGCCTTTTCACCCAGTTTGCTGATGAATCGACT
Organism: Poa pratensis; assembly: GCA_947311845.1. Classification (NCBI taxonomy): domain Eukaryota; kingdom Viridiplantae; phylum Streptophyta; class Magnoliopsida; order Poales; family Poaceae; genus Poa; species Poa pratensis. The sequence goes on along the minus strand of CAMZMU010000058.1, from coordinate 5,794,473 downwards.
GAGCGCTGCTACTCGTCCTGCTAGTTTCTGCACATCGTGAAGCTTTGAAGGCCTTTGCATTGTGAGGATGGCCTGTATTTTCTCCGGGTCTGCTTCGATTCCACGGGCAGAGACTAGGTACCCTAGGAGCTGCCCGGCTGGAACGCCGAACGTGCACTTCTTAGGATTGAGCTTGATATGGAAGCGTTTGAGGTTTGCGAACGTCTCCCTCAAATCGTCGAGTAGTGTGTGTTCTTCCCTTGTGGTAATGACAATGTCATCCACGTAGACCTGGACGTTGCGTCCGATTTGCTTTTTGAGGCAGTCCTGCATCATGCGCTGGTATGTTGCACCCGCGTTTTTGAGCCCAAAGGGCATAGTTGTGTAGCAGTAGACCCCGAGTGGGGTTATGAACGCCGTTTTTTCTTCGTCTTCTTGCTTCATCCTTATCTGGTGATAACCTGAGTAAGCATCCAGAAAGGAGAGTCGTGCGCATCCGGCGGTGGAGTCGACGATCTGGTCGATTCGGGGTAGCGGGAAGTGATCCTTTGGACAGCACTTGTTCAGCGCTGTGAAGTCCACGCACATCCGAAGGATGTCTGTATGCTTCTTCTCTACGAGTACGGGGTTGGCCACCCATTGTGATTTCTTGATTTCCCTAATGAATCCTGCTGCGAGTAACCGGTCGACTTCAGATTCGACTGCGGTTCGCTTTGGGCCGGAGATTCGACGCATCGTTTGCTTGACTGGCTTTGCATCTGGAAACAATTGGAGAGAGTGCTCGGCGAATTCCCTGGGAATACCTGGCATGTCGGCTGGACACCACGCAAATATTTCCCAGTTCTCACGGAGGAATTCGACGAGCGCGCCTTCCTATGCGATAGGCAGGCTCGAAGATACGTTGACTGTCTTGGACGGATCGGTCGGGTGCACCTGATGCGACCTTGTGTCATTTGTAGCATTGAAGGATCTGTCGACTGCCAACTTCTTATGCTCCGGAAGGAGTGTGCGGTCGTTGGAAATCGCCAGTCGGCGAGTGATTCTTCCACCCCGAACATCTCGGAGATTTTGCTGAACTCGCGGTCGCAAGCATCGGACCTTTGAAAGTTTCCACGGACAGTGATGACTCCCTTTGGTCCTGGCATCTTCAGCGTGAGGTACGCGTAGTGTGGCACCGCCATGAATCGAGCAAACGTCGGGCGACCAAGAATAGCATGGTATTGTGATTTCCAGTCGACGACCTCGAACTCAATCGACTCTGTCCTGAAGTGGCTTTTGTCCCCGAACGTAACGTCGAGTTGTATGGTGCCTTCTGGGCTAATTGCTTTGCCAGGAACGATACCGTGGAAGGTATTTGAAGATTTTGGGAGGTTTTCGACTGACCTGTTCATTTTGCGGAGCGTGTCCGCGAAGATGATGTTTATGCCGCTGCCTCCATCCATGAAGACCTTGGTCATGGCGTAGCCTCCTATTTGCGCGTCGAGTACCAGAGCCGCGTGCCCTGGTCGAACTACAGCTGGGGGATGATCCTCTCGACTGAAGCTTATGATGGTTTCCGATCCCTTCAGAAATTCGGCACGGCAGGAGGTGCCATGACAGCCATGTTCACTGTCGAGTGATTAGCTTTTGCTGCCTGTTGGAGGGGCGACCCTTTTGTATCATGTACATCTGCCCGTGGGGCTGTGGATATTGATCATCTTCCGCCCGTAGTACGGGTTGTATGGCACCTGCGAGGTTTGCGCCTGGAGCAGGCTGTGGTGGTGGTTGCGGTGGCGGCTGTGGCGCCATGAGAGCGGGCACAGCGTTCGGCTGTGGTGCGGGTGCAGGCGTGGGCTGAGCAGGTGCTGGGCCGTACCTTTTGAGTCGTATCATGTAGTCAGTCGCCATTTGGTCGAATTCCCTGCAGTTCCTTAGGGTGTGATTGGAGCGTAGTTTTCCGTCGTCCCCCTTGAAGAGGTGGAATCTGCACCAGTCGTCCATCTTTTCCTCGAATGACCGCTCGGGTTTTGCGTCGCTGCGTTTGCGCCATTCTTGCCTTTTGTAGCTGTCGCTCCGCTGCTCGCGATCTCGACTGTCCCGTCGATCATCCGAGCGTCGATTGCTTCTATCTTGGTCTCCCGGGTTGTGTGTATCCAGCCGCCATGAACTCGGGTCTGTTATCGTCGTAAGGACGTTTGGAACGTTTGCGCCTGCGATCTTCTCTGTATGAATCTCTGCGGCCTCGACTGCCGCTTTCGTAGTTGTCGCGTGGTGGGGAAGCACGGGATCTGCGTACAGAATCCTCTCCATCTGCCCACTCAGTCGCAACTTTGATGAGGTCAGCCAGGGAGGTTGGCTTTTCACGACCAGTGCCTCTTTGAAGTCCTTCCTGGCGAGACCTTGTATGAAGGCATCCATGGCCCTGTCTTCTGACACTTTGCCAACCGAATTGCGTATTTCGGTCCACCGCCGTATGTATGATCTCAACGACTCGTCTGATCGTTGAGTGCATGCCCTTAATTCTTCGAATGTCTTCGGGCGCTCACATAGAGGCTCGAAGTTTTTGATGAAGTCTCTGCGGAAATCGTCCCACGAGTCGTATGATGATGGAGGGAGTGCCTTGAGCCAGTCGCGGGCAGTTCCTTCGAGCATGAGTCGTATGTACTGCATCGCCGTGGTGTTCGTGCCACGCTGGCATGCCACGGCGAGTCTGTAATCTTCTAGCCACCCGGAAGGTTCTTGGCGACCGTTGTACTTGGGTTGTTCGCCTGTCAACTTGAACCTTTGGGCATCCGCGTCTCACGGATGCGTCGAGTGAAGCACAATGCTCCGCATGGCTCTGGTTCGATCAGAGTATGAATCGCTGCTATAGGATCTTCGAGATCTGCTTCTGCTGGACCTGTGCCGGCGCGTGCTTCTCCTTCCTTCATCCGAGTGGTGGCTGCGACCACTGCGATGATGTGCTGCGTGTCGTGAGTCGACTATGTCGCGATCGCGATTCCTTGCTGGAGTTTTGTCTTCTGGCTGTATAGCCTGTGCCGCTAGAGCTAGCGATTTGAGTTGTTGGCGATGCAGGGCTGCGTTAGGGTCATTCGCCGGAGGTTGCATTGCCTTGAGGTAAGCACCTACGGAGAATAATGCACCCGCAGCAGTTTTGGGCACTGGGATTCCGTTAGCGTCCTCTGTCATGAACGACAGGTTACGGGTGATTGCTACCCTTTCATGTTCTGGAAGGCTTGCCAACCGCGACCTAGGTCGTGGGGTTGGTTGCATTGTGGACCCGAGGGATTGCTCCCTTCTTCGGGCACTCGAGAGGCTGGCTTGCCTTTTGCGCTCTTCGAGCGTCGCTCGGTAGTTTTGCAGTCGAATTGACTCCTGCCAGTTGAAGTACTGGAAGGTCAACATCTCCTCTGGGGTGGAATTTGGTGGCATCATTGTGCACTCCTTTATGACTTTATCTGCTTTTGCTGCCATCTCCTCCGTGATTGTCAAGGTTGTGACCCCATCCGGCATGGTTACCGTGCATGGGAATTGTGCAGGCCTGCGAGCGGCTGCGTCTGCGGATGATTCTGCGGAGAAGGCCACGTAGACCTGATGGGGCGTGACCCGTGGACAGGTGTATGTGCTGTCGATTCCAGTCATGGACTCGACGTCGCCGTCGAGGCTCATGTCAGAGCCAGTGTGTTCATCGAGTAGATCTTCGAGGCGAATCTCGTTGTCGATGTGCTCATCGCCTATGCTCATCTCGGTGTTGGCGAAACCATTATGGATTTCTGAGTCGAGGTTGGTGTTGGTGAAGATCTCCGAGTCGACGTTGCTGTCGTTATGAATCGCGGGCTCGTAGAAGTCATCGAGGGAGATCCCGCAGTCGAAACTCTCGTCGAGTGGTAGGTTGAAGTCGACGTTGCTTGTGCGGTATGCTGATTCTGCCTCCTCGCCTTGGAGTTCCGTCATCATGAACCTGTCGATCTCGCCGGTCGACATGGTTGTTGCGGGCGAGCAGGCTTCAGGAATCGACGACGGGGCGAGCGCAGTCGACGGAGCCTCGAGTGCGCCCAGCGCCAGTTGTTGCGGATCTGTCGAGTCCTGCGTGCCAAGATTGTTTACGAAAAAATTGAATGCTCCAACAGTTAAACTCAAACCTGATTCAAGGCCGGAAAACGCCTCCTGAAGCTCCGGCGAGTGCGGATTGAAATTCATTGGAAGAGCAGATGCGCTTTTTGCAGGTGAAGCGGGCAGGCTGCCGCTTTTCGAGTGGATCGGCGAGTCGCCGTGTGTCGCCTGGATCGGCGAGTTGCTGTTTGCTGACATGGCCGGCGAGTTGCCGTTTGCAGATGAGATCGGCGAGTTGCCGTTTGCTGGTGTGATCGGCGATTTGCCGTTTGCTGTTGGGACCGGCGAAACTTCGAGTCCAGCGCTATTCTTTCCCACAGACGGCGCCACTTGACGAGGGGTAGACTCATCAAGACCCATGGTTAAGGTCCCTAGGTTATGAATATGGGGGAGAGAACGTGGTAGAGCTGGAAGTATCGTCGGCTGACAAGCAGGGCAAAGATTTTACCCAGGTTCAGGGCCCTCGTGTGGAGGTAACACCCCTACGTCCTGCCTGTCTGTTATTGCTTTGTGAATATGATGGTTACAAGGGTCCCGGCGAGATGTCGATCTCGCTAGGGTTTGTGGCTCTGGTGGTTCGTACGTGGTCTGGTTCGATGGCCCTCCCAGTCCTTAAATAATAGGCTGGGTCTCGGGTGTTCGTAACCGACTCGATTTACAAGTAAGGAAACTCTAAACCGACTATTGCTTCGCCAAACTTGGAGGATACTCCATCTTATTGGGCCTCCCTTCATGGGCTTCATGTAGGCTCTGATAATTGGGCCTAGTCGATACGTGCACTAGGTACCCTCACGGTAGGGTACCCAATAGGCATGTCCATGTCACACGTACGGTAAAAAGCTACAAAATCAAAGCCCGCTAGAAGAACTAAAAAACGCGGACGGTCGAATAGATGGAGGCAGCTTCAGTGACTTTGAGTTACAAAGTCTAGCTGTGACTTTGCACTATATTTACATTTTATTATATTTTGAAAAAATTGAAAAATTCTAGTAAATCTGATATGTTATATTATAAATTCTGTGAAAGTTCCGTTGTATTTGGAAAAACAGTTTGTGACTAAACATCATTTTAAATTTCAGTACACAAATTTGAACTTAAAATTCAAATTTTCCAGAAAAAATTTGAAAAAAATCCAGTAAATCACATGTCCTTTATTATGTATTATGAGAAAGTTTCGTCGTATTTGGACATATGGTTTGTGAGTACATAATATTTTAAAGTTTAGTCTAAAAATGTTCAGTATTTTCTATCCGTTGGATCACATTTAGATGGCTGAGATGAGGGCAAAGTCACGACTAGACTTTATACCTCAAAGTCACTGAAGCCGCGTCCCGAATAGATCCCGCTTCCCGAGTCTAATCCCCAGTCCCGACCCGGAGCTGACGCGAACACACCTCGCTCACGCGGGCATACGTCAGTTACGCTACCGTGTGACTTCATGAATGCATACCACAAAAAAAAATGCATACTGTCAAATAAACTTGTACCGTTTATTTTATGGTAAGATTTTAGTGAGCTGTTTTGTTCCCCTTGCAAATTAGTTTTGATGTGCACATAGATTTCAAAAACAATGATATGCAATAGTGCAATATGTCATACGCAAATATCTTTACAAACTAACTCGACAATAGTCCACATCCAAGAGATGGGCAATAGAAGAAGTATGAACTACGAAATGTCCAAATGAATAACACCAGTGTTGCCAAAATCATATTCACCACCACCGGCCATAACACCATCACCACCGGCCCAAGGACCAACGAAGCCAGCGGTAAAAAATTGTGGGGTCACACAACCTAGGTAATGGGGATCAAGACATAAATATCATCAAAATGAAGGCGATTTTATAGTTGTGGGTTCACCTGACCCCACGGCTTACGTCCAGCTCGGCCACAGCCAACGACCATCACCACTGACCATAACACCATGAAACTCTTGCCTTTTCCATTGCATGATATCCATTCTTCTCATCTTGCAAAACTCTCTCGTCAACGCGGCCATCCCACTCGGATCCATCAACATGAGTCGGTTCTTCTTGCCAATAATGCTTGGCCTTCACCTTGTTCTCGGCGAGAGAGATTTTGCGCTACTCGTAGGTGGTCTTGCATTTCTCATCTTGTCGGGTTGCTTCCCACTTTTTTTTTTCGGGTAAAACCAGATCTTTATTGAGCATTAGGGCTTACAAGTTGTTCCAATTCAAGCTCCCGATTAAAGATTTCAGGACCTGACCCAAACATAACCAAAGTTCTAAGTGTTATCCTTGCCCAATTGGCAAGACAGTGACTGACCCTAACCTGCCCTCGATCTAGTTTTACAAAATTACAAACTCTACCAGCGAAAGCTAATCTCTTAATCTCATCAATAATGTGTAAATAGGGTGAACGGTCTTGTGAAGAATCTTGGATCGCCGACACCAGCTGCAAGCAGTCCGAATCGATTTTAATTGGTAGTGAACTGTGTTGTATAGCCAGCTCCTCCTCGTGGTTATTTTTCTTCTCGACCATGACTATCTTGACTTGCAAATGTTTCTCCATCAATGCTTGCTTTGACTTCACCATCTTACAAACTCGCTCTCTCAAGGTTGCGGCATCACCTTTCGTTTTCAACTGGTCCTTCTCCGTACTCCTTTTATCGGACTTCCCTTTTTTCTTCCATTAGGTTATCACTATTTTTCGGATCATCCAAGCTAATGAATGTTTGTTTTCGGTGGAGTTCGTCATCACTCAACCTCATCTTCTCACTATGTTCAAGCAAATTCCAGAAATGTTGACGCAAAAATGGTTACTTTTGTATGCCGTCATTTAGTTGTACCTTCACGAGCAATGTGACCCCATATTTACCAAAATGGCAAGTGTGAGCACAATCAAAGCAAATATTATCACAAATATTTGAAAAAAATGATAACAAACTCACATAGTCATCAATTGTCCAACCACACTGTAACATCCCAATTTTCTCGAACTTAAATTTTTTCCGCAAAATACAAACTATGTGAGAAAAAATTTCCATTACGTGAATTAACTAAGCTTAATCAATTGGTTTTTGGATTTTGTGATTGAAGTCCATACTTGAAATATCCTTCCAGATTTTCTTTGCGGACCAAATCTGCTCCTAATAATCAATTTCATGTTTTCCTAATGAGAAAAACACTTTCCTATTATTCCAACTAAAATGGGTCTAATTAACTAAGCACATCTCTCTTTTACTTTTCTTCTTTTGTTTTCTTTCCTTATTGGCCCGAATTTTCTTGGCCCATCTTCTTCTCTCTCCTTTTTCTTCCTTTTTCCCTCCACCAAGTTTTTTTTTTTGCGTGAATTCCCTCCACCAAGTTGGCCAGCCCACTAGGGCAGCAGCAGCCCAGTCGCACGCTTTGGTCCATCCATCATTCCATCCATACGTTCCAGCAAACATGCAGTTTAGTTCAAAACAAATGAAGCAAACATGTAGTTGCCGTAACAAACCTTTTTTCCCAAAAAGTTGCCGTAGCCAACAACCTTCAAACTTCCATATCTTCAGCCCGCAGCGATTCGAACTAACTTCTATTCAAGACCAACCATGTCTCAAGGTCCAAATGCAGATTTGACATTAATGTTTCTTATTTAAAATGAAATATTCTTTAGTAGGAGCCGACGGAATAGTGAGACGTTTGTGATGATTTCGCTAATCTCAAGACACGATCCACCAGGTAAGTCTTTTGGAGATGTTCGTAGGGTAGGTATGTGCGTGTGTGTGATGCGTTAATAAAGGTGAGTGTCTATACGTGTATATGAGCTTCTGTGTTTATATTGTGTTTTTCGCAAAAAAATTTGACTTTCATTCATTTCTACTTTTCCGAATCCAATTAGATCATCTCCGTCAATCTAAACCTCCTTATAAACCGCAGCCCCTGTTATTCCAAAGTCAAAATTACTAGTTTCATCTTCCTATGGTTCTAAACTTCATCGTTGGAAGAGCATTGTTGCTCTTAATTATGTTTTGGTGTTGATGATAATACAAAGGCTGCATCTAACATGAAGCTTCAACAAAATTATGATGAAGACCTTGTGTGCCAATTCCTTGCCAGCGTTCACTTTGGAACCGAGGATGAAACTCCATATCTTTCTTGGATGACTAAGGATACGCAACTATCGGCAACTTGGCGTGATATTGCTGCTATGCTTGGATTTGAAGATCATGGCACTCAAACAAAACTTCCCGCTCACTTTGAGGGCTCTTGGTTCCGTGTTCATGAAGCCCCAAGACCATTGGAAAAAGATGCCCTTACGCAACTCTATTTTTGGAAGAAATACACCGTTGGGAACTCGGAGGGGCACTATCCACCCCATGAGATCATGCATCGCATCTACCGTATGGCCCTCAATCCGAAGGTTGGCAACTTGGATCAAGTTCATGGCTATCTCCGCACTTTGTTGGTCATGACTCATCAATTGAAGACAAAAGGGAAGAAACTTGCTATCATGGATTTCATTTGGAATGAGCTTTGGTCTGTTGTCATCTCGAAGAAGAATGCTTGTCATGGTCCTATCATCATGAAGATCATCTTGTGGGCTTGGTAAGCGAAGTTTCCCTCTCAGGGGCTTAGTGACCCCAATACATGGATCATCCACAAGCCCAAGCGTCTCCTTATCAAGGACCACAACGAAAAGGATAAATATGTCAAAGGCAAGGGCAAAGAATATGGTGGTGATGTTGGCCCCTCACGGGCTCCTAAGCATGCTAGTGGATTTGATTGGATGGCAAAGCAAATGAAGAAGATCTTTTGTATGTCCAAGGCTGTTGAGAAGCACACCTGGGAAAATCATGTGGAAGACAAGCATGCTCATCGACGCGACATTCAACGTCGCCGTGATCAAGATGAAGACAATGTGCAGTACGGTACGGAGAAGAGCATCACTTCCTATGGCAAGTGGCAAGCCAAGGACTCCCAAGGCAACGTCATCACTTATTGCAAATCTGGCCTGCATGATTATATGCAGAAAAGATTAAACACCGGTAATGTGCTCGCGCGGGCTGCTAACAAGTGAACCAGGCCCATCAACCGTTCGTTATTTGCCGGACACAAAATGGCGGGTTGTCAGAACTGCCTGCTTTTCCTCGTCGGTGGACGTTGGCAGTCCAAGCCGTCGAACAAAATATCCTGAGCAAGAAAATCTGAAGGCACAGACCTTGTTGGATTGCGCCGTCTTGATCCGGTTAAATTACGCGCAATCGAGGCATCAAGCTAAATGTTTGAGCATATACTGAGACTGAGATATTGGACATCAGATTGTCCTAAGACAACGGAATCCTTCATTTGATTAAGAGACAAGGCAGATTGCAGGCAGGCGATCAAACACAAGTAGATGAGTTCAAGTTCACGTAGGCAGCACCCCAGCATGTGATGGTTATCCTCTCCCCTTATTTTCCCCACCCTTATCCTCTCCCCTAGCTGCCCCCGTTGAGAGTCGCTCTCTTCTTCCTCCGGCCGCCTGTGGCCTTCTCCCTCTGGCAGCGCTGCTGGCCGGCGACGAGATGGTCTAGGAGGTTGAGCCTCTCTGTACATAGTAGTCTAGGTAATAGTTTAGGTTTGCCGAGATGGCGTCTGGGCCTTGTGCTCGTCTGGAGTGGGTTGCTGGACCGTGCGAGCAAGATCCGGCAACTACTGATGTTCGTCGTCTCCTTGGCGGTGCTCAGGAGGTCTGAGCCAGAGGCGGAGAGTAAAGGCGGCGTCGGGATCTCCGTTAATAAACTCGCTTTTTGTGGTGATCCAGGTTGGATGGGGTCCTGTCTCCTCCCTTCTTCTTCAGGTCACCGAGGAGGTGGTCGACGAAGGTGGGCGTGGACGAGCTTTCTCCTCCGAGTTGGGTTGCTGGGGAAGGATGCGAGCAGGGCTCTTGCGCTGCTTGGCATCGAAGCTGCAGCTTCTCGAGCGGAACACATGGCGCTGGACGGTGGCGTCATGATCCTTGGCCGATTCAGGCGCCTTTTCTTCAACCTCCAGATCGGAGGCCCCTTCGATTCACATGCTGTAGGTGCACGACGCTGTTGTGCCTCCAAGTGGTTTCATCCCCGGAGGTGCTCTGGCGGCTGGTGGCAGTGGATCTTCGCCGGAGTGGAGACCCAAGCGAGCAAAGTTGTCTCCGATTTCGGCGGCGCTGGCCGCGTTGCCTGGAGATCACCGGCGAGTGGCAGAGGAGGACGACTAGGACCTGATTGCTTTTTTACTTTTAGTCCTAGGGTCCTTTTTGCAAAGTTAGAGGAGGACGACTAGGACCTGATTGCTTTTTTACTTTTAGTCCTAGGGTCCTTTTTGCAAAGTTAGAGGTCCTGTCTTCGAATTTAGGTCTTTTATGCAATAGATGCCTATGGATCTCTATGTAATTTGTACCTGCCAATTTTAATGCAGCTTTCCGGCCCTTTTGGGTCGTTCCCTTGTTCAAAAAAAAAAAAAAGTTCACGTAGGCAACAAAGAAACGATATACAACACAGCCCAGGCCGAGTTAGCAATGTTCTTCACTGAAACCAACTCTGTTTGTTATTTCTCGTGTGTAAATTAAAATGTATATCTTTAAACATTAACCAACAGTCCACTATCTCTGAATGTCGTGCACCAATCCTACCAAAATCAATGTTCTATCATCCTACGGCTAAAAAAGAATGACAATGTGCTAAGTACTTGATTAATTCATTTGTACTGAAGAAAACCGAAGTGATCAGAAGAATGTGGTGCCGGCGAAGCCGCGGTGGAGTAGGTTGTGCGCTATGCTGTCCCTTTCCTGCTTGGCGGTCTCGGAGCGCACGGGGTTCTCCGGCGTGGTATCGTCGTCCTTGAGGTCGAAGGGGAGCTCCGGCTCGAGCTCCTCTCGGCGCATCTCGCAGATGTTGTGCAGGACGCAGCAGGCGCCGAGCACGACGGGGAGGTCCTGCAACTTGACCTCGGTGCGCTTCTGGAGGCACGCCCACCGCGTCTTGAGCCGCGCGAACGCGTCGACGGCCACGTTGCGGATGTCGCCGACCTTCTCGTTGAATGCGTGCTGCGTCCAGGTGAGGTTCTGGTGCGTGTAGGGCACGAGCACCCAGTCCATGAGCGGGTAGCTGGCGCCGCCGACGAGGCAGGCGTCGTGCATCATCCCGGCCGCCGCTCGCTGGTGCAGCATGGATTTCTCGAGCACCTGGTCGTCCGGCATGGAGCCCGGCCATTCGATGCAGACGTCGGTGAAGGCGCGGTCGGGGCCGACCACGCCCTGGAGCGTGATGGAGTAGGACGTCTTCTGGTTGCGCTCGGTGTGGCGGCGGTTGAAGTATGCGGCGACGGAGATCTTGGGCGCGATGATGGGGATGTGCGTGGTGTACATGGCGCCGATGACGTTCGGGACACCGAAGGACCGCTCGAAGCCGTCCTTGAACGTGGTCGCGGCGGCCTGGTCGGGCCACTGGAGGAAGCGCGGCATGAGGACGGACTTGATGGCGCCGCAGACCTCGAGGACGAGCTTGTGGCAGGTGGAGATGCCGAGACCGAAGCGCTTGGAGACGAGCCGCAGCGGCTCGCCCGTGGCGAGGCGCCAGATGCAGACGGCGACCCGCTGGCGGACCGGGATGGCCGCCCGGAGCATGGTGTCCTCCTTGGCCACCGCCGAGCCCAGCGCCTCGCAGATCATGTCGAAGGTGTCCCGTGACATGCGGAACGCCTGCCGGAACTCTGATTCGGGAAAGTCGGGGCTGTTGCAGCGGTCCCACCACGCCTGCGAGCGGTCCTTGACCCAGAGCCGGCGCTGGTGGTGGCCCGCGCGCGGCGGCGAGGCTTCGGACGGGGTTGCTGCGGCGGTTGTCGCGGCGGCCTCAACGACGGCGGCCGCTGCCGATGCGGTGAGGCGCGAGCGGTTGGAGCGCGCGGCGGCCTCGGAGTGGGCGTCGGCGTCGAAGCTGCCCTCCATCTTGGCGTAGTAGTCCATCATGGCCTGCGACTTGGTGTCGGCGTTGGACTCGAGCAGCGCGAGCTCGCGGCGGGAGGCGTCGTCGGCGTGGCCCTCGGCCTCGAGCGCGGCGAGGGAGGTGATTATCTTGGCGATTGAGCGCTTCTTGTTGCCGGCGTCCGCGGCGGGTCCGGCGTCCCCTCCGCCGCGCTTCCTGCGGCGGTTGGTGTTAGGCATGGCGTCGACGGCGGCTGGGTCGAGCGCGGCGAGCGGCGAGGCGGTGGCGTCCTGGAAGAAAGAGTAGTAGAAGGCGAAGTCGTCGTCGGCTACTGCAAGCCCAGCTGCTCCACCTACTGCTCCGCTGGTGGGGCGGGCGCCGGATGGGGATCTCATATACCGCACGCTAGCTGGTAACGCTCGTTGGGTGCGCGCCGCGAGTCGCGGTGGTGTGGCGCTTGCTTGATGGGTGGTGCGCGTCAGCGAAGAGGAAACGAGACGAGGGACGGGAGGCGAAATGTTGGTGTTGTGGTGTGAAATGGGGAAGAAGGATATAAATACGGTGCGATCCATTGAATGGCGATGAGGGCGATGTGTGAACGCGGAGGAGTTGCTTTTTGGACAAGGAAGGAAGGGGAAGTAGGAAAGCGAGACCGGTCCGCGCCTGCGTCTGGAGGAACCAGGAAGGTGTGGGGTGGCCCGAGGAGGACGCGGTGTGGGCGCCCACAGCAGCAGGCTGACGTGACGGCGAGCGGGTGAGATGCGTGCCGCGGTAACGCGGTTTCGCAGGTCGCGGTGGGGGAAAGGCTGGATCGGCACGACACCGCGTGGACTGGACGGACTCTGACATCCTCCTCGGCACGGCGCGGCGGTGGGGAACGGGGACGAACGTGGTCAATGACGTGGCATGTCGGCGTGTACCTACAAGGGTAAACTGGCAATAAGTTTACCGGTGGACTGAAATGCCTCGAACTTGCTATGTTTAAAACAGTTAGGACGAGTCGGGCCGACGTAAACAGACGCGTGTTTGGTCCGCATTTTGTCCGTTTGGGTCGGCAAATGGACGCGCGTCCGGCTCATGTCCGCCCCTTTCTGGCCACTACGTCCAACGGGGCCGACGCATTGTGTCCGCCCGTATTTTTTTCCCAAACATTTTTCTTAATAATAAGGATTCTTACATATTGGAAACTTAAAATACATAATAAAAGACCTAATATTATCTAGAGCTTCTCGTACTCCTCCTCCGGTGGTGGTGGTGGAGTAGCCGGCTCATCGCCGGCCGGTGGGGCTGGTGGAGATTCAGGCTCGTTCGCCGGCGCCTCGGCCGGAGCTGGCTCGGCGGCAGGAGCCCACGGTGGCGCAAACCATTTTGGATCCGCGCCTCGCCGTTCCCACGGAGACCAGGGCTCCCACGGTGAATATGTCGGAGCTCGTGGAGGAGTCGCTGGCTCTTCCGGCGCGGGCACCTGCCCCTCCGACATGGCAGGGGGCTCATCCGGCACGGGCACCTCCTCCTCTTCTCGGTTGGCCATCGATGGGATGAGTGGCGAACCGCGGCGCGGCGAGGGATTTTATAGGAGCCCGCACGCGGATTTGGAGCAGCCGGACCGTAGGCCAGATGTGAACGCCGGCGGTCACCCTTCCCGGCATTAAACCTTAAAACTAAACTAAAAAACATAAAAAATAACCGACCACCGGCCGGCAAGGGGGAAGATCAAAAAGGGGCTCCGGCCTTGAGGAACGTCCAGCCGCAAGCCCGTTCGCCCACGGACTTACTGGCTCTTCCTTCGTCATGGCCGTGGCCAGCCGCGGACTAGCTGGCTCCTCCTCCTTGGTCCTTTTGTACCTACGAAACACGTAGCGGCGCCGGCTTCAGTGCAAAATTGGCCGCGCATATGCGGCCTAGCCGCGGGGGATACGGCATCAGTTGGAGTTGCCTGCTCCGTTGACAGCCGCCTCGGCCGCCTTGGCCTCGTGGTGCCGTTTGCGGGGTGCCACGCGAGCAGCGCTCTCGATGGCGCGGCGCGCTTGCTCCGTCTCGGCCTCCCGTGCAGCGTCGGCGCAGGCGCCCGTGGCAGACATGAACGCGGCCGCCCTCTGGGCGTTCAGATGCATGTGGGATTCCCGCGCCGCCTCCTCCTCGGAGCTGTGGACATAGCCACCCACGCCGATGGGAGGCTCTGGCGGCGCGCTGCCCGCCGCGACTCCGGCGGCGTACTCTTCTTCGTCGTTGTCGATGGAGTCGGAGTACGCGGCCTCCACCGCCCTTCTCTTGTCGTCCGACAGCTGCGGCCGCGGCGGCTGCGGAATCATGCCGGCCCATGCCGGGCTGGTCACCATCCGGCGCGAGAAGCTGCCGCGATAGCGCCCGCGCGCGCTCATACGAGCTCGCTCAACCTGGTCCACCAGATGCTGCGGCGGCGGCGGATCCATTCCGTCGCGTGGATCTGTGCTTGGAGGTGGTGGCCGCCGTGGCTGGGGGAGGAGAGCTCTAGGGTTTGGCCGGCCGGCGCCATTTAAAGAGCTCCACCGCCCACAGTTAATGGGGGTAGGTGGCCGCTCTAGCCGTTGTAGTGGATGACACGCGGGGCCTGGGCGGACACGGGGAGGAGAGCCGAGCGCTCCGCGCGCGTCCACGGCCGACGCAAACCTGGCCCAAATTTGGGCCAAGAATGGGTCGCGGCAGATAGGAGAACAGACGCGCGGTCCGTTTGCGTCGCCCCGTTGGGCCTTGTTGGTGGCTCCCGCGGACAGGGATAGACGCGCGCGGACTCGATGCGTCGGCCCGTTGGAGTCATCCTTATTGCACTCAGAAAATGCACCAATACGCGATTGACCACCGTATTTCGCTGACGTGGCACTGTCACACGATGTCGTTCCCTACTTGAAACAACTCTACATCGATCGATCGTGGGAGGCGCTGGTCGTCGAGCGGTGTGGCCGTGCCGGCGTCGTACCACAACCTCAAACATATGCATCAGTTGTTCGTCCTCCGAACCAGCGTGGCCACTATGAGTACGTTGGTGACGTCGAGCCACCAAAGCATTTCGGCGTGTCTGAGGGCCACGTCGTGCGGCTCATAGAAGAACTCGGCTTGCTCGCCGGTGACAGTGTTCCAGACGTCGACGCCGTACTCGTTTAGCTGGCCCTAGCACAGGTGACAGAGATCCTCGAGTCCTGACCGTTGAACGCCAACGTGCTTAAGGCGAACAACTTGGGTTGCCGAAGCGGCGTCGGATGTCCCCGGAGCTGGCAAAGAATGCGGCCATCCCGCAACTGTGCACTTGCCCGAGCCACTCACGCATGGCAGTGAGGAGTGTGGTGGCATCGAGGTAGGCGACGTCGAGTGATCAGGCAACACGGTATGACATTGGTCAAGCATCCGGTAGACACGCACGGTGCTCTGGTGCGCGAGGTAGCAACAGTCGTTCGGGGCGCGGATGGTCGTGCCATCCCCGTCGTGCAACCAGGCACGGAGGAGGCGAGACTGTAACCCTCGAAGGCCCCCAGCACACTGATGACGTGAAACACACGTTCGTTCGGAGACCCCAAGAGGAAGGTATGAAGAAGTGCACCAGCAAGTTTTCCCTCGGTAAGAAACCAAGGTTGTCAGATCCAGGAGGAGTAGGAGCACTTCAGAAGGTTGTTGGTGGCGCCGTTGCTCGATCACCAACGTGGAACCTGCACACAACACAATCAAACTACTTTGCCCCAACGAAACAGGAAGGTTGTCAATCTTCCCGGCTTGCTGTAACAAAGGATTAAACGTATGGTGTGGAAAATAGTATTTAATTGCAGGAAGTAAAAGAGAACAATTGTTTGCACTTGGTGGTTTTATCAGTGTAAAAGAATGGACCGGGGTCCACAGTTCACTAGTGGTGTCTCTCCATAAAGATAAATAACATGTTGGGTAAACAAATTACAGCTGGGCAATTGATAAAATAGTGAGCGCATGACAATGCATATAAATGACAAGATAACTACCATGATATTTAATTGGGCATTACGACAAGATACATAGACCGTTATCCAACCGCATCTATGACTAATAATCCACCGCCAGGTTAACATCCGTGTCCCTCGTTGGTATTAAGTTGCAAGCAACGGATAGTCACATTAAGTAATATGCGTAATGTAAACAAATACATATGACCGTAGACATAGCATTGTTATGTTATCCCTATTGGCAACAGCACATCCACAACCTTAGACGTTGCTGTCACTCGCCCAGATTACTGGAGGCATGAACCCACTATCTAGCATAAATACCCCCTCTTGGAGTTACAAGCATCTACTTGGCCAAAGCATCTACTAGTAACGGAGTGCATGCAAGATCATAAATAACATGTAACATAGATTAATAAGCAACTTGATCATAGTATTCAATATTCATCGGATCCCAGCAAACACAACATGTAGCATTACAATAAGATGATCTTGATCATGTTAGGCAGCTCACAAGATCTAAACATGATAGCATAAAGTGGAGAGACAACCATCAAGCTACTGCTATGGACCCGTAGTCCAAGGATGAACTACTCACGCATCACTCCGGAGGCAGGCATTGTCGTGGGTTTGTCATGTCAGATGTCATGGATGACTTCGAAGGTGTGGGATTTGCGCGAGTCAATCGTCTCCGAGCTTGGGATCGCAGGAACAAGGACGAACACAGATTTACCCAGGTTCGGCCCCTCAATGTGAGGTAAAGATCTACTTCCTGCCTACCCTAGATTGGTATTGATATGATATATGTGGTGTTACAATGGAGGCGATCCGATCTGGGTACTCGCCGTATGAACTAGGGTTTAGGGCTTGATAGCTCGACCCTGTCTAAGTCCTGCGAGTCCTCTTTATATACACAGAGCCTCGCTAGGTTACAAGAGTTCTACACGAAGCCGATCGTCTTCTTGTCTTCCAAGGAAAGTTTTACCACCGACCTTCTGGAGCCTTCATTTGGCAGGCTGCGATCCGTGATCGGCCCATCCCTACATGTAGGGATGAAAACGGAGCGCAAACTTTCTGACTTTTCCGCGGAAAAACGGAAACGGAACGAAAATACGGAAGTGGAAACGGAATTTTGCAAAACGGAAACGGAAACTTTTATGCGGAAACGGAAACGGAAACGGAACAGCGTATTCCGGTGGAACGACCACGGAAACGGAAATTCCGTTTCCGGCAATACGGAACTTTCCGTTTTTTGCTACGTGGTGCTATCTGAATGCAGCAGGGCTAACAATTTTAGTGAGAACACCGAGCCAGAACCAAAGATCTAAACAAAAAAAGTAAAATATATGAAGTGACCATGTTTAGGCCCTACGTACTTGCATATTATGTCCCTCTCAAGGCATTCCCGGTTCGGCATTTCAGTGTTGCACTAGGTTTAGGGACGAAGTAGATATTTTTTTTTGCCAAAGTTGATAACTTAGAAACACTATATTATACTTTAATTTATTTCATCTTATTAAATTGATAAGTTTGTTGGTTTGCTTGAGTTTTCCTGCATTATTCAAGTGGTCGCTTGGTTCCGGCAAACATCTGCTTTTTGTTCCGTGTCCGCACCGTATTCGGTCTGTATCTGTTTCCGACAATATTTGTTTCTGTATTTGTTTCCGGGGTTTCTGTATTTGTTTCTGTTTCCGCAAAAAAATATGAAAACAAATGTGGCACCACCCAGTTCCGTCCGTATCCGCTCCGTTTTCTTCCCTACCTACATGGCCCAATAATAGCGTGATCATGAAGATGAAGTCGCCGCTTTGGCTTTGAATAAGTCGCGGGTTAATTATTCCCCGACATTAGCCCCCAAGTGTAGCCTGAACTTCATGGAATATCTTGATATGTTTTCTTGATTTGAAAGGTTCCTTGGACGTTTAGGCTGCACTTTTTTCTTTCTGGCTTGCACTTCCTTGCTCTGCGACTCATGATCACGTTGGTTTGGCTTTTACTCGCACTTTTGGGGCGGCCTTGAAAATGCATCTGACTTCGTGAGCTTCTTACTCTGTCAAGGTTTGCCTGATAGCTTCAACACTTGATGATGACCAATCTTCAAATTTTTGATGACAATATGTTGTAGCCCCCAAGGATTGAGCTGATGTGATTTGACAATCATCTCAATTCTTCTCGGAAGGTTTTGAAGATCGTCACCTGTAGCTTGATATCATAGATAAAAACAATTGTTAAGATATAAGCAATTGCAATTGGTGTTGCCGTACTATAAGCAGTACATTGACCTCTAGTTAGGCCTTTCTGAATCCATTAAGTGGGCACTCGCGCGACTCAGTATTTCCTAGGAACATGTGTGTTCAGGGTCGAGAGCGGCCATGATAGGCAATCAAGCTCGATTGACGCCACACCCCAGTACTTTGGACGCATAATGCAAGTTGCAATCCGACTTAAGGTAAGTTTGATAGTTGCCAGTAGGTTGGCTGTTTCAGGGTACAAAGCCCCCAAGAAACAAATGATATATAGCTATAAAGCTTTGTTTATGATGACACATAAGGTCGCGCCTTGGTGGCAACCGAGTGTTATACATAGGGTTGGGTCGCACGTAGGCGGCGATCCCAGTTTGAGACATACGGCCGCGCCTAGGTGGCGGCCGATTTCTGATACATAAGGTACGGCCGCGCCTAGGTGGCGGCCGATTTCTGATACAGGTGTTGCAGGTCGCGCCTAGGTGGCGACCAATTTTGAAGCAGGAGCCCTTAGTGGCTAGGATGATACTCAGCTATAGGCAGCTGGAAAAGATGAAACTTAGCTCTGATTAGCTTTTTATGTGTAGTAAGGTCGCAGTTGCGCGACGTTCCAAGGGCGAGGCGCTTCTAGACGATCCTCGAAATCATGGCGATCACTGCTTTCTTCCTCACATCCAGCAGATAGTACGATCCATTGTTTAGTTTTTTGCTGATGATGTAGGGTCCTTCCCATGGGGAGGATAGCTTGTGCATTCCCTTGTGGTCTTGCTTGAGTCGCAGCACTAGGTCTCCTTCTTGAAAGGTGCGGGTTCTGATGCGTCTGGCATGATAGCGTCGCAAGTCTTGCTGATACACCGCTGACCTTGATGCTGCCAAATCTCTGACCTCTTCTAATGTGTCCACAGAATCCTGCCGAGCTGCTTCATTATCTGCTTCGACATAGGCCGCAACTCTTGGTGAATCATGTATGATATCGCTGGGCATAACCGCTTCTGCTCCATAGACCATAAAATATGGTGTAAATCCTGTGGATCTGTTAGGGGTTGTTCTTAAGCTCCATAGCACGGCTGGCAGTTCCTCCACCCAACATCCTGGAGATGCTTCAACCTTTTCAATAAGGCGCGGCTTAATTCCATGGAGAATTTCCTGGTTAGCTCGCTCAGCTTGTCCATTGCTCTGTGGATGTGATACTGACGTGAGGTCCAGCCTTATCCCATTGTTTGCACAAAATATTTGTGTAGCTCCTTCAGAGGTGTTGCTCCGTTGTCTGTAATGATACTATGGGGATATCCAAAGCGGAATATGACCTTCTTCAAGAACTTGACTGCTGTTTCAGCTTCACAATCTCCCACGGGTTCTGCTTCTATCCACTTTGTGAATTTGTCCACCACGACCAGGAGGTGAGTTTTTCCCGTTGGGGACCGTCTGAAGGGCCCTACCATGTCAAAACCCCATACGGCGAAAGGCCATGTGATGGGTATTGTACGAAGTGCTTGAGCTGGCATATGATCTTGCCTGGCGTATCTTTGGCATCCATCGCACACTCTGACAATCTGCTCAGCGTCTGCTAGCGCCGTTAACCAGAAGAAACCATGTCTGAACGCCTTTGCCACCAAAGATCTTGACGAAGCATGATGGCCACAATCGCCTGCGTGAATTTCGTGCAAGATTTTTCGTCCTTCTTCTGGTGATACGCATCTTTGGAATGTCCCCGCAACGCTGCGCTTGTATAGCTCATTGTTTATTATTGTGTAGGCCTTGGATCGCCGTGTTATTTTGCGCGCCTCTACTTCATCCTCTGGTAGCACTCCGCGACTTAAATATGCCATGTATGGCTCTGTCCATGCTGGCTGTTCATGCAGGGCTGCGACTAAAGTTGAATCGTCATCTGGCTCTGCAATGTCAATCTCTCTGGAGGCTTAACTGATGGGTTATGCAACTCATCCAAGAAAACATTGGGCGGGACTGATTGTCTATTGGATCCAAGCCGAGACAAGGCATCTGCTGCTTCATTTTGTCGTCGATCAATATGTTCAACTTGGAAGCCAGTGAAGTGTCCAGCAATTCTGTCCACCTCTCTTCTGTATGCAGCCATGTTTGCATCCTTACTGTCCCATGTTCCAGAAACTTGTTGAGCTACCAAATCTGAGTCTCCAAAGCAACGGATGCGACTGACATTCATCTCCTTTGCTATACGGAGTCCGTGAAGCAATGCCTCATATTCTGCCACATTGTTTGTGCAATTGAAGTGTATTTGGAGCACGTATCTTAGCTTGTCTCCCTTGGGGGAAGTGAGTACAACTCCAGCCCCCGAGCCTTGTAGCTGTCTCGACCCATCGAAGTGCATGGTCCAGTATTTTGTTTCTGCCATGCTGGGAGCGACTTGAATTTCTGTCCAATCATTGATGAAATCTGCGAGAGCTTGCGACTTAATTGATGTGCGCGGCTCGTAACTTATATGGTGTGGACCCAACTCGATCGCCCACTTGGCTACTCTTCCTGTTGCTTCTCGGTTGCGGATGATGTCTGCCAGCGGTGCCGAGCTGACCACAGTTATTGGGTGTTCCTGGAAGTAGTGCTTCAGCTTGCGACTCGCCATGAACACTCCAAACACTAGCTTCTGCCACTGAGGGTAACGCTGCTTTGAAGCCGTGAGCACTTCGCTTACGTAGTATACTGGCCTTTGGACTAGGTACTCCTTTCCTGGCTCTTGTCTCTCTACAACCATCACGGCACTTACAGCACGAGAGTTTGCAGCTATGTACAACAGCATGGGCTCTTTATCCTTTGGAGCCGCCAGAACTGGAGCATTTGTCAACTGAATCTTCAGGGCTGTTAAAGCTTCGTCGGCTTCTGAGTCCCAAACGAAGGTATCTGACTTTTTCAGCAATCTGTATAAAGGCAGGGCTTTTTCTCCCAGTCTTGATATAAAGCGACTTAACGCCGCGACGCAACCGGTGAGTCGCTGTACATCCTTGATCTTTTCTGGTTTTTGGAGGTCCATTACAGCCTTTATCTTGTCAGGGTTGGCTTCAATGCCTCTTTCTGACACTATGAACCCCAATAGCTTCCCCGCTGGTACTCCAAAGACACACTTCGTCGGGTTGAGCTTCATGTTGTATCTTCTGAGATTTGTGAAAGTTTCTTCCAAGTCACTGATGAGATCCTGGCTTACTTGCGATTTAATGACAATATCGTCCACATAGGCGTGAACGTTGCGACCTATCTTATGGATCAGCGGCTCGAACTTACAATTTTTCTCCAGGAACAGGACGGCTGAACTTGGTGGTATATTATCTGAAGAGTGTATTATTTCTGCCACCCTTCTCATCCAGTGACGGCTTGATTCGCCTTCCTTCTGAACGCAACGCTCTAGATCTTCTATATTGCAGAGTCGCTTGCAGGTTCCTTGGAAGTTTTTGACGAAAGCATCTTTCAGTTCTTCCCAGGTATTTATGGAGTTGGGTGGTAGATTTTGTAGCCATATGTGAGCCGCGCCCTCCAACATCATGTTGAGGTATCTTGCGCATATCTCTTCCGAAGCATTTAAAATACTCATCCCCATCTCGTAGTTGTTTAGCCAGGTGGTAGGATCCATGCTGGCGTTATAGTTTGCCACCTTGCGTGGTCCTTTGAAATCTTCAGGGAAAGGTTCCGATCTGATCTTCTCAGTAAAACATGCTGGACCCTTGAGTCGCGAGGACAAAGTTGTGGATGTGCCCGTGGGGTTGTTAACTTTCACGAGCCGCGTCTGCATCCTTGGCATGATAGCATGTGCTTCCGCGGCTTGTTCCTGCTGCCTCTGCGCGACCCTTGATGTATCCTCTGGTGGCCTGCTTTGGACGGTTCTTTCTGCTGCAATCCCGCGGCTGGCCGGTATGGCGGGCTGCTGTCCCTCGGCTTCTGCCCTGTTGGCCTGTTGTAGGACAGCAGTGCTCAACATCTGTATTGCACGCCGCGCTTCAGTGTTGATTTGGTCGTCGCCTGTTGGTACCATCTGTGTCAAGATATTAGCCGCAGCATACATGTTATCGACTGGGCTTTGGTAGTGGCCTTGTGGGGTGTGAAACCTCCTTGGTTGTTGCGATGGTAGTTGCTGGGCTTCGTGGACAATTGATGGTTCCAAAATCCTTGCGACTGGTTGGACTCCAGCAGCTGGAGTGGGTGGAAGTTCTATCGTTGGTTGAGTCGCGCGTGCTTGCGCCTGCGAGTCAACTCGTCCTTGAGTCGCGGCGAGCGCGGCTATCCTTTGCCGTTCCTGTTGGATTCCTTGGTTCACCTGTTCGAGCCTGTAGCGCTCTGCTTCCATCCTCCGAACCTCGTACAGGAGCTCGGCCCTGGCGGCCTCGATTTCTGTTGCGCGGACAGCGGCGTTTGCGGCTGACACCGGGATAAGTAGCGGGTTGCCGGGGGGTGCCGATCTTTTGGCTTCTCCTGCAGTTCCTGACGCACTTGCACCTCCGGCCATGTAGACTCCAACTTGTGCCACCTCTTGTTCTGATACTGGTGCGTAGTCCCAGTAACTTTCTTCAAGGGCAGGTATGATGGACCCAAATTCTTGTGAATCCATGCTCTCCAGGGACTCTTCTTCGTTACCGGCGACTTCTTCTGTTGAGTCGCCTTCTTGGGCTGAGCTAACAGATCTGCCGCCAATGAAACCGACGAAGACGTTGATAGATCCAAACGGGATGATGCGACCGGTCTCCAGGTAATCAGCTTCTGGTCCCCAGCTTGAATCGTCAATGAGAGGCGTGCCATCGACCGTGATGATGTGGCCAATGGCGAGATCTTCAGCTCCTTTCATCGATCTTCGCGGAACGTGACGCTCTTGACCGCAGGCCCCACGGTGGGCGCCAACTGTCGTGGGTTTGTCACGTCAGATGTCATGGATGACTTCGAAGGTGTGGGATTTGCGCGAGTCAATCGTCTCCGAGCTTGGGATCGCAGGAACAAGGACGAACACAGATTTACCCAGGTTCGGCCCCTCAATGTGAGGTAAAGACCTACTTCCTGCCTACCCTAGATTGGTATTGATATGATATATGTGGTGTTACAATGGAGGCGATCCGATCTGGGTACTCGCCGTATGAACTAGGGTTTAGGGCTTGATAGCTCGACCCTGTCTAAGTCATGCGAGTCCTCTTTATATACACAGAGGCTCGCTAGGTTACAAGAGTTCTACACGAAGCCGATCGTCTTCTTGTCTTCCAAGGCAAGTTTTACCACCGACCTTCTGGAGCCTTCATTTGGCAGGCTGCGATCCGTGATCGGCCCATCCCTACATGGCACAATAATAGCGTGATCATGAAGATGAAGTCGCCCCTTTGGCTTTGAATAAGTCGCGGGTTAATTATTCCCCCGACAGGCATGGCGATGTAGAGCCCTCCGGTGATGATTCCCCTCTCCGGCAGGGTGCCGGGAAGAGCTTCAGAACCCTCTCGAGCTACGGTTGACGACGGCGGCGCCTCTGGAACCTTTCGTGGAATATGACTCGGGTATTTAGGGTTTTCCAGACGGGAGGAATAAATAGGCGAAAGGGCGGCGTCGGAGGCCACCCGAGGGGCCCACACCACCCCTCGGCGCGGCAGGAGGTGGGGCCGCGCCCAGGCATGGTGTGGCCGCCTCCTGGCGCTTCTCCGTCTCTCCTTTGGACTCCGTGGACGTGTCGGCGAAATAGGGACCTCCGTTGATTTTCGTCCAATTCCGAGAATATTTCCTTAACAGCTTTTCTGAAATACAAAAACAGCAGAAAACAGGAACTGGCACTGTGGCATCTTGTTAATAGGTTAGTCCCAGAAAATGTATAAAAATGATATGAAGTGTATGTAAAACATGTAACAATTGGTATAATATCAACATGGAACATAAAAATTATAGATACGTTTAAGACGTATCACACACAGCAACGTAATCAAGGACGTCGTAGTAGAGCTCCTTCTGGTAGAGCCGTAGTTGGTGCAACGGGACATGGAGGCTCCCTGTGCGGAGCAGGTCCACCATCACCGTGAAGTAGGCCAGGGTGCACTCGATGAACTATTGGGCTTATGTGTCTGCTTTGGAGAAGTTTTATGAGGAGTCGAGCAACGCGTCGAGCATGGAGTTTCCGACCGGTATTGATGATTGTGGTGGTCGTCGTCTCGATCGAACGTCTGCCTACCCACATTGCGCCGCACACGCCAACCTGCATGAAGAATGGGTGAGGGGGCACATCGGCGCACCTTAGAGCATCTCTAGTCGGGGCGCCCAAACGGCCGCCCAAAGGCCTTTGGGGCGTGCCGGACAGTTTTTCCTCCCGACTCGCGCCGCCCAAACGCGAATTGGGTCCGGCGCGGCCCAGTTTTCGGTCCGGCACGCCCAGCCCACGCCCTCAACTTGGGTACGCCTCGGGCGGCCCCGGACACAACAACGCGCGACGCCACGTACCCCTCCGACGCGCGGGCCATGTCTGCCAGTGAGACACAAACTATATCACTCGTCTTTTTCTCGTTTGACTAAATCCTACCGGCTTTCCTCCTCGCCACGATCTGGAACGCCATCGCCGGCTCCATCTTCGCCCGAGCACCCATTGGACGTCGGCGCCGCTTTTGGCTACCTCTCCCCAACGGCCTCCCCATCCCCCTCGTCGCACTTTTAGCTGGAGGCGCGCCGGCTATCGACGTCTCCGGCACCGGCGACCTCCCGCGACCCACCCTGCCTGCAAGGTGTTCGGCGGAATCACTGGTATGCCTGGTTTTCAAAAGAATTGTTTCTACGCCGGTGATCGGGCCATTGATCGATCCCCTTTGCATTGCATATGGACAACGACGACGAGTTGATGGCCGCGATGTTGTTAGAAGAAGAAGCCACCATCGCCGAGGAGGAAGATGAGAATTTAGCGATCGTCGCATGTCTTCTACAACTTCAAGCCGACGAGGCCGCCGCTGCCGCACCAAAACGAGGAGGCTCATCGTTCGGGAGGAAGAAGACCAAGCCGAGGCAGCGAATAGAAGGCCATTGCATGCTAGTCTCTGATTACTTTGGCGATCATCCAGTCGCCACCGCTAAGGATTTTCGTCGACGCTTTCGGATGAACCGTGGATTGTTCAACGAGATCGTGCATGCCGTGAGGGAGTATGATCCATGGTTCAAGTTGAAGAAGGGCGTCGTGGGAATGATTGGTTTCTCATCCATCCAGAAATGCACTGCTGCCATGAGAATGCTTGCATATGGAGCACATGCAGATGCTGTAGATGACTATCTACGCATGTCGGAGTCCACGGTTATTAAGTCGATGTACATGTTCTGCAGGGCGGTGGTTGCTGTGTTTGGCCCACACTATTTGAGAGGACCAAATGAAGAAGAAACAGCTCGGATAATGGAAAAGAATGCAGCAAGAGGCTTTCCTGGAATGCTTGGAACCATAGACTGCTTGCATTGGAGCTGGAAGAACTGTCCATTTGGTTGGCAAGGATTGTACAAAGGAGGCTGTCGTGGGTTAATCTCGGCAGATGTCATTACGATGACTTCGTAGGCGTGGGGATTGCGCGAGTCAAGCGTCTCTGAGCTTAAGATCACAAGGCACGAAGAAGACAATGTTTACCCAGGTTCGGCCCCTCAATGTGAGGTAAAGACCTACGTCCTGCCTATCATAGATTGGTATTGATATGAATATGGTGTTTACAAGGGTTGGCGATCGAGATGTCGAGTCGCCGTAAGTTCTAGGGTTTGGAGCTTGTCAGCTTCGAGTTCTAAGTCCTGCGAGTCCTCCTTATATACACGGAGATTCGCTAGGTTACAAGGAAATCTTCTTCTCCAAGGAAAGTATAAGCCGGAGTCCTACTTGAAGACTAAACGTCTTTGTGTTTTCCAAGTCAAGTCATCTTTGACCTTCTAGATCCTTCCCTTGGCACGTCGTGATCCTTAGCTGGCCCATCTCCGTGTAAGCCCATCAATGGTGCAGCCACAAACTTATCATGAGCCGCATAATGATCTTGGGTTGCGGGTTAACCCATTAAGTATTCCCCCGACATTAGCCCCCAAGGTTGACTAGGACTTCACAAATGGAGAGCATGTAGTTTCCTGCGACTTAACCTTGCTTAGCCGATAAGCCGCACACTGAACGTCCTGGCCGATCTTCATTTTCAAAGTTATGCCGGCTTAAAATCACGACGCCGTGCGTGGCTCATGCTCAATCTCCGGTCTTGACGGAACATTCCCTTTATGTTTTAGATAACTAATTCCCTCGGCACAGTAAGCGCGATCTACTCCTTCAGTTTCGGGATCTTCTTCTTATAAGCGTTACTGCGACCTTAGGTCAAATTCATCCTCATTCCTTGCCGCGCCGCCTCCTCGCCTCTTCCTGCTCCAGCTCCAAATTCTCCAATCTCCTTAGCCAAAAAATCAATGGCGTCGAAGGGGAAGCCAACAGGGAAAGAACTAATGGAGGAGAAGGCTTCGCGGCGGATCTCCTGTAACTCGGACAAGTCTTGTGTCACGGAGGAGGACCTCCAGAGCCTGGCTTCGCAGGGCTTCTTGCCTCCAAAGGAGGACTGCCATTGGCGGGCTCCTGGCAGCGAGGTGGTGCCGAGCCCCCAGCCAAATGAGCTGGTTATGTTTGTGGAGCACGTGGATCGCGGATTCACGCCACCAGGCTCCCTCTTCTTCCGCAATCTCCTGAAGCAATTCAACCTCCGTCTTCATGACATCGGGCCCAACTCCATGCTCCAGATGAGCAACTTCCATGTCTTGTGCGAGGACTACCTTAGTGCAGCTCCTAGCATCGATCTGTGGCTGGCTTCCTTTAGCTGCAACAGCCAACTCGAGACCAAGGGCGGTGATTACGTTCAATGCGGCACCATCGCTCTACAGCGCCACAAAAATTCGTCCTTCCTCGATTAGCAGTAGCCAACTGAGCCAGAGATTGGCAAAAATCCTTCTTTTATTGCCAAGACACTTCTCCCGCGGGCGAGACTCGTCTTCCTCCTTGGTCCAACGCGGCCTTCGTGCCTTCTGAGTCGCTGAAAGCTAAACCTCGACAAGCCGCAATGTCCTTCATCAATGAGGCGCTAGGTAAAATCCGTGTCTTGGTCAGTCGCGGCTTAACTGGCCTCGACCTAATTTCTTGCTGGACGAAGTGGCGGATCCAGCCCGTGAGCCCCCGAAGGCAGTTCATCATTGAGTACTCTGGTCTCCCTGGAGATATTGACCGCATTGCTGCCAAGGATTGGGAGCCAGAGGAGTGCGTGGAATTCATCTGCCGCATGACTGAGGAGAAGAAGGTGTCCTTTGACAAGGTGGGGGTTCCACCTTTCAGTGCTGCCAACAAGCCCTTCGAGGTAACCTTCTATGCCATCTCATAGTCGTGTTTGTCAATATTTGCGTCACCTTTCTTTCTTCAATTTATGTTGCTTGTGCTTGTATCAGGCTGATGCAAACTACTGGTCGATCCTTGCGGCCGACGCGGGCTCAGCTTCTGCCAAGCGAGCCCCCAAAAGGAAGTTACTGCCCAAATTGGAGGGCAGTGATACTGTTGATATTCCCTCCATCGCCACCGCTGAGTCGGATGGCGACTCTGCTGAACTAGAGGAGGATGAGAGCCCTGTGCCGGTCGCCAGCCCTTCTACTGCCGACCCAACTCCTCGCCGAACCTCGAAAAGATTACTACACGAGGAGCCAGAGCTTAAGGCCATTGAGAACCCTGAAATTACCAAGCGCCGCAAACTATCTGGGTCTGCGGCTTCTTCTGGCCCTAGGCGGGTGATGAGAACTACTGCCTCTGCTGACGATGATATGGGCGTCGCTTCTGGTAATTCTACTTGTCGAAACATCTTATTTCTATATCTTTATGTACTGATGCACAACCTTTTCCTCTTTTGCAGATTCTGGGCTTCAGACTCTGTCGTCTCCTTCGAGCGACAATCTTGCTCTTAACATCAATGTGGCACCAGGGTTAGCGCTCATTTCTTTGCTTTGTCCATTTGTGCCATTCTTTGCCTGCTTGCTTATGTTGAATTTTGTTTCTGGCAGGTCAAAAGTTGATGCTGAGAACGTGGCTGATATCGCCACAATCTCTGAAGCTGTTATTGAGCCGCCTCCTGCGGCTTCTGGAGCGACTGGTGCTCCTAATGAAGCTGCCACAAAGGAAGGCGTTGCTACCAGTGATGACGTGCCTTTGAGCGCGTCTCCTGACGCTACCAGCCCAGAGGTTGCTTTAGAGGACAGAACTACTGCTGCCGCCGTCCAAGATAAGGAAGAAGCTCATCCTGGTGTTGAGGACGTCACTGATCAGGCCACGGAGGGCCTCCAAGAGTCGCCAGTTAAGCCGCTGGTCTCTGAACCTGACTGCAACCAGATGCAACTTGTATCATGTGGAGGGGTTCTACCCTCCTCCTTTGTAGGCCAATCGACAGATAGCCGCGCTGAGCGATTAGCGTGGACCATTCTTGCGGTTAATGACAAGCACTCAGCTGAGCTGCGTGAAGCATTGCTTCAATTATCCGCCGCTTATAAGGTAATAACTCAACCGCTCCTTGTGTTCTGTCAAATATATCTCTAGCCCCCAAGGATCGAGGCTTTGCTTTGCATGAAGTGAAGGCTTGATCCTTCGTATTGACTTGCTTTGCAGGAGGAATTGCAGGCTGTTCTTGATGAAAAGAAGGCACTGGAGCTCAATCTCTAGCAAGCTCCTACAGAGGTTGAGAGGCTTCAGGGCGTCCTTGCCCAGCGTGAGGATGAACTCAAGAGAAAGGATCGGCGAATTGGGGACCTCTCCGACCAGAACTATAACCTTGCTGAGCAGGCCAAGTCAGCCGAGCCGCGGCTCAAGAACGTTGAAGACAAAACCCAAAAAAAGGATTGGGGAACAAGACCGCCAAATCAGTGCCCAGAAAGATGCCATTGCAGCAGCCAACGAGGATGTGCGGCTTAAAGCTGTCAAGATCGGCGAACTGGAGAAGGACCTGGCCAAGCAGACCAAGGAGATCAAGAAAATTTCTGATTCTGCCAACCTTGTTCATGGTCTTGTCACCATCATCACCCAAGAACTGTCTGGTAAGTTTTCATGACTGTTGTGCACCTCACTTCTGATCATCAAAATATTAATAACTTTGCCATGTTGTCTGCAGGTGAGTTCTCCCCTCTTATTCTTGAACGCACGCAGGAGCAACTCAACCACATTCGCGAGTTTGCGAAGAAATCTTGCGACTCCATGAAGCAACTAGCTATGAAGCTCCTGCCTTCCAAGCCTGTGCCGTCCACTGGTGGTGATTTGTTGAAGAGATTATCCAAGGCGGCTCACTATATTGCTGACTGGAAGGAGTCTTCTGCTCGCGCTGGTGCGACTCACGTGCTTGCATTGGCGAAAACATATTACCCTTCCTTCGATGCTGCAAAGGTTTCTCAGGGTAGGCCGCAGAAGAGGGCAGATGGCACAGAGTTTCCGCGAGACGAATATCTTGTGACTTGGAAGAGCATGCGTGGATATGGAACTCTACTCGTTGAAGGAGTGGATCTGGCGACTTACCAAGGGAAGTATCATCCTGACGGTAAGAAATTTGAAAAACTGCCAGCAGCTTCAGCCGCACCGGCGACTTCTGAGGGTACCAGTTCTCCTCCAGGCACAACGGGCTCATCTGCAACTGTTATATCGAGTGAGTCTCCTGCCACTGCTTCTGCTGATAAGTCAGGGAAACCCCCAATGTCGTCGTCTCGCAAGCACAAGGCTGGGAAGAAGTGAGACAAAAATAATGATATAATAATTCAGCCCTGAGTGGCTTGTAACAACTTGTGTTTGATACGATTATCGATGTTTTTGTACTCTGAGTAGTACGAAATTATGACCGCGTACGTGGGTCCTTTTGATTTGTCTCAATTCCTTAGTCAGGCCCTCGCGTGGCTCAGTATTTCCCAGGCTAAATGTGTGTTCAGGGTCGAGAAAGTCCATGATAGGCATTCAGACTCGATTGACGCCACACGCCGGTACTTTGGTCGCATATGGCGAGTCGCATCCGAATTAAGGCTGAGTATAATCAAGAAAAAATGCCAGTAGGTTGGCGATTCCAAGGTAGTAAGCTGAGCTCATAGAGCAGCAAAGCCCTCGAGGAACCAATGATAAATAAAATAAAAGACTCAGCAACTCAATTGGTAGTTTGAGGCGAAACGACGACCTCCGCATTGCAGACGTGCCGGCTTTATTTCATAATCATATAATTGATACAACTTTTGTTGTACGACCGCGCGTAGGTGGCGGTCGATTTTTGATACAATCAGTTGTAATAGCCGTGACGAGCTCTAAGTAGCTTTAATAATAACCAGCTCTGATTAGCTGTAAATGTGATACGCAGCTCTGATTAGTTGTGACGATGATACTTGAACCCTAGGTGGCTCATTTTGAGTCACATGATGCGGCTCATGATACGGTGCGGCTTATGAAGAACCGCCTTAAAGGCACTTGAAGCCTTGCTTATTTTTCTGCAGCTCGGCGGCTTTTGCCTTTCTTGCCTCCCGATTAGCTGTTAGCTTGAGTCGCAGGTCTCGCAAGTGCCTCTTCGCCTCTACGATGTCGTCAAAGCTTTGCTGAGGCTCGTGGACTGGTAGGCCCTCCGCGACACATGCGGCTTTCGCCATGGCTCTATCGCCTTCTTCGCATTCTATTGCTATGTGCCTGTCGCCTTCAACTGTGATTACTCCACGTGGGCCAGGCATCTTGAGCTTCAGATACACGTAGCACGGTCTTGCCATGAATTTTGCAAACGCTGCTCTGCCAAACAGTGCATGATATGGGCTCTGAAAATCTACTACTTCAAACTAGATGTACTCGTTGCGAAAGTTGCTGTGTGTCCCAAAAGCTACTTCCAAACTGATTCGCCCTAATGGTTGTGCAGATACTCCAGGGACCACTCCATGGAACGATGTCCTTGAGGCCTTGTTTGGTGGAAGAGTATTGGAGTGTATTTCTGTGTAATTTCCCCAAGTGTTTTGGTGAAAACACTTCCTCCACCCAAAACACTCCAAAACACCCCAATCCCCTTCTCCACCAAAACACCCCACCAAATCTAGTTGTTTGGCACAAGTGTTTTTGAAAGAGGTGTTTTTTCACACCTAGTGCACACAATTACGAAATTAACATGTTTTGATCATCAATAAAAACCTGATAAATATTTCACTGAAATTTCACTGAAAATCAGTGCAAAAAAATGACTCACATACATGAAAACAGAGCAAACAGATGCTAAAAAACCTGTGCAAAACAGAGCAAACAGGGGCAGAAAATAGTAGATCGCATGCATCAAATAGTTGATGTTCCAATCCAGATTATCCTACAAGAGATCCTTAGCCAATGTTTACATCAATCCAGGAAAATTAAAATAGGACTTGACGTTCCAGAATAACATCAATGCAACATTCATCCAGAACTGCATACAAAAATAGAAATGTAGCATTCGATAGGGCATCTTTGGTGTCATCCATCAACCTTGTAGATCAAGATGCATGTATCGACTCTGTCCAAAGAGAGAAACACACAATTAGAAATTTGCAATTTAAACTAAGGGCTTCGTTCCATATGTACACAGTTCCAGCAATTCAGCATGTGTTGCATTAGTCATTGACAGATTGATGAAACTAGCACCTAGGCAAGAGCAGAATTGAATTTGACAGATTGCAGTCTAGTGCTCTACGCATCACCAACAAAGCTTGTTAATCTAGATAACACTCATACTCATAACAGAACCAGTATGCCAAACAAAGTTCTGTGAGCTAACAATCTTCTTAACCAGTACACAACAGAATAAAATGATCAGGAAGCTCCTTGCTCCTAGAAACAACAAGATCCACTTCTAATGTTTACGGATGTACACAATCAACAAGATCATGGTTGTTTTGTCTAATATGCTGACAACAACAGCTGCAATTTCTTGCATCATAGTTGACAAAGGGCATGAACAAACAGTTGTAAATATCAAAGCAGTAGCTTTTACCTTAAGGTAGCTTGGCTATCTGGACACGAAGCCACTCGATCGCTGTTCCATCATTATCCGCAACAAGGTTGACAAACATCTCACGGTTGTCTGCATTTCTGAAAACCTCCAAGGCCGGGATCTTGTCGTGAGCTGTGACACCATCTAGTTTCTTCAAGTCATCCATGCATCTGCTGATTGTAAAGGCTTGTGCAGATTCTTTTTCAGCTTCTTTTTCTTTGATATTAACCAGCCTTTCCATGACTTGCACCATTCCACCTCCAGCTCCACTTCTTTGACTGTTCTTCGGCTTCTTCCTTGAACCACCAACAGCATTCTTTGATTGAGCATGCTCCACTCGAGGCCTCACTTGAGCAGTAGTACCTGTACCTTCATCCAACATTTCAAGGTCATCATCAATCTCTTCCCTAGCAGTACTACCTTGAGGTCTCTCCATATCTTCGTCGCCATCACTTTCAATTTCTGTCACATCTGATGGTGTAGGTGCCGAGGTCGAACCGGATGTGAAGTTAAAATTTCCAGTAGCAATACTCCCTACAAAATGATAAGATGATAAGCAACTGAACCACAGAGAGGAGAGATGCTTTGAAGTGCCCTGTAAGAATAGTACATAGCTTACCTTCATAGAGTTGTGCTAGTGATTCATAGAGAGGGAAGGCCTTGATCTTGAATCTCTTGATCCTTGTCCCAAATGACTACAAAAAGATGAGGAAACCATGGTTAGCAAACATGTGACAATCATACAGAAGCAACAATAGAATATCAAACATCCTACACCACTTACAACTTCTAAATTCTCCCAAAGATGTGGTTCAGCCTCAAGTTTGAACTCGGCTTCATTCCAACCTGCTCCGCTTTGGTTTCGAGCATCCTTTAGCATCTATAATCTCTCTTTAAATCTTTCTCCTTGTCTTGTATTTGAGACTTTGTCACTTGCACATATGGGTGCTTAGCAAGAAACAACTTAACCATAGTGTTCCAAGTCTCACTATTCCAACCATTTTGGCTTCTATAGTAGCTTGTGTTATGTTCATGAAGGATATCCACTAGGGATTTTTCAAGAGCGGCATTCCATGAGGCCCTTGGTTTCGCACCTAGAGGAAAGGTAGACACAAATGAAGTGTTGTGTTCAAACAAGCATGTGCATGAGCGAAATAACATGTGCAGGACCTAAACAAGCATCACCGAAACAAGCATCATACTAGTAAAAGAATACCTTTTGGTGAACCTTTTTTGGTCTTGGGTGAAGGCTTTTTCTTAATTTTCTTTCCCACTGCCTGAGTTTGGTTATACTTTGGAGAGCCTCTTGCATAGGATGGAGCTGCTTTGGGATACATATCTGTTGTGATTAAAAAATAAACACAAGATGATGAATATTTTCAAAATTATAAGATGCACATGATGAAACATCACATAAAATTTCTTATTACATGATAAACATCACATGATAAATAGTTCCTCATTACAAGATAAAGCAACTAGTAGTTCCTTATTACATGATAAAGACAACTAGTAGCTACAACTACTCAAAGTCATTCCACATCTGAAAAGCAATCTGGTCCCTCAAAAGGTTGCCTTGCACATTATTCTCTTGGTGGTTGTTTGCTTGGTGGTTATCATCATCATCATTGGGAAAATCCACAAAGTAAGCTGGGTCTATTACAGGTTCAGGTTGATTCTCAAGCCATTCCTCATCTCCATCATGCATTTTTATAATATTATGGATAACTGCTGTGGCTGCCGGAATCTTCACTTGATTCTCGATTGCATAGAAGGTTGGAACTCTTAGAATAGGAAATCTCTTTTTTAGAATACCCAAGAGCCTTTCTACATGGTTCCTCATTATGGCATGTCGGAGATTGAATAGTTCCATGTGGTTCTGTGGCCTTCGGTGCCCATGCCCCCACTCTTTCAAGTGATACCGCACACCTCGGTATGGAGCTAGAAAGGATGGGGTGTTTGCATAACCACCATCAACCAAATAGAACTTTCCAGGAGGTACTTTAAAACCTTTTAGCATGGCCGAGCTGAGTACTCTAGCATCTGTCGCAGATCCCTCCCATCCACATGATATGAAGGTGATATTGAGATCAAAATCACATGCAAACATTACGTTTTGACTAAGGGAGCCCTTCCTATTCCGCCAAGGAGCCTGAAGCTGAGGAGTTCTACTGACAGGCACATGAGAACCATCTATGGCACCTATACAGTTCTGGAAGTATGGAAAGAAGCGATCATCTGTGGCGATTTTGGGATGTGGTTCATCTATATATCGAGGCCTCAGAAACCGAGTTGCTAGGATGGGGATAATGTTGAAGAACTCTTTGATATACTCGTGGAAGGTTGAATTACTATGTTGAAACATCACTTGCAGATCTTGAAATGATGCGTTATGTGAAAGCATGTAGAGAAAAAATGCCAGCTTCTCTTCCACCTTGAGAGTACTGTCTTGTATCAGCTCCTCGGCTCTCAGGTAAGATGCCAACCATCTGAATATATATGGTTCCATCCTAAAAGCTGTCAAGCAATTCATGAGATGGCCATCTAGCAATTCCCTAACTTTCTTCTTGCCGTACAAGACAGAACTATGCCTTTTAATCTTCTCTGTCTATGTCAGATAGAAGTGTAGTGCGGGAAGAATGAAAAACAGCAGCTCTTCTTCATCATCAGCTTTCCTCTTCCTAGCACGCTCTAGGCTCCGTTCATTCATTGCAGAACTAAAGTACAAAACGCATAAGCATTGGCAAATGTAAAGGGGCACAAACATGCATGTTCACACTTAAAAAATGCCTAAAAGCTGAGGACATGGACATACCGAAATCAGGTGTGCTCACTGGGCTCCAAGACGGCGGCCGCTCGTCCACCCCAACTATAACCGGAGGTTCGGGTAGCTACAAGGATACAAAAAGGAAATAATTAAGTTCACTAGTAATAGTAAGACAACAACTAGGAAACACAGAACTACACTAGTAATATCAATCAATTACTTAACCATATGATTACCAACACCACAAATATATAGCATAAGTGCATAACAACAATGATCAGCACCACCACATGACCATCTCCACAGTCCTAACTATGTGAACAAGACATACTACACAGAACTACACTAGTAATATCAGAATACAATCTTTAACACTGCTGCATAGTCCAAAGCTCAAGAATAATAACAAGCTAGCCAAGCGTTCAACTAGTAGACCCAGCTCGAAAACATAACCTAGATACAACATGAACACATTATTATCTAGCTCGAAAACAGAAGCTAGTAGACTGATCTTTAGCAAACTTGTACAAAAATAAAGTACATGTGAAATATGAACAAATAGAGGTAGAGGATGTTGGACAAGAGCAACACGTCATACAATAAGGAATAATCAGCATATGACATAGACAAGAAGCAAAACGATTAAACACACACATAACAAATTGGTGGCAATAGGTGAACAATTTTGGTTGAAGTAAACCAAATCTCACTTTGGTTGAAGCAAACTAAAATATAGAAACCAAATCACCACTCAAAAAAATATAAAGACAGGCCAAATCATCAGGGCAAGCATTCAGTAGACAAACAGAAAGCCTGACAAATTATTGAACACCATAATGCTTTGTATCATGCATTCAGGTCCCCTGTCTTCAGATTGTACACTAGGATTTTCATTTTCTAGGATTCCAGTCCTTATGATTTTCTTGTCTGAAAAACGAACGAACCAGTGGACCAGGCAACCAGAAGCTGCTGGACAGTGAACTAATATGCTTGTACAGAAACAAGTATAGCCAACAAGTAAAAGCAATTGCTTGTTCTCATACGCATGTTGAGGTAAATCTGAATCAAGAACCCACGGATGGGATCAAGAACCCACAGACTAGAGATCTCCACAGACTAAATCTGAATCGAGGCATGGAAACCTAGAAACGCCCACAGACTGCGATACTTTGGACGGGATCGAGAGGGGACGGGACGAGGCCTAACACATACCTGATAAAACTCGGAAGCGGCGGCGGCGGCGAAGAAGAAGGAGAGCTGCGGCGGCGGGAGCGTCGGCGGCGTCGAGGAAATCGTGTCCCCGTCGCGAGGGAGGGAGGCGCCAGAAGCGGAGGGAGGGAAGGAGGCTTCGGCGACGGCGGACGGGACGCGCGACGGCGACGGGGACGGGGACGACCAGCGACGGCGACGAGGGACGAGCGACGGCGCTGCGCTGCGTGCGCCGCCAGAGGTCGAGACACGGCAAAACGCGAGGGGGGCCTCGCGTCTCAGTTCCACTCTAACCCGACGGGGTTCCACGGGTTTTTTCCGGGCTCGCTCGACCAAACCCGGCCTGCCGAACAAGGCCGGAGTGTTTTCTGGTGTTTTCGGGTTGGGCCAGGAATTTACACCGAGAGACCGGCCGAAACACCCCAGCCGAACAAGGCCTGATGGTTGTAGCAGTTTCTCTTGTAAGTGCATCCTTTTGAAGGTCTCATAGTATAATATGTTGATGCTGCTGCCTCCGTCCATCAGTACTTTGCTTAGTTTATATCCTACGACTTGAGGTGCAACAACTAATGCGAGTTTGCCAGCTTCGTTTATCTCTTCTGGGTGGTCTTCTCGACTCCAAACTATGGGCTGCTCTGACCACTTCAACCATTGAGGAACTGCTGGTACGGCATTGACAACTTGACTACGCCGTCTTAG
Organism: Poa pratensis; assembly: GCA_947311845.1. Taxonomy (NCBI): domain Eukaryota; kingdom Viridiplantae; phylum Streptophyta; class Magnoliopsida; order Poales; family Poaceae; genus Poa; species Poa pratensis. The sequence goes on along the minus strand of CAMZMU010000058.1, from coordinate 5,757,695 downwards.
CTTCTGCTCCCTTTTCGACGTGTTAACCACAATGGTGTGGTATTGTCCTAATTGATTTGGGAACTGCGGCTGATCTGCTTGTGGATTGGGAGCTGCGTTGTTGTTTCCTCCGCCATGATCGTCTCCTCCATTATTCTGGTGACCGTTGTTCCCATGGAGTGGGGTCCATCCTTCCACTTCTTGTAGTGGTAGCATTGTGCTTTTGTGTGATTGGCTGGCCGTCCCTCTTTCCCTATATGGATATCGCAAGGGCGGTTGAAGACTTCCTCGAGATTTATTGGGTGGAAATTCCGTCCTTTGCCATTGTTGTTCTTGAAGCGAGTATTGGTATTTGCGACTAAACCAGAGTTCCCTTCCTCATTCTTGCGCTTGTTGTGGTTTGCGCTACCGTTGCTGTTTTGCGGATGAGGCTTGTTGTTACTCTTCTTGGTTTTGCCAGCGGCTTCTTCTTCTTCACCATCTGACGCATCCTTTGTCTTGTCTGAGCCGGCGTATTTATTAGCCACAGCCATGAGTTCGCTGAGGCTCTTGACTTTATCTTTCATGCGACCTAACTTATGAATCAGCGGCTCAAACTTGCAATTCTTTTCCATAACTAGGACGGCTGAACTGGCTGGTATGTTATCTGAAGAGTATATGATTTCTGCTACCCTTCTCATCCAATGGCGACTTGATTCGCCTTCCTTCTGTACACAATGCTCGAGGTCTTCTATGCTGCAGAGACGTTTGCACGTTCCTTGGAAGTTCTTGATGAAAGCATCCTTTATTTCATCCCAGGAGTTTATTGTATTGGGTGGCAGATTCTGAAGCCAATTGTGGGCAGCACCTTCTAACATCTTATTCAGGTACCGGGCACATATCTCTTCAGATGCGTTAAGAATACTCATGCCCATCTCATAATTGTTCAGCCAAGTGGTGGGATCCATGGTGGCGTTATAGTTTGCAACCTTGCGGGGTCCTTTGAAGTCTGCTGGGAACGGTTCAGATCTGATTCGCTCGCTGAAACAAACCGGCCCCTTAAGTCGCATTGATAGATTGGATGGAACGGGTCTTGTGGGTTGGTAACCATCTGTGGCTGTGCTGCTCCTGCCCCGTTGGTATCAGGTGGAGCCTGTTGTACCCAAGGCTGCTCTGGCATCGCTGGTTGATTTCTCTCCCTTTGGCGTCGGACTGAGCTTGAAGCCGCAACCTGTGGCGACTCTGCATGGATACTCCTTTCCACCGTAGCCCTGCTGTTGTATGGGGTGGAGTGTAGCCGTCCCGCGTGCTCAGACATGTTGGCCTGCTGTACGACCGCCGTGCTCAGCATCTCAATGGCGCGTCGCGCCTCCCTATCGATGGGCGTGTTTCTCATCGGTATTAGCCTGGCCAAGATGGGCGCCGTTCTTTCTGCGGCTTCTGGTGCCACGGGGGTCCAGCTGCCAGGTGGCATGCCTAGGCCCTCTCCTGCTTCCACCGTCCTGTAGATGCCTTCCGTGTGCTGATCACCTACGGAGGGTGAGCCACTGCCTTCGTGGTTCTGGCCTAACCTTTCCTCCATCAGGAGCTCGATGGATTGGGCCTCCTCTAATTCAAGATGCAGCTGCTCGTTGTTGGTGGAGTCTTCTTCCTCTATAGTTATGGCGATTCCTTCTTCCGAATCGCCCTCGTGCGGCGGACTTGCTGGTCCGCTGCTGATGAAGCCGACGAAGACACGAATAGACCCAAACGGGATGACGTGGCCAGTCTCCAAGTAATCAGTCTCCGGCCCCCAATCTGAATCATCGATCAGGGGCACGCCGTCGACCATCTTGATCTGGCCAACGACGAGGTCTTCATTAACCCACGACAGAGGCCACAAAGGATATTGCAGTGTGGTACTTGAAGCTGTGGCCGATCATGAACTATGGATTTGGCACGCATTCTTCGGCATGGCAGGATCACACAATGACATCAATGTGTTGCAGCGCTCTCCTGTGTTCGCGAAGCTCGTTGAAGGCCATGCTCCACCTGTCAACTATGAGATCAATGGCCACCAATACAACAAAGGGTACTACCTAGCCGATGGCATCTATCCAAGGTGGGCAACGTTTGTGAAGAGCATCCCCAACCCTCGCATACCCAAAGCTTCTCATTTTGCCGGTGAACAAGAGAGTGCCATGAAGGATGTCGAGCGGGCATTTGGAGTGCTGCAGCAAAGGTTTGCGATCGTTGGGTACCCTGCTTTGGCATGGTCGAATGAACAAATGTGGGAGGTGATGAATGCGTGTGTGATCCTGCACAATATGATCATCGAGAGTGAGCGCGATAATCCGGTGCATGATCATATGCCATATGACTTTGAGGGTCCTCTTGCAGAGGTTGATCACAACGTGCCGACAGATTTGGCTGATTATCTCTCAATGCATATGGAGATTCGTGATGAAAATACTCATCATGCACTCCAAGCTGATCTAGTGGAGCATTTGTGGGCGCGACGGGCATGGCACCGGCAAACCCGGAAGAACAAGATGTTTGAGCTGCAATTTTATTTTTAGCTAATGTGGAACTTTAATTTATGTGTTTGAACTGTAAAACATTTATTTATGTTTGATTTTTACTAGTCAAAATATTTGAATTTAGATAAAAATGTAAATCTAGGAGGCCGGTTTAGGCGCCGTGAGTGGGGACCGACGGCGCTCAAAGCCTGCGACTACTCCGAACGGCGCCCAAATGGCATGTCCGGAAAGCCTTTGGTCGGCCGTTTGGTCGCCCCGACTGGATATGCTCTTAGCCACCACCGGATTCGTTCGTCGGTATCGATGGCGCCTCTCAGGATCGATTTGGGAATTTCAGAGGTGGGAACGATGTTGTGGGCCTGATCTGGTGCCACACCTGCGCGGTATGGTGGTCAACCATAGTGAGAACCGTATGTGGACATATAGATTGAAATTAGGGACCGTATTGATATATTTTCCAAGTTCAAAGGACTGTTTTAGACAACCATACATGCATTTCACTATTATTAGTGGTGCCGTGCTCGGCGAACGAATACGAGTACGTACTAGGCGTTGGCTAGAGCGGCAGGCAAGGCACGGCGTTCCAGTAGAGCCGCGGCGGCTGGCGTCCTTTCCTCCACATCCTGCGTACCGTACCGGCTGACTGTTTGTTGGGTGACGTATCGGGAAGGCCCGCCGGAGGGATGGGACCGACGATATCCTGCAGCTCTGCGACTCGGACGTGCCGTAGCTGCAGACCGCTGTGTGCCCCACGTCAGAGTGAGCAGCACGGAACCACGTCCATGCCTTTTCAAGCTTTTCCACCGGGAAAAGAAAGCTTGCAAAAAGGCTCTTCGGTGAATTCGCCAAATACAATACTCATGTGTTTCACACAATACGGCAAATACAAAACGACGATATCGTTTGTTACAGTAGTTTTTTCCCCCTCCTGCCATTTTTAATAAACTACTACTCATTTAAGCTTATAATTCAGTGTGAATCTAAAGCTCATCTCATTTAAGCTTCTCAAGTCCGTAATTGTTTCATCAAGTTTCAGTTCCGGCACCTTTTAGAAAATTAATAACTCAGACGATGCGCCTCGTCTAATTTTTTTATAAAACTTAGTTATAGTTTCACATCCAATAATTTCATGGAACTTATATGATTTCCATCAAGTTTTGAATTAACCAAAAAATACATGAAACTCAATGTCATACCCGAAACTTGGTTCTAGCCAAATCCGAATGAGCCGGAGCACGTGTAGATTTGAATAAAATACCAGATCCATGTGTAAATATGACAATAGCCATCAGATCACGACGATCTCTTCTCCATCCAATGGCTAGGAAGCACTTGGTGTAGCCAGTACATATATTTACCTGGTGCACAACATATGTTCTCATAGCTTATCATAGGTTTTGCTATAAATTGGTGCAATCGACAACTCGATCAACATCTCTATAGACCCTCGTATCTACACGAATCGCAGGGATATGATTGGTGGTTCTTTAGCAAGGTTTTATTTAGAGGTATTTATTTCCAGTCGCCTCATAATGCCAAGCCGAAATTTGTTCTCAAAACAAGCTTTCAGAAATTAAAGCTATCTCAACTCATAAATCAAGCTACCTTAAGTAGGAATTCTAATCTTGTTCTGTAAATGGGTTCCAAGTAACTCTTGACACGAGACGAAATTAAGCAAGCTACGTTAACCATCAGGTTCGTATTTTTAACCCGAAAAAATTCAATTTGAATCAAGCTAGAAATCTAGCATACTACGTTTGTACCATCTCGAGTTGAAGATTCTCGAGCAACTTAATTTTGAACCATACTGATCAACCAATTTTTGAGTTATCTTCTTGCCACAAAAGGTGATAAACCAGTCGAGATTCCTTTCAGCTTGTTACAAAGGAGTATTTGTTAATTGAAGCTATTTTCTAGAAGAATATTATATCTTTTTTGCTATACATTTTATGTTCTACCTAACATCTTAATTGAAAATGATAACGTAACGTGGCAAAACCAGGTGCTCCGAAATAGCCATGTATAGCTTTGAACATATATTACTTGCTTTTGTTTTATCGTATGAACGATGCTAATGTAAGTAGTCTAATGGGAGACAGAAAGTGAAAAGCTTGAATCAAGTATGAACGTGCATGTCCCCGCAAAAAAAAAAGTATGAACGTGCATGGTCGGAAGATTTGCTTTTACTTTTTTAAAAGGAAACGTATAAACGTACGTTCACATAAGTCGAACCAAGCACACGTGTTTCAATATCTGGGGTTGTGATTCGTGAGCGATAACATCGTGGAAAAGTCAGTAGGAAATGCAGCACTACAAGAAAGCCACTGAGACACCGCTGGTCGCTTTTTCCGTGCACCAGGTTGTTCAACGAAGAATACACCATGAAGAGCCTGTTCCGAGTCTACCAGAGAAAATGGGCACGTTGACTCCTTCCTTTCTCCATCTACCAACCTCCACGTTGAGGATTTCTTTCTTAGATGAAGTTGAGGAAAACAAATCAATATTGCGTGAATGCTTTTCTGGTTCTCCCACGTTGACACTTTGGTTCAAGGCACTACCAGATACCGAAATTTTGCTGTGGGCCACAAACCGACAGGAGTAAGGAGCAAACCGACAGGGAAATGTTTTCCCGTCGGCCAACCGTCAAGAAAACCCGACAGGGATAGCTCGACAGGGATAGACTTGTTTGCTTGTCAGTTGGCCGACAGTAACGTTTTCCTTGACGGGCACGCCCAACAGAGAAATATATTTGCGTCAGGTTTGGACTTGCCAGGTTTGTAGATTATCCCTGTCGGTTAAGCACGACAGGAATATGTTCATCTTTTCCCTGTAAGTTCCTGCCCGACAGGAATGTTTGTGTTAGGTTGGAGTAACTTGTATTCCTGTCGGTCTACACCGTCAGCATTACAATTTCGAGTTTACTATTCAATTTGTATATACATTGAATCATCATACCATACATTCATCGGATCTTTGTGTCAGCCACAAGAGTACATACATAGGATTCCAGCCGGAGAGAGACCTAGGTTGGGGGATGAGATTTGGGGAAAACGTGTGAGTGAGTGAGCTCAGTTTGAGCGATTTGGGGAAAGCGCTAGGGTATTCCAGCGTGCGACGACGGGCTCGAAACGGCGGGACTTAGGCTATTTCTGGCACGCGTAGCCAAATCTATGGCGCCAAATAGAATAATTCTGTGGGCCTAGAGCAGACCGACAGGTATATTTGTATCTCTGTGCGTTTGAGGACCAACTCACGGAAAAAATGTTATACTCCTGTCGTGGCAATTTGGGCCGACAGCAGAAATGTATTTCCCTGTGCGCTACTGCGGGCCCGACAGGAAAATAAAAGACACACAGAAATATTTCGGTTTCTGGTAGTGAGGGGAAGAAAGGCACATGTCATAACCTCGAGAATTCACGAGCTCATTTGGCACCCATCATTTTATTTCAGCAAGTGAAATGACAGGGGTACATATATGAATTGACATACCATACATCATGTATTTGGCGGAATTCAAAATGAAATGACATGTCCAATTTCATGACATCAAAACCTATAATTCAGGGTTTGTAATCACATATAAATTACATGATTTCAATTCAAAATAATGGCTACTGTCGGAGACTGGTCCCTGGAACTAGGGGAGTGTCTCACTGAGGCCAGGAACGGCCAGGGGGCTGAACACGCTGTCAAACAACCCTCAACTACCTCGGCGACGGTGCTCGTCGAGCTCGGTGAGGGACATCACGGCAGAGAGTAAACACGAGCCGCTACCCAGGTTCGGGCCACCGTGAGGTGTAAGACCCTAGTCCTGCTTGGTTGTATTGCACTGCTTATGAAGGTTACAATACAGTGAGCTAGCGGAGGCTCAAGCTTTGCTAGAGAAGAAACTATGGTGGAAGGCACTCTCTCTTCTCCCTTGCGGTGGTATGGACGAGCTTCAACTGGTCGAATCGACACGAATCCGGGCTCCTCCCTCCTGGTCGTACACTGCCAACTTTTATAGGTGCCTCGGGCCTCTTCCCCCCAATTCACTAGGCGAGAAGGGCTAACACATGGCGACGGAGGAGGAGGACAGTGCACGGCCGCGGGGCTGTCCATGGACTCGGTCCATGGCAGAAAGCTGTGTCCTCTTGGCAGGAAAAGCCACCGTCCATCCAGGACGATGGGCTGGCGCTGGAGAGGCCCGTGGGATGCCCCACGGTGACGTCGGCTTGGAGCGTAGCGGCCAACGGTCCCCTTATCACCGGAATGGCAATTCTTGTAGTCCGCTTTGCTTGGTGCAGCTTTGTTGACCACTTTTATCACCAAAGAGGCAACTGCGGTGTGGTCGTCACCGCGCGCAGGCGCGCGCGTCACTCTGCGTCGGGCGCAGAGGCCATGTGCGCTCTGTCGCGGAGACAGAGCTTGCTTTCACCCGAAGGAACCTCGCGAGGGCTGGGTTGCCTCGCCGAGATCTTTGAATACTTGACGCCTCGCGAGGGAGGCGCAGATGTGCGCCAGGACTTAGCGGCATTCTCGATGGGAGAGGCCCTCGCGAGGGAAAGGTCTCTCGCGAGGCTCACCAGCCTGAGACGTCTGGTCCTTAGCAGAATCTTTAGCAGAGTGTTGAGGGCTGTGGCAGGCCGGCTCGTGGTACCCTGGTTTCCACTGGGCCGACCGCTACCAAACGACCTTACGTTTTGGTAAATTGTTTTAGTTTACTACTCCCTCCGCCCATAAATGGACGTCTCAACTTTTTCTAAACATGTATGTATTTACACACTAAAGTATCATGCATGTTTGGACAAAGTTGTGACATCCTTTTATGGACGGAGAGAGTAAAACATTTTATATTGTGGGAGGAGGGAGTATAACTGATTGCGTGCTCAAAATAAGTTTGAAATAATCTAGCACACAACACAAATAAGCACTTTTTTTGGCCAAGACATGTATAATACCCAATTTTGTTTTCAGGATAGACACCAAAACAATAGTCTGTGCCTTTTTTTCGTCGACGGATACAAGCAAATTTCACTTCCCCGGGTAGTGAAGAAGCGGTTGAATCTAGATTTAGGAATACAAGTTTTAAAAACAACAATAAAATGGGGAGCTTTGTGTAGGTAAAAAAAAAATCAAGAACCATCGAATACTTTTCCCGGTTGGCATTCCAACGTGAAACACGTTTTCTAGAGTGTTGAAAAGCACGTATTGTCTGACGTCCATCATTTGCTGCCCATATCCCGTCGCCGTCGTCTTCCCGCCGTACATCCGAGATCCCACCTCACAGCATCACCCAATTGCAGCCACGCGGTTTGGTGCCTTCGTCACCGTGGCGCCATAGTGACGCAAAGGCGGGGTGACCTACGCTAGAAATGACGAGTTATTGGCCAGCATTGACCAGGTAGTTAGCGTCCTAATCAACATAGGAGAAGGGCGCACTTGCTGATGATTTGGACAGCGAATCCAGAATATATTAATGCATATAGTCATGAAGATCCAACAGAAAACCCAGGCTAACTGCTTAACTAAAGCTCACCTGCCCTCCAAGGAGCTTTAAGGAAAGAAAGGCAAACCATTGCTTAGGGCCACTTATTTTGGGCTTAATCTTATTCAGAAGCCGACCTCTAAATTTTGGTGGAGAAACTACGGCGGGGATAAGCTCACATAAATTGTTCTTCAATTAATTTGGGCTTCCACAATTTTATTCTCTCCGATACATAATAAGTGCCGTTGAGTTAATACAAAGTTGTACTAAATCAGGAGGGAGTAGCTTTGATTTTGTTTATGCACAAATTTAGTAGCAGCAAATGAGTTAAAATGAATTTCTTAAGAAAATTACGAAGAGTCAAACCATAATAAAACATTGTGCCATGTATAAATTTAGTACATATCAAAAAAATATTGGTCATTAAAACAAGATAAGCTCCTTGGATGTACCTACTAAACATTGAGACATTGGAGTCAGGAAATTAAGTTTCCGAATGTGACATCGATCGATCAATAGAAGTACAGAACAACAAAAGCTTGCATACATATGCACCAAGAGGAAAGAGTTAATTAGGAAAGTTGGATAGTATAGCTTCTACCATCCGACCTAATACATCCTTAGGGCATGTATAATGGTTTTATCTTAACAATATCACATAAGATGATTGATGAGTTGGACGATAAAATAAAAAGAAAGTTTGCCTTCTCTTAGCAACAATACTCTCACCACAAATTTAGAAGTATTCGGTTACATTGAAAATAACTCTTTGCACATCAAATTTTGTTGTCTTATCAATATTACATGGCAGGTTTAAAATAACTCTTTGCACCACAAATTTTGATCTACATTTTATAAATAGAAAAGGTAGATCAAAAGAATGTAATATATGATTCCCTCAAGTTACTACATAAATAACTAAATTGTGTTTCTAACAAAAACGACAAAATGTTTATGTTATCAATTCAGAAAACTAAATGAAAAGAGCACCAAAAACCATCTTCAGTGTGGAGATTAAATAGAAAACTAACAAAAGTAATACTCCCTAGTAGATTACCCACATGTTGTGAAATGATAATTTGTTTTACTACCTCACCGCATCTAAAAATTGCTTAACAATGTACTATCCAAGTGTCCAACACATGCAAAACCAAAGATCAACTCACATGTCCATAGTTCGAAGAACTCAGAAATTGGGTTCAGTACACCTCAGGCATTATTGTGGGAAGTTTTAATTAACTTACTATCGGATGGAATGCATGCTTAATTCAAAGGTACTCTTTGGTAATAGTTCATTTTCCGCATGTGCTAAGCTATTGAGGAAATGGTAGGCAGACTTTAAAAGCTCAAGGTATACAACATACCTCTTCAACGACAGTTCAAGATATTGAGTGGCTTTTTTTCCTTTTTCAAAAAGGGATCAAAGCGTTGGCCTCTGCATCGAAGATATTGAGTAGCTTAAAATGCGTAAACCAAGTGGTGAAGAAGTACAAATAATAGTAAAATTATATGAATAATATGATATGGCTAGCCAATTTTGTATGTCACTAAATGTAGAACAATTATGTTAGTTTGTAAAAAAAATTATCACATATTGTTTTTTGTTCATGGATACACAACAAGTAAGAGCACGATCATGGTTGTTCTTCGTGTGTTGCATATTGCCATTGGTTTTTATGACCCATTTGTTTCATAAAAACATGGAAGATTTGTTGGATATGAAGATTACATGTTTGGAAGCTATCATTAGGTCTGGATGTAAGATCAACATAACACAAGCTGTCGATGAAAGGATGGGCAACACTCAACGAGTTCAAGGACACATGATGTGTTTGCTGCTATGTTTGGACTTCGGCTACAGTTATATGTTGTAAGTAGTAAAGTAGATGTCCACGTGGGTTATAATTTTGTTAATTTGGTTGCAGGAATAATAAATTAACAAATCATTGAGAGGAACATAACGAATAAACACATGGAGCTGAATGGTCATTTTGTGGTTTTTGATTGCTAACTTGGCAGATTTGTTAACGTGGACCTATTAGAGGCTATTTTAACTTACATCCAGATCCTAAACTTGTATGGTTTGTTGGATATCGATTTTCTCCAGTGATATGCCACCAACACTCAGGATCTTTAGAACCTTGCCAATTCTCACATCAACCTTCTCACATTTTTTTCTATCATCTTAAGATGGTCAGACACAGATGCCCATGCCAACGGGTGGTTACTTCCTTCTGTGACCATTGAAGAATAAAATTCCTATAGCAAACAAATATCATACTGAACCAATCAAGTCATGGAAGTTTGTTTTGTTAATCTACAACTATCCATCCTTAATATACATACCTCTAAGAGACCAAGAGTGAGTTTCACCAGATTCGGCGATTGTTGGATAATAAGAATTACTGCACTGAGGTCACCATCCAAACACGAGTCGTCCAATACCAGATTTCTATTTATATCAAAGTTTTTTACTTATTCTTCTTGTCATTAGAGTTAAATTGTTTTTACTTGTTCAAAATCCACTAATATATACTATCATGATATATTTTCAAATAGAAATTGTAGAATAAATGGAAGATATCCATGTACGTTAAGATACATATTTGTCATTGCATTCTATTCTTTAAGGTTACAACTGCATTTTCTAGGCTTAGTTGAAATTTTATTTTTGTAAAATATTTTTTAATGTTTAAGATACTCCCTTGTTATGATGGATTTCAATGTAAGTAAACATTAGTGTCGCACTACACTTTTGTAATTATATTTCCATATTATTATATTGTACCTACAAAACTTGATAGATTGTATAGAGTATGAGAATGTACGAAATATCTTTTGTAAGTATTTTTTGAGTACAATACTATCAAATTTATATGTAACTTCTAAATAGGTGATTCTAGAATGTATAAAGTGTCGATTATTAGTAATTCCTCAAATCTCATCATTTCGTCTCCACTCGGTCAGGGGATAGGAATATTTAACAAATGTCTTCTAGGTGATATGTTGTAAATGTATCATTTTATTTTGAAGTTCAATTGTATATTACCTACATAATTTGATTGGGCTCGTCTACTAACAACTGTTTACAAGTAGAGTAGTTTTGCTAATTACAAAAATATACATCCAAGAAAAAAAACCGTGCGTGAATATTTTGAAGGATCTCGACGACATGCAAATGGGTGGCCGAGGAGAGACATGAGGGGCAACCCCACGTTCCAGAGATCTTTGGGCAAGGGTTTCGCCATATCTCCTAGACCTCCACCTATTCACTATGTGAAATAATCAACTGAAGTTGCTATGGCACTCACATTTGAAAGCCCTGTTTTATAAGATAATTTTTTCATTTATCTAGCCCCAAGCCACCCTCAAGGCAGTGTGTACCCACATTTTTTTACAAAGAATAGTAAAATTATATGAATAATGTGATATGGCTAGCCAATTTTGTCTGTCACTAAATGTAGAACAATTATGTTAGTCTGTATAAAATTTTATCACATATTGTTTTTTGTTCATGGATACACAACAAGTAAGAGCACGATCATGGTTGTTCTTCGTGTGTTGCATATTGTCATTGGTTTTTAGGACCCATTTGTTTCATAAAAACATGGAAGATTTGTTGGATATGAAGATTACATGTTTAGAAGCTATCATTAGGTCTGGATGTAAGATCAACATAACACAAGCTGTCAATGAAAGGATGGGCAACACCCAAGATGAGTTCAAGGACACATGATGTGTTTGCTGCTATGTTTGGACTTCGGCTACAGTTATATGTTGTAAGTAGTAATTAGTAAAGTACATGTCCACGTGGGTGATAATTTTGTTAATTTGGTCGCAGAAATAATAAATTAACAAATCATTGAGAGGAACGGAACGAATAAACACATGGAGCTGAATGGTCATTTTCTGGTTTTTGATTGCTGACTTGGCAGATTTATTGACGTGGACCTATTAGACGCTTGGTGATGTGTACACCTTTCATGTTGAGAAAAATCCTTATAGTGGGTCTTTGCTATTCATATATACTCCATCAAATCGTAAAAATAGTTTGAGTGAATGCTAGATTTTCTATGGGAAGTAGTGAAAGCGATTTTTTAGGAAAAAAAATCTGTATAAGATCCAATCTTACAAATTAAGCGATCAAGATAGAATTTTTTCTATAAGATCCAAATCCTCCAAGTTTTTTATGCAATTCCTTTGAGAGTTTTTCTAGTAGATGAATTCCTTCGAGAGTTCCTATTTTTTCCCCAGAGCGCGGACGTACAGGGGAAAGCGGCACAGCCTCAGGGGTACGTGTTCTCGTTAAAAAAACGCATAACGATACTACGTTTTCCAGGAATGCAAACAAGTCCGACTCCTTTCTCCTGGAAACTAGAGATCTGGTGGAGGCGGTTCTGGAATCGAGCTCAAACAGGACCCGTACGAACCGGACCGCCCGAACCACAATCATCGGCGCAGGCCGACCTGCCGGAGCGCGAGAGTTGAGGCGGCGCGGCGGCCGGCGACGAAGAGGAGGTCCGCAAGATGTCGTCCGTGTACGTGCTGGAGCCGCCCACGAAGGGGAAGGTGGTGGTGCAGACAACGGCCGGCCCAATCGACATTGAGCTCTGGGCGAAGGAGGCTCCTAAGGCCACGCGCAACTTCGTTCAGCTGTGCTTGGAGGGCTACTACGACGGCACCCTCTTCCACCGCGTCATCAAGTCCTTCCTCATCCAGGGCGGTGACCCCACCGGCTCCGGCACCGGTGAGATCCTAAACCCTAATCAGGCTTATCTAGGGTTTCTTATTCCAGATTTTACCATCAATCTTTACCAAACTGAATCGTGGATGTTGGTTCAAGTTACCGATTAGTGACTCAAAATCTAGAAATTTTGTGCCTGATTAACTATCTTTTTGAGCCATAATAAGTTCGATTGGAGTATTTGTGGTGCTGTGAATTGAACCTGACGATTGTCTGATATCAATTTGCAGGTGGTGAGAGCATATATGGGGCTCCGTTCTCTGACGAGTTCCACTCGCGCCTGAGGTTTAACCACAGGGGTTTATTGGCGTGCGCCAATGCTGGCACGCCTCATTCGAACGGAAGCCAGTTCTTTATTACCCTCGACCGCTGCGATTGGCTTGATAAGAAGAATACTATTTTTGGGAAGGTACCCTGTCTAGCTTGAGTGCCATTGTGTATGTCTTGGCGTAACACATTTGTTTTTCTGGTGATTACGCTTGACTTCGTGGGTTTGTTTGTGTTCAGGTCACTGGGGATTCTGTCTTCAACCTTTTGGCCTTGGCTGATATAGAGACCGATAAAGATGATCGACCTGTGTACCCACAGAAAATTCTTTCGGTCGAGGTAGCGTTCTTCCTTATGTTATATGATCATTCGGTTTCTTTTGGTAGTTCTGCGATGAGACAAATTATTCTGTTTCTTTAATTGTTACTTGTGAAGCCTAATTAGCTATTGACTAGTTACATGCGTTTCTGCTTCTATAGGTACTCTGGAACCCATTCGATGATATAGTCCCAAGGCAAATTAAGAAGATTCAGCCTGCTGCCAAAGCTGATGCTGAGGGCAAACCAAAAAAGAAAGCTGTTAAGTATGTGTTCTGCATATCGGAACTTATTTCCTTGGCAAAGATAGGGTACTGATGTTGGATTTGTTTTGACATGTCCATTCGTTCTATAGGCAACTTAACGTCCTTTCCTTTGGAGATGAAGTAGAAGAAGAGGAGAATGAGGCAGCTTCCTTTGTGAAGGACAAAATAAAAAGTATCCATGATGTGTTGGATGATCCCCGTTTTCTTAAAGTGGAACCAGAGGTTGAACAACTGGTAAGTATTATCCCTTGCGTGACTTGTGTCACTTCTAGTCGAAGAAACCTGTAGGACGTTAACCAATCATTTGCTAGGAAACATATCACACCAACAGAATCAGGGAGAGGCCTTATCTAACTGGCAGACATAGCATTCTATACTGCGTAGCGCTGTGCTGTGTTAGTGTGCATATCGTCTGACACCAGGAATTGCTTTTGCCATCCTTTCTACTTTGTTAAGCTTATCCTTTTGAGTTATACCTGCGAAGAACCGAAGATTATGCTTACACTGGTTCAGAACCAATATTTAACAGAAGGACAGTCACAAAATGGGATCATTTTTTTGTAGCATTCTCTATTTAACACACTACTATTAACTACCTAAGGAGCATGTTTTTCCCCCTGAACTGATTTTTATGTGGTTTGTCTTTTATTGATTATCCCTGCCAGTTAAATATTCCCAATGCATACTGAGTAACTCAAACACAAGTTTTCTTCTTAAGTTGGTTTAGGACATCAGTTGTATCTTGGACTCTGGTCAGGTTGTGTGTATTAAGAGCTACTTGTTTAATATTAAATAGTTATAGACCTTGTGAAATTTTTACACGGTTGTGTTTATTGCAACCTTACAGTCCAAGGAGGAGGAGGAGAAGAAAAACGAAACTGTTATATCTATCAGGGAGGCTTTAATCTCGAAAAAAACTGACTCCAGAGAGCCGGAGGATGATCCAGAAAATGATGATTCTCCTGAAGACGAGAACGAGGAGGATTTTGACAACAGGATGCGTTCACGAATTCTAAAAAAACGTAGGGAGCTTGGGGATATACGGCATAGTGAAAATTCCAGGAAAGGTAACTTATTGTTCCAGTTTCTGTTAAGTTAGTTCTGCATATCTGGAACACTTCTGTTCAACAATGTACTGTACCATGACAGACTTAATGAGAGGCAGGATCCTGCAGCTACTTGCTTTTTTTAGACTGATGTCACATAATTGCTAAACAAGTTTGAGAACTGAGCAATTTATGTCTCTCTCTTTGGTACAGATAAATCTCATCGGAAGGATAAAGATTTACCAGCTCGCAGGTTCTGCGATTTTGTCTACATTATTTTTATGTTCCTGCTTCCCTGTGTGCTGTGACTGTCTTTTGCATATATCTATTAGTAACGATAGAACTGTTGTTTGGTTCAAACATGTAGGTTATCGTTATGATGTCTTGAATGGCTAGAGCATATATTCTTTTGAGTAACCTGTAGTATTCCTATATATCCTTGTAGTCATGTTCTCTTTACTTTAATACTAAGTGATCTTTCTCTGGAAACTTAACTCACAAGCAATCATACTTGGTAATTAGCACTAAGTTACTCAGGGACATAATATCACCATTCTGAATGGAATTGAATTATGTGAGTCTGTAATCTTGTAACATAATCATATTAAAAATAATCTTTAATTTTCATTACCTTGCCATTTTAATAAATAGTTCGGTTCTGCACATTCACAATCATAATTCTTCTTGGTAGCAGGGTTACCATGTATTAAATAAAACATATGGTAATTTAGACTTATCAATGGTACTGGAAGAAGTGTCTTGTGTGTATTTGCATGTCTGAAACACTTTGAACTTAAAACATAATTGTGTAGAAAATCTATTCCAACAGTTCTGAAGTTATTAATGTGTAGATAATGTACACAGGAGTGACGATGAAGATGATGATGATGATGATCAGCAGTTGTCGAAAACACGGAAACTATCCTTGAAGAAAAAAGGCATTGGCTCTGAAGCCAATACTGAAAGGATGTCCAGAGGAGATGATAATTTGCAACTGCTAAATCCAGCTGAACAAGAGAAACATCTGAAGAAACAGAGAAAGCGCAGCCTCCAAGGCCGTGAAGAGGAGGTATTATTTATCTGCTTTCTCATCAGCACTTTCCTTTTTGCCATTACAAGATTGATTATGCATGTGCATATTGTACATCAAGTTGAGCGCCTAACTGTTTCTTAAACATCGAATTTTGTTGTTAGACTCTAGCAAAGTTACAGAAGTTCAAGGCTTCCTTTCTTAGCAATAAGCCTGCTAATACGGAAACAAAGCAAGAAGATGGTGAGGGCTCCAAAGAGTGGCACGCCAACCGTCTCACTTTTGCACCAGAGTCTTCGAAGGTACGCTGGTATCCTCTCCGCTTTCCTTTCCCACACATACACACAAGGGAAATGGGTGCATGAGCTAATTTTGTCTTTACAGGATGGTATGACTAGGAAGGATGATCCAAATGACTATGTAGTGGTCGATCCTCTTCTGGAGAAAGGAAAACAGAAGTTTAATAAGATGCAAGCAAAGCTAAAAAAGAGAGATCGTGAATGGGCTGGCAGATCTCTCACCTGATCCTTTAAGAGGTGCGTCACTGCTAATCTCTGTAGCGACCAATAAACTGGCCAGTAACGAACAGTTATCTTGAGCCTTTTGTGTAGCTTATCCAGAAGAGATAATTCACCGTCTCTCAAACGTGATGCACCTCTTCTATTTTCAATGGGATGTACTCAATGATAGTATATCCTTCTGAATTTCCAGTCGCTTCCTCGTAACTAATAAATATACCTTTCTTTCCCCCCCAGAACTGCAGCGTGCAAAAATGCAAACCAGTCTTAGTGTCTTACCACACAATGCCGCTGCTGCAGTTTTCATGTTGGGTTGGAATTGGAACCTGAGCATAACAGATGCAGGTTCATGATGTTCGAGTGACCACATGTGGACTGTTTGTAATTGTATCGTGGTCAATGATGAAACTGTAAATAGCAATTGTAGAACACTTGTTTGTCTACCCTCTGAGAAAGCAGCGTTACGGTACGTCTGAGAAGCATCATGTCGCAGAGGAGGTACAGCACACATTCTACTATATATAACAGGCGGAAGAATCCGCAGCTCCTCATTCGTCCACGTCACCCCAAAAATGAGAGCCGTCCGATCGCGACGTCCGACGGTCCAGATGCGCTCCCACAACACGTAACACTGTAGCATCGATTTTCTTCCAATCAGGAATCGCCACGTCGTGCCGGTCACCATCCCGTCCACCCGGTCGCGGCCGGTCACCCCGCTCGCACGAATTTTGGTGCGAAATTTTCCACATAGCCCCCCGCCAAGGACCTGTACGTAAATTCCTAAAACTTGAGGGACTAAACTGCAAAACCGTCGGCAGACTTCTTCTTTCTCTCTTCTTCCTCGCGCGCGCTCGGAGCTCCCCGCCGCCGCCGACGCACGCCGCCGTCTCTACGCGGCTCCCCAGACAAATCGCCGCTACCAGCAGCTCCGCCGTCTCTTCCTCTCCATCCTCGATCATTTTCGCTTGCCGAAACGCCGCCCATGGCACGGATTCGTCGTCGCCGTGCTCGGCATCCTCCGCCGCAAAATCACTCGCCGTGGGCGGCTCCGGCGACTATTTGGTACGCCGCGCCGCCCCTTCGGCTCCTCTCCACGTACTGGCGCAGATGCGCAAGCTCCCAGGCCCGCTTGCGCGCAGCGCGAGCTCGCGGCAGCGCCGCCGTGTTCGCCGGCGCGTGACACCGTGACGTCAGCGCTGACGTCGCACCGTCCCCACCTGTCAAATTTTTTTAAAATAATTCCCAGAATAAAAAAAACCCTGCCTTGCGGGACCCACCTGGCAGAAATTTCGTAATTACAGGAAAATGCTAAAAAAAATAAAAAAACCGTGCCTCTTATTCTACAATTCCAAAAAATACACACAATATATCAAAATTTTCTAAATTTAACAAATTTTGAAACTAGCCGCACCAAAGTTGAACCAAAAAAAAAATGTATACAACATAATGCAAATAAAATTTCATAACTAAAAAAAAAAAACTTCAAACAATCCACATTTTTACTCAAAAAATACAAACACTATATAAAAATTCAAACAAAAAAGTCAACAAAAAAAATCATATCTTTGAAACTACAATTCGAAGAAACAACTACACAATAAAAATGTTAAAATCCAAAAAAATTATATCTTTCAAACTACAAATAAAAAATAATACAAACAAAACATTAAAATTTTCTAAATTTATCAAATTTTCCAAACTTCCCACACTTATCGAAATTTCCCAAATTTCAATTACACAAATAATACTAAAATTAAAAAAAAAACACACACACACCTTTCAGTCTACACTCCAACATAACAATTATAAAAAAATGTTACAATCCAACAAATTTATATCTATTGTAAAATATCAATTATAACAAAATAATTATTCAAACTCAAAAAAATACATACTTTCATATCTTCCAACCTACAATTCACATAAACAATTAAAAAAAATAGTAAAATTCAAAAAATTCATATCTTCCAATATACAATTCAAAGTACCGATTATACAACAAAAAATGCTAAAATTCAAGAAATTTATATCTGTCAATCTACAGATCAACAAAGCATTACATTTTTTCTAAATTTAACAACTTTCTAAACTTTCCACACTTATCAAGATTTCCCAAATTTCAATTACATGAAAATACTAAAATTCAAAAAAAAACATGTAAATCTGCACACCATAAGATAGAATAACGTAAAACGTTTAGTTTTTGAAGATAAATGACATCATATTATATAGATAATATACACATCATAAGATAAATGACATTATATAGAGAATATGCACATGAATAACCATAATATATTTCCTCTGATTATACTGATAAATAGAAAAATTATAGAAAAAAAAACTATATTTAACCGTTTCAATTTACCTAACATATTCTCTTTCAAACTCAAATAAAATCCACAAAAAAAAACATAAGTAACTAAATTAATAATATCAGTAAATAAATTTCAATAATTCAAATTACAAGGGGTGCGTTTAAAATCTAGGCAAAATCCAACTTCACTTCCTCTAATTTCATGCATTTAATTTTTGTTAAATTTCCAGCAAATGGATATATCTCTAAAAATTTCCATCCAGGAAAATTGGGAAAAAACAACAAAATGCTAAGACAAAATAAATACTAATTATTTATGTCAAAAAAAAGATTCAATATTTCAAGTACCAACTACAACATTTCGAAGTACAAACAATTTTTAACCATAAAAAATATCTTTGCATTTCAAATAAATTCAAATCTTCACACCTATTAAATACCAACATTTTCATATTTAAAATTAACCAAACACGTGCGGCATTGCCGCGCTACCATACTTTAAATTTATACACATCTTTTATATCTGCTCATTTTACAACCGCAAACGAAATTCAAATCTGAAAAACCGCCACAACTTGAACAGTTTTGAAAAGAAAATTTCTTTTAATCCCACTAAGTTTAAGACCTACATAATTTTAAAATGTGCACGCTACCAATTTTGAATTCACGGGCGCGGCGAAGACCACGCTAACTCCCCTAGTTCTGTATAACGCATGGCATCCATATTTGTTCAGCTGGGGTCGTGCTGGGCATTGCTGGACAAAGAACACGGCCCTATTTTTGGCTGTCCGTCAGTATTATCATCAAGTCATCGCCCAAATTTAGCTCTTAACTGATACTGATGGAAACATCAGGGTTGCTCCTCAAGCTTTCTGGCAGAAGTGGGATACCAAGAAACAATGAACCGATAGTTCAATGGCAGATCAAGTGGTTCAATCTTTCTGAAGCAGTTGCTGGTTGAGAAGACGATTCATCAAAAAGGTTTGTCCGAGATTCCATACTCAGTAGAGTATGATCGAAAATGGAGGTTTGTCATGATTCAGTGTTCTGAACTTGCACCTAGGCGACACCTAAATCAATTCAGTTATTGGACGACCTTTAATTCCCGATATCGTTTAGCTTAAGTTCCAATGGCCCAAGTTGAAGTGGCAGGAGGTTTTGCTTGAGCATCGTCGTCGCCATTTAATTTATGTAATTTCTGTTTAATTGCTGTTGTGCTCGAGCTATTCTAAGTGCTGGATTTAACTCTTCAGATATCCAAGAAATATAAAACCTAAGGTTGCCGCCGCTTCACGGCTCGGTCCTCGTCTATTACTATGAATTTCTCCCTCTTCTCTGAATTTTCTCATCTTTCGTTACAATGGAGATGCGGATGACGGTGAGATTTTGCTGGCTCTATCACGCAAGGAGTACCCGCCCCCGATGACCCTTCGCCCTCACGCATATTTTTACTCTGGATGTGCAAAATTTATGAATCAAAGTTGTGACCCGGCACTGCAAACATGTCAATGTTAAGCATGCGAGGAACTACATACACCAAGGTAATTAAGTATGTTTAACCCAAAAAGAACGTGGACAATTGACATTGTCCCTCTCCTCTCGTAATTAAGCTCACTCTATCTGGCAAGGAGTTACAGAAAATTAACCCTTGTGTGCACCAATGCTAACTCTCTGCCGTTCTCCACGACCCGTCAACCGTCGGTGAGCTGACATTGGCCTTCTCCTGCCCCGCGAGCTGCTGTCGCCGCTAGCGGCGCTCGCGCGCGCCTGGTCGTAGGCGATACCGAGGTTTCTGAGCCGGTTGAGCTCCGGCAGGATGACAGTAGCGAGGTCCGGTCGGTCCCTCCTCCGCATCTCCGTGCACTTGAGTGCGAGCTTGGCGAAACCGAGCGCCTCCTCGACGGGCCAGTCCTTGACGGTGATGTCGAGCATCTGAGCGAAGGTGTCAGCCTCGACGGCCTTCTCGACGTGGTGCGTGAGCCCCATGGGCGGGCGGGCGGTGACCACCTGCAGCAGCAGCACGCCGAGCGAGTAGATGTCCGATTGACGCCAAGCTTGCCCGTCTGCTGGTACTCCGGATCGATGTAGCAGAAGGTGCCTGCCGTCGCCGTCAGCCGGTACTGCGTCACGCTGTCCGCCACCGCCGGCGGCACGAGGCGCGCAAGCCCGACGTCGCTGATCTTGCTCACGTAGTTGCGGTCCAGCAGGATGTTAGCCGGCTTGAGGTCTCGGTGCACCAGCGGCTCTGGCCTGGTCCCGTGAAGGAACAGCAGCGCCGTGGCTATCTCGGCCGAGATCCTGAACCTCTGGCTCCAAGGGAGCGACGCGTGCCGCCACGCCGGAACAGGCGATCCTCGAGGCTGCCGTTCTCCATGTACTCGTAGACGAGGCACCCGTACTCGGGCAGGCGCCGAGGAGTAGCACCATGTTGGGGTGGCGGATGCAGCTGAGCACCTCCACCTCCTGGTGGAACTGCTTCCTCCCTTGCTGGGCGTCCGGGCGGAGCACCTTGATGGCCACCGGCGTGTGGTCGAGGCTGGCGCTGTACACGGGGCCGTAGCCGCCCTCGCCGATCTTGAGTCTTTCGGAGAAGCTCTCGGTGGCGAGCTCGATTTCGTCGATACTGTACTTGCGGTAGCGGAAGTCGTGGCTGGCGATGGCATCCAGGGCGCGCACCTTCTCGTCGGCCTCTCTGCGCGCGCGCACCTCGGCGTTGCGGCGACGCTGCGCCTCCAGGTCGGCCAGACGCTGCGCCGCCTCGGCAGCCTCCATGGCGGCACGGCACTTGACCTTCTCCATCTCGGCCAGCGCCAATGCGGCCTCCTCCGCCTGCCGGGACTCCTCCAGCCGCCGCGCCTCCTCCATCTTGAGCAGGTGCATCTCCTTGGCCCTCTGCTTCGCGTTGATGGCCTCCTTGCACGCTGCGTTGTACATGTCCATCGTCTGCTTCAGCTCCAGCTTCAGCCGCCTCATCTCCGCCTCCACCTCGCGCTGGGCCTGCATGCCGTGCGTAAGCATTTGGAAACGATAAGCAGGAAGGATCAAGAATGTCTATTCATCGGGCCGGAGGAAGATGAACTGACGGTGGATAGGGGTGAGCAGGAGTCCCGGGGGCTGAGGGAGAGCGCGTCGATGTTCTCCCCAAAGTCCATGGAGGAGAAATGCATCGCCTGTCCGAAGTCGGGGTCAACATTGGAGTTGGAGGGATCGTGGGAGTTTGTCCGCAGCGTAGCGCGGTAGGACCCGTCGGTGCTGTCGATCCTGCCCGACAGAATATAAGGCTTGGTCGCCGACGCCGGCAGCGAGCGCTCACGGAACGGCGGGCGGGTGGTGAGCTCGGGCCCAAAGTTTGGGTCGACGGAGCGCCTGCTGCAGGATACCGACTCCGGCATCACCGGCGGCAGCTGCCCCCTGGAGCCCCTCCTGGAGTAGGTCCCGAGGCCGAAGTCGCTGTCGTCGGCCGGCACGCCGCACTTGGCGAGCCTGACGTTGACGGGCTTGCCCTTGGCGACGACGTAGATGTTGCAGTAGTCAGGCGCGCCCTTCATCAGGTTGGACGGCACGTCGGGGTTCTTCCATTTCTTGGTGAAGGCGTTCCTGTTGGATGCGCCGAGCGCGATGCTCTGGATCTTGTTCACAGTGATGTAATCTATGATGGCCTTGGAAACGTCTGCCTCTTCCAGTATCACCTCGGACTCTTCCACCTGCAGGTTCATCCACGTTAATTTCCCTCCCCTCTTCATCGAGCCGAAGAATTTCTCAGGGTGCATGTCTTCATTACCCCATTCCTGGAGCAGAATCCTCTGAAGGGGACAAAGATCTCCTTCAGTTCAGCCTCCAGCGCGCCCGGTGTCGTCTCGGCCATGGCAAATCCATCTACGCAACAACGACTCTACATCATCAGTTCTTGCACTTTATGGGCTAATGATTGAACAAAGTTACGTACGGTTGGCTGCAGGATGGTGGGCGGCGACGTGGAGGAGAATGATGTGGGAGGCGCCGGAGAGAAGGTGGTCGACGACCCATTTCATGGCCAGTTGGCTGTTCCGGTCCCGGTCGATGGCGACCACGATGGTCGACGCCGGCTGGTGCAGGCTCGGCGGCGAGGTCAGCCGGTGCTCGTCGGGACTGAGGGGGCTACCTTGCATCATGTTGTCTTGCAGTAGTCCGGCCAGTAATCGAGCACCCGTACGCCTGTCTCGTCGACTGGGAATGGACGCCGGCGATGCTCCGACCAGCTGATCGTGTAGTTGATGTTAAAAGTTAGAAAGGGGCCACGATGAGGAAGAGATGCAGCGAGGTTGAGGGAGCGACGGAAGCGTCCCTTCTCCTCTTCCTCCCGCTCCCTTCCTTCCTTGCTACAGAGACCTCCTTCCGCCATGCTCTCATTCCCGCATGCATGAAATGGCGTAGCGACGGAACAGGAATAGCCTAACCTCATGCTATTCTTGCACCCATTAAGCTCCCACTTTTCCCTCCTGGAGGAGCCTTGACCGAGAGCGAATCTAAAATTAAGCATGGAGAAAACCAGGAAAAAGGAATATTGGTAACATAAGAGAGACCTAAAAATGGCCAGTTCAACTATACAAGATCCACACTTTACTCCACTACAGAGATCTACTCGACCGCCATAGCCAACAAACGTTGTAGCATGCCAAGTGACATCCAACCCCTCTAACTATGTTATGTACAACTACAAAAAACTGTACACTTTCTAGAATTCTTGCAGACTAGTGAAATGGTTTTACAAGGTCAGGTAGGTCCTGATCATTGCCGAGCCTGTCGGGTCAGAGAGGAGGTGTTTGACCAGGTTCATTCGCAAATTATTAGGCGCAATTGCAAACATGTAGAGTGCAAAGAGCATGAGATCCACTGATGAAAGCGTCGAACCAAGGAATCCTCGCCACATCCTGTTTGAAGAAATTAAAAGTGATGCGAAATTGCTAAAAAAAATGTACCTGAGAACGAGCAATAAAAGCAAAGATGGGCATAATTACCACTTGGGTAACCGGAAAAACGTTTCGAAGAATGTTTGGATGCCTTCGTTATCCAGTTGTATTATCAACGCCAATCCAAAGAGGAAGAATGAGCGTTGACGCTTCCGTTCTTGAGGCCATAGCGTTCTCCAAGCTGAAATATCAGACAATGGTTAGCAGCAGACAGTTTTGCTCATTTCTCCTATTTTGCAGAACAGAAATGTGCTCATCTTGAAGTGATTTAATTCTATCTGTTGAATTCATTAAACAACGGAAGGAATCTGTACCAAGCATTGATGGACTGGGGTCTTGAGAACTTCCAGGCAAATATTGTCCAGAATGGACACGATTTCGTAAGATATCCGATATCACAGAAGCATATCTTGGAGCTTCGGACAAAGATCTGACCACCGAGTATCCTAAGAATGTTCTACAATATCGTTAATATCCATGTCAATTGGGAATGACGAGTTCAGATTGAGGACTTGTACGTACCAGTTGCAGGATGGACCATACTCGCTGCAGCACCAAATGCAAGATTTTTCTGGTCTGTGTTAGGCAAGGATCCACCAACAGGAATATAGGACCACTCCTGGAATCAAGGTTCAACATTCAACCGAAATTCAAGTACACATATGCAAGACAAACAAGTATGAATATCAACCCATAACTAGTTACCTCTTCATATACTTTTAGGATACGAACTCCCATCGCATCCAGCCGAGACATCAACCTCTTCTTAAGCAGATCAAATGGCATTGCATCTTTTGAAGCTAAGCATGTTTCCTGCAATGTATTACTTTGGTCAGTAACCTAAGAGTATGGAAGCATGTCCATTACAGAAACACCGTGCTAAAATTTTCATATAGACCTCGAAGAAAATTCGGGTGGAAGACATGGCCATGGCATAGAGAAATGTTGGATTTGCTTCCTCAGGATGTGAGAATTTCTCGTTGAAACATTCTCTGTAGTCCATGAAAACCATCAAGCTGGGATCGTACGGATATTGTTCAACCTGAAATTTACACAAACAACATATGAAAATTTCAACTTCAATGACATCAATGAAGTGTCATCTGCAAACCATGAATCAAACCATGATAGAACAACACTTTGCGCAGGGCTAGTGTGTACCTCGACTTCTACACCATACGCAGTCTGCACACAAACACGCGGCCCTCCAACCTCATACTCTAGAAGCTTACCAGATGCTGCTCCAGATGCAACAATGGCAAGTCTGCAAAGTATCTTCTGGTCCAGTTCACAGTATACTATTCGATGCCCGTCTGGAGATTCTATTATCTGTTCCACCTTCGAGTTGAGGTATGTAACACCAGCTTCATTGCATCTGTTAATTACTGAATCTTGTTACCAATCAAGAACCATGTTATATAATGCTGCCTGATGCTTCTGAATCAAGGGCCGTTAAGGGAGAATGTACCTTCTCAGCAACTCCTCGTGCAGCAAGTCTCGTTGCACCCGACCATATGCCCGGCCAATCATTATCGGCTTGTTACGGTCTAGGTACACAACAGTATCCTTCCAGACATGCTCAATACAGCTCTCCAGACCGAGATCTGAAAAGAAAAGAGAAAGGTATATCATCTTGCTAATATCATCCTGGTGAAGATGTTATCCAAAAATGTGGCAAATACTGTGCTACCTTTGAATTCGTCCTCCCATACACCGTAGTTGTTTGTGAATGGAAGATCAGGTCCAATGAGACCGACAGTGAGTCCTTTCTTTGCTGATTCTGCAGCCAGAGAAAGGCCAGCAGGACCACAACCAATGATAACCAAATCAAGTACTGAAGTTTTACCAGCTATAGGCAACAGCTGCAAACAAAAATTCAAAACACAAAATCAACTAGTTGAAGAATGCAACAACACACAAATTAGCTTATGCAATCCAATCTGCTTGAACCCCAATAAATCAATCCTTGAAGAGAAATAAACTGAACAAGGTTTCGGTAGAAAGAAGGAATGAAACACTCTTAAGGAGTACTATACAATGCATATATTTAGGGTACAAAAGATCAGTTAAAGTTATCACAGTGAGCTTAAGGCTTCTTTAACTCGCAGGATTTCGAAAACGCAGGAATGGAGAAACTCATATAGGAAGGCATGTGCAAAGTAGAGAATTAAAAAGCAGACATTTTGCAGACTTCGATGTTTGATTTGAAGTAATTCTAATAAGCACAGTAAAATCACTACCGTCAAAGTAAAATTAAAACATAAAGACCCTCGTCTTGGTGCATACGAATTTTAAAAGGAGGTCTGAGTAGAACGTAAAATTCCCGCCTTCTCCCTTGAAACTGAGACCAAAGGAAACATTCGACTCTTTTTTTCCTCTCTTTGAATTGAAGAACGAATAGTGACACAGAGCAACATAGAGAGTAGAGACCATCCTGGGTCATGGCTGTCCCATGAATTTTGTATGTCTCCATAAAATAGATAGCAAACCCTCTACGTTTACTATATATGTTATTGACCAAAATGGGGGCGCGACTTTCAGACTGTGCGCATGAGGCACTATCTCTGGATTTAGCCGGTGAGACGGCAATGGCTGTGGCCAGGGCATAAGTTCCCATTTTTCCTTTATCGTTGTGCTAGTGGGTGGTGCTTTGTCACCTTGCTTGTGCCTTCGGTCTATATGATTGTTGTAAGAGCGCTGCTATGCGTACGACATATTTCGTACGACGTTGCATATGGGCCTTCCATGTACGAGGACAAATGAAGCGAGCCTACTAGATATTGCATCGGACAGGAATCGTACAAGTAAATGTCGTACGCACAATACTTCTGTTGTTGTAAGGCGTTTTGCCGGTCTTTGTTGAATAAATGAAATAAATTAAGGCCATATGCATCTCTTCGATGCAGAGCCCAAGGTAACTCCCCTTTTCGAGAAAAAGTATACTATATGTTATAAGCTCAACTTTAGCCCTCTCTAATCGTAAGGTTTTCTATTCTTCTAGTTGACCCTCTCTTGTTGCTCTAGAATAGTCGTCCCTCCTTTGATTTCCTATCTAGCTCCACCACTGTTGCCACAAAGAAAAAAATCCTATTGCAAATCAAAGATAAACTCAGTAGCTTGAACAAAATTCCTAGTTCGTTCTTATCAAGAGCCCGAGGATGATGTCATAGAAAAATAGTAGTATGAAATTGGGGGAAATGCATGTCCCTAATACCCATTGGGCCAATCGAACGAAAGCAAGTCAAAGGCGTGACACTGGGACGGAATGGACATTATTATTGCCCCGGTCATCCGGTCCAACAAATTCAACATCAGTGTGCCACAGACCGCAGACATGTTCTCATTTTCCTAAGGTGCAATTAATGAGCGACGTCGAATGACATATTGTTAACTGGTACTCCCTCCGTTCATAATTAGATGACTTCAATTTGTCTACATTCGGATGTATTCAGATGTGTAACAAGTCTAGACACATTCGTATCTAGACAAATGGAAGTCATCTATTTTGAAACGGAGGGAGTATGAGTTTGCCAGGAAGGCAAGAACTGCTTTGACACAGCACGGGCAACCCAAAGACTATTCGTGCTTTGATTGGTCAAGAATTGGGAACACCGTGATGGTGCCGTGGTATTACTAGTATGACGTGCATCTGAATTCCGGTTGCGTTGTACGCTGCAATAGTGAGGTTGATTGCTCAGCCATATTATTCAGTTTACTTCAGAACGAATTTCAGTATGATTGATGATTTTGCGACTATGGTGTTTATGGAATCCTTTTCATTCGAAACAGATCTAATACTACTACGCGATAAATCCCGAAGTTCGTACAACGCTAATTAGGGGAGGAATCTCTTAGTATACTGAAGATCATCGAGCCACGCGCACAAATCAGCAATTATCTAAGGGAAGAAAACAAAGAACAAGATACTGGTTGTACCGAAAAGGATAGAGGGGGATGCGGTAACGGTACCTTGGAGGCGATCTTGGACTGGCTCTCCATGGCCTTGGTGGCCTGCATTTGCACGTAGAGCAGCTCGCCGCCCCCGCCCTTGACGTAGTCCTCCTCGTCGGCGAAGTCCACCCCCGGCGCCGGCGACGGCGCCTGCTCGTCGTGCTTCTCCGTTGCCACGCAGCTCACCTTCCAGCTCCTCCACTGCTCCGTCCCGGGGGCGCCGGAGACCACGCGCCGCCTCCTGCCATCGACGCCCCAGCCGGCCGCCCGCAGCGGCCGCTGCCCGCCGCCGCGCAGCGCCCGGCAGCCGAACGGCGCCGAGATAGTCGCGCCGGTGAACTCCATTGCCCCCGCAGCGGCGGGCGGTTGTTGTGGGGCGGCTGGAAGGGGAGCGGGCGGAGAGGCTGCCTGGGGAAGAGCGGAGCGGAGGAGGGACTGACGGGCTGCGTTGTGGAGGGAGAGGTTTTGGAGAGGGTATCCGGGATATGGCACGTGGCGCAAGGCGATTAGGCCCGGCGACATGGAACTCGGATATGGTTTCGCTTTTGGGGAGGTGCCAAGGTCGTGACTCCTCCCGTGCTGCCGTGCCGGCTCCACCTGTCAGTGAGTGACGCCAAGGCGGTTTGCGAAATGGGCTGCTGGGCCGGCTGGCCTGAGGGGGCAAAAGGACCTCGCCGCACTATGAATTTTACGCTAAATCAAGTTTGCACTAACTCGATCTCGCTGGCTTTGGGAAACTTCAACCAATTCAAATGGCACCTCCGTCCCAAGAAATGCCACATGAGGGAATTGCCCTTTTCCTTTCGGGAGTAATAAAGTACGAAGATGCTCATGCTCCAAGGGCCGGGTGGTAACCAGTGCCACGTAACGGAGAGGTAGTCCGCACGGAGCTAGCGGCAGGGGGAACATACACGTACTGAAACATCGGCTTGCCCAAAGGTTGCTGGCTACTCTCTCTCCCCCTCCGTTTGAAATTATAATTCCTTTATATCTTAATGTGAACTATGTACAGAGTAAAATTAGTGTAAAACTAACGTTTTTTGTTGTTGAAAGGAGTAAAATAAACCCAAGATCATGTTGTGAATATATTTGTTAAAGTATGTGAATATATTTGTGAGCAAAATTATGTTGGGTCACGGGTGTAACTATTTCAAACAAAAACTTTTTTCTAGCGCAACACCCAAGATCATGTTGAGGGCGTAGGCTATGGAAGATTACCACTAGAGGCACATGTGCAAACGCCAATTCAAATTTGAATTGGGCTGGCTACATAGGGAGGGTTTTTTTGATATGGTAAAGAGGGTGTGGGAAAGGCTGGTGCCTGGTCTAACTCCAATCCAAAGGTGGAACAACAAAATAAGCGCATTGCGCAAACACCTGAATGGTTGGGCAAGACATATGGTTGGGCAATTAAAAAATGAGAAGCTCCGATTGTCATCTATTATAGATGAACTTGAGGCTGCCGCGGAAGTTAGGCCCCTATCATCGCAAGAGATCGACTTAAAAAATCGTTCAAACACTGGGATGGCGGGTCTTCTTCGTGAAGAGGAGATCAAATGGTACCAACGATCAAAGGCCCAATTTATTATGGAAGGAGATGCGAATACGAGATACTTTCATAGTCTTGCTAATGGAAGACATAGAAAGAAACTCATTCATTCCTTGAACCAGGAAGAGGGTATGATTGAAGGCCATGAGCAGTTGAAATCCTACATCACGAAGTACTATAAAAATCTATTTGGAGAGCCGGACGCAGATAATTTCTCGCTGGACGAAACCCAAACAGATGATATCCCGCAGGTTTCCGATGTGGAAAACGCCCATCTGACCTCTCCTTTCTCTATGGAGGAGGTGAAGAAGGCGGTATTCCAAATGAAACACAACAAAGCACCGGGTCCGGATGGTTTCCCCGCAGAGTTTTATCAAACTTTCTGGGACATAATCCAAGTGGACTTGCTCGCGATGTTTCATGATTTACATGCTGGACATCTTGAGTTGTTCCGCCTAAATTTCGGTGAGATAATTTTGTTGCCAAAGGTTAATGGAGCAGAAAGGATTCAGCAATATAGACCTATCTGTCTTCTTAACGTTAGCTTCAAGATTTTCACTAAAACCGCTACTATTAGGCTTAACTCGGTGGCGGATCATGTTGTGAGGCCCACTCAGACGGCGTTTATGCAAGGGCGCAATATCCTTGATGGAGTTGTGATCTTACATGAAACAGTTCATGAGATGCATCGGAAAAAACTCAATGGAGTCATTCTAAAAATTGACTTCGAAAAAGCGTATGATAAAGTCAAGTGGTCTTTCTTGCAACAAACACTCAGGATGAAAGGTTTTTCTGCCGAGTGGCGAGCAATGATTCATAATTTCGTTTCCGGAGGAAGTGTTGCCATCAAAGTCAATGACGATGTTGGTAGAAACTTCCAGACGAAAAAGGGATTACGGCAAGGCGATCCATTATCACCTATATTGTTTAATATAGTTGCTGATATGTTAGCCATAATCATTGAGCGGGCAAAATCCGATGGGCAAATTGTTGGCGTGGTACCGCATCTAGTTGATGGCGGATTATCCATTCTGCAATACGCTGACGATACAATTCTTTTTATGGAACATGATATGGAGAAGGCGACAAACCTGAAATTAATATTATCAGCGTTCGAGCAACTTTCCGATCTAAAAATCAATTTCCATAAAAGTGAAGTGTTTTGTTTTGGCGACGCCCAAGAGGAGGCTGCCCAATATGCCGAATTATTTGGCTGTGGGCTCGGCCAGTTTCCTATTAACTATCTAGGCATCCCAATTCACTTTAGGAGGTTAACGATAGCTCAATGGAAACATGTTGAGGAAAGACTACAGAAGAGGCTAAGTAGCTGGAAAGGAAAACTACTATCCTTCGGGGGAAGATTGGTACTCATAAATTCAGTCCTCACTAATATGGTGCTGTATATGATATCTTTCTTTCAACTACCAAAGGGAGTCTTGCATCGATTGGATTAGTTTCGATCCAGATTCTTTTGGCAAGGGGATAGTGAGAAAAAGAAATACCGGCTAGCAAAATGGGATGTAGTGTGCCGCCCTAAGGACCATGGTGGTCTTGGGATTCATGACCTACAGGTCAAGAATAGAGCTATTCTTGGTAAGTGGCTTTTTTCAGCCGGATGTGCCAGTTAATAATAATAAGAAAATCTGGAAGATGAAGATTCCACTTAAAAACAAAGTTTTCGCGTGGTATCTTCGTCGAGGAGTAATTCTTACTGTTAGAGAGATATTTGTATATTGTAGTTTCCCTATTAGATAGGGGGCTCCCTGCATATTTACACCTGTACATGTACTATATATTGTGGCCTTTGGCCCCTGTGGAATACAAGTTGCATATTCCTAACATGGTATCAGAGCTAGGTTAGGGTTTCTCGCACGCGCAACTCGTGCAAATTTTTACAGCCCCCATTGCGGCGCTTCTGTCTCTGCCGCACCTGTCGCCGGCCGCCCAAGCTCCGGCCGTGCCTGCCCCGGCCGTCCTCGTCGCCGGCCGCCCCTGCTCCGGCCGTGCCTGCCCCGGCCGTCCTCGTCGCCGGCCGCCCCTGCTCCGGCCGTGCCTGCCCCGGCCGTCTTCGTCGGCGCCGCCTTCCTCCGCGTCGCTGCAGCTCGCCCGTCCCTCCCGCTGCACTCTGTCGTGCACGTGCCTGTCCCTCAAGCTAGCTCTTTTTCTTTCTGCCGATCGATCCAATCTCTAGCTAGCTCTCCCAATCGCTGCTGCCCCTGGCCGCTGCTTCCACTGGCTGCTTTGCCCCGGCCGCCGCTGTTCTCCGGCCGCCGCCGCCGTTTTCCGGCCTTCTCCGGCCGCTGCCGGCCTGCTCCTGCCAGATCCGGCCGATTCCGGCCGGTTCCGATCGTTTCCTCAAGGATTTGGTTCCTGGCCCGGTCGATCTTGATTTCCTTGTTCTAGATCGAGAGCTAGTTCGTCTCGTGAGCGTTGACTGCTCGTAAGCAGTTTTGGGCCAGATTGGTTTGGCCCGTTAGTGGTAAAAAAAAAAGTGGTAAAAAAAAAAACGATCTGATCTCGTTCCACGATGTCGCTGTCTGCTGCTGATCCCGTTCTAGGCTGTCCCGAGCTTCCGTCTTTGCTCGGTGCTGCTCCGGGGTCCTTGTTGCCTATTTCGTCGTCTCCCTCGATGACGTCTGCATGCCGCTCTACGTCGACTCTCGTGGCTTCTGCCCGCAGTTATGGCCGCTCTACGTCGACTCCATCTATGTCGACTCGCCGCTCTACGTCGACTCTCGCGGCTTCTGTCCGCGGTTATGGCCGCTCTATGTCGACTCCGTCTATATCGACTCGCCGCTCTCCGTCGACTCTCGCGGCTTCTGCCCGCAGTTATGGCCGCTCTACGTCGACTTCGTCTATGTCGACTCGCCGCTCTACGCCGACTATCGGGGCTTCTGCCCGCTGTTTGGCCGCTCTACGTCGACTCCATCTATGTCGACTCGCCGCTCTACGTGACTCTCGCGGCTTCTGCACATGGTTCTGGCTGCTTCTTCGACTCCCCATGTGGCGACCACGTATTGTGATGATTGGTCCTCCTTGGCTGACGCATCTACCTCGACCTCTTCAGTGGCGTCTTTCACTGCGCGTGAGATCGCGCAACTCCGATGCCTGCTTGCTACTTGGGACTCTTCACCGACAGGTTCTGCTGGTTCTGCGACTGACTTTTCTGGCACCGAGAGACCACCTTCTTCTCATTCAGGTACATCCCCTTGGATTCTTGATACTGGAGCATCTTTTCATATGACTTACGATTCTTCCGCCTTGAGCTCTATTCGACCTGTCGAGTCTCCTGTCTCTGTTCGTACTGCCGATGGTACTCCCATCCCCGTTGCTAGTCGAGGCACTCTTAGCAGTCCCGCGTTTCATGTTCCTTCTGTCGCTCATATTCCTCGACTCACCATGCAGCTTTTCTCTGGTAGTCAGATTGTCGATTCTCGTTGTAGGGTCACTCTAGACTTTGATTCCTGTTCTGTTCAGGATCGTTGTACGGGCGCTTTGCTTGGTGCTGGTCCCCGACGCCATGATGGTCTATGGGAGCTTGACTGGCTTCGTCTTCCTTCCGCTGCCACCGCCGCCAGTCTCTCGACCCAGGTTGCCGCAGCCACCAGCTCTTTTCAGCAGTGGCATCATCGTCTTGGCCATTTATGTGGTTCTCGTCTCTCGTCTCTAGTTCATCGTGGTGTTCTAGGGTCTGTCTCCGGAAACGCTTCTTTGGATTGTCTGGGTTGTAGGCTTGGTAAGCAGATTCAGCTACCATATCCTCATAGTGACTCTGTGTCCGAGCGTCCTTTTGATCTCGTTCATTCAGATGTTTGGGGTCCGGCTCCCTTCGCTTCGAAAGGGGGTCATCGCTACTATATTATCTTTATAGATGATTACTCACGATACACTTGGATTTACTTTATGTCCTCTCGTAGTGAGGTTCTCTCTATCTATAAGCGTTTTGCTGCCATGGTTCACACTCAGTTCTCTACACCTATTCGTGTGTTCCGTGCTGATTCTGCTGGTGAGTATATCTCCAAGCATTTGCGTGGTGTTCTTGCTGAGCAGGGCACTCTCGCTCAGTTCTCTTGTCCCGGTGCACATGCTCAGAATGGCGTTGCTGAGCGTAAGCATCGTCATCTTCTAGAGACTGCTCGTGCGATGATGATCGCTTCTTCTCTCCCGCCACATTTCTGGGCTGAGGCTGTCTCTACCTCGGTCTATCTCATTAACATTCAGCCTTCTGCCGCCCTTCAGGGTGGTATTCCTCTCGAGCGACTATGTGATCGCTCTCCTGACTATTCCATGTTGCGTCTGTTTGGTTGTGTTTGCTATGTTCTCCTCGCTCCTCGTGAACGCACCAAACTAACCGCTCAGTCTGTTGAGTGTGTTTTTCTCGGATATAGTGATGAGCATAAGGGCTATCGATGTTGGGATCCCGTGGCTCGTCGGATGCGTATTTCCCGGGACGTGACGTTTGACGAGTCTCGTCCTTTCTTTCCACGCTCGACCTCCTCGACCTCTACTGTGGAGGATCTCTCTTTTCTTACTTTTCCTGATTCTCCTCCCGATGTCCCTCATATTCCTCCTCCTCCCCCTGATCCGGTGCCGTCTACTCCGATGCCTTCTTCTCCTCCTTCATCGACGCCTTCTTCTCCTCCTTCGTCGCCGTCTTCTTCATCCTCCCCGCCTCCGCCTTCTCCTGTTGCTCCTTCTCATCCTACTTTTCCTTTCTATTATACTCGTCGTCCACGTGTTGTGACCGAGTCATCTGATGCACCCTCTACTTCTGGTGCACCGTCTCAGCCGACTTACTCTCTTCGTACTCGGCCTTGTCCTTCACCTGATTTCTTTGATCCCGCTACCTATAGTGTTTCGGCTGTCCCAGAGCCGACTACGTATCGTGAGGCTGTTGTTCATCCTGAATGGCAGCTTGCCATGGCTGAGGAGATTGCTGCGCTTGAGCGCACTGGTACGTGGGAGATCGTTCCTCTTCCTCCTCGTGTTCGTCCTATCACCTGTAAGTGGGTCTATAAGGTTAAGACCCGCTCTGATGGGACTCTTGAGCGTTACAAAGCTCGTCTGGTTGCTCGTGGCTTTCAGCAGGAGCATGGCCGTGATTATGATGAGACTTTTGCTCCAGTGGCTCACATGACCACTGTTCGGACTCTTCTTGCCGTGGCATCTGTTCGCCATTGGTCTGTGTCTCAGCTTGATGTTAAGAATGCCTTTCTTAATGGTGAGTTGCGTGAGGAGGTTTATATGCAACCACCACCGGGGTATTCTGTTACAGATGGCATGGTCTGCCGTCTTCGTCGCTCTCTCTATGGCCTTAAGCAAGCCCCTCGTGCATGGTTTGAGCGCTTTGCTTCTGTGGTCACAGCTGCTGGTTTCTCTTCCAGTGCTCATGACCCTGCGTTGTTTGTTCACTCTTCTCCTCGTGGTCGCACTCTTCTTCTGTATGTTGATGACATGATCATCACTGGTGACGACCCGGAGTATATTGCCTTTGTCAAGGCACGTCTGAGTGAGCAGTTTCTTATGTCGGATCTTGGTCCGCTTCGTTACTTTCTTGGGATTGAGGTTTCGTCCACCTCTGATGGTTTCTTTATATCCCAAGAACGGTATATTCATGATCTTCTTTCTCGTGCCGCTCTTACTGATGACCGTACTGCTGAGACTCCCATGGAGCTCAATATTTCTCTTCGTGCTTCTGATGGCGATCCTCTCTCTGATCCGACTCGTTATCGACATCTTGTCGGGAGTCTCGTCTATCTGGCTGTTACTCGCCCTGATATTTCTTATCCTGTCCATATTCTGAGTCAGTTTGTTTCTGCTCCCACTTCGGTTCACTATAGTCACCTTCTTCGTGTTCTACGCTATCTTCGTGGAACGATCTCTCTTTGTCTCTTCTTTCCTCGTTCCAGCTCGTTACAGCTTCAGTCCTACTCCGATGCCACTTGGGCTAGTGATCCTTTGGATCGCCGTTCACTTTCTGCTTACTGTGTCTTTCTTGGTGGTTCTCTCATTGCCTGGAAGACGAAGAAACAGACCGCAGTTTCCCGTTCGAGTGCAGAAGCTGAGTTGCGAGCTATGGCTCTTTTGACTGCGGAGGTGACTTGGTTACGGTGGTTACTTGCAGATTTTGGTGTCTCTGTTACGACACCCACGACTCTATTGTCAGACAGTACAGGTGCTATTAGCATTGCACGTGACCCGGTGAAGCATGAGCTTACTAAGCATATTGGCGTTGATGCTTCTTTTGTCCGTGCTAGTGTGCAGGATCAGATTATTGTGCTCCAGTATGTGCCTTCAGAGTTACAGTTGGCGGACTTCTTCACGAAGGCCCAGACTAGAGCACAGCATAGATTTTTCCTCTCCAAACTCAGTGTTGTGGATCCACCATGAGTTTGAGGGGGGGTGTTAGAGAGATATTTGTATATTGTAGTTTCCCTATTAGATAGGGGGCTCCCTGCATATTTACACCTGTACATGTACTATATATTGTGGCCTTTGGCCCCCGTGGAATACAAGTTGCATATTCCTAACACTTACAAAAGACAACCTTGCAAAACGCAATTGGCATGGGAGTAAACAGTGTGTATTCTGTCATAAAGACGAGACAATCAAACACCTGTTCTTCGAGTGTAAGTTTGCTAGTTCTATATGGTCCATCATCCAAATAGGTTCTACTATTTATCCACCTACAAGCATTGCTAATATTTTTGGCAACTGGCTGAATGGGGTGGATAATAGGTTCAAACAACTTATTAGGGTGGCAACGCTTGTCGTAATATGGTCGCTTTGGCTATGTAGAAATGACAAGGTTTTTAATGATAAAAATTGCTCTCTTATGCAGGTTATCTACCGGACTACTGCTACACTCCGTTCGTGGTCTCAGTTGCAATGTGTGGGGCATCGAGACCTGTTTATGGAGGTCTGTACAAGACTGGAGGATACGGCGAGAGACTTTTTATCCCTACATGGATGGCAGCATAATTTGCGGATCGGCCCTCCACCACCATAGGCGTTTCTACAATTTCTCATATTGATATGTAATTCGCCTTGTTATTCTTTTGATAGTACCTCAGACTTTTTGGCTGTGTGCATCTTAGTTATGCAGAGGCTGGGTGTAATGCTTAAACTCTTTTAAGTAATAAAGACTCCCTTTATCTAAAAAGAGGCACATGTGCGGAATCGGTGAAGCGCGTCGGCAAACCTACGATAACATCTGCCGTGACAAAATCCCACGACTCCACTCATCACCACTTTTCCACCGCCTCCATTCCCCCTATATATTGGCGGGTTAGTGGACTGGCGTTGTGGGTCGCAACACTTGTGGCCCAGATGAAACCCTAACTTTATTCATCTGTCAGATAAAATTTGTCTCGTGCCAACTCGAGTCCAACTCAGTAGCACTGCTTCAATCAGAGGTGTCATTTGAATTGGTTGAAGTTTAACTCATGCCAATTCAAACTTTGTCTCGTGCCAACTCGAGTCCAACTCTGTAGCACTGCTTCAAATGCACTTCTGACTAGCTCCCACCCTCTTTTTTTAGATAAAGGGATTTTATTACTTAAGAGTTTTAAGCATTACACCCGGCCTCTGCATAACAAGGATGCACACAGCCACAAGTTCACGAGTTCACGAGTACCCAAACTGAAAATAAAACAAAGCGGATTACATATCATGATGAGAAATTGTAAAGCCGCCTAAGAAGATGGTAGATCGATCCGGAGACTATGTTGTCATCCATGCCGGGAGAATAACTCCCTGGCCGCTGTCTCCAAACGTAACGCCACCTCCAAAAACAAGTCCCGGTGCTCCACACGCTGCAGGGCCGACCAAGCTCGAAGCGATGTTGTACACCGATGGATAACCTGCATAAAAGAAGCATTTTTGTCGTTAAAACCCTTGTCATTTCTACATAGCCACAGCGACCAAATAACGGCAATCGCTCCCACCCTACTGAATAGTTTAAACCTAGGATCAACCCCGTTTAACTAGTTGCCAAAAATGTTTGCAACAGAAGTCGGGGGATGTAAGGAAGAACCTATCTGGATGGCTGACCATATAGACCTAGCGAACTCGCACTGAAAGAATAAGTGTGTAATAGTCTCGTCGTGTTGACAGAATACACACTTTTTACTTCCATGCCAATTGTGTTTGGCAAGGTTATCTTTTGTAAGATTTACACCTCGACGGAGATACCACGCAAACACCTTAGTTTTTAGCGGGATCTTCATCTTCCAAATTTTGTTATTGTCCTTAATATCGACTGGTACTTCGGGTAAAATTAATGCTCTGTACATGGAATCAACCGAGAATTTACCATTCTTCGTAAGATTCCATTGAAATTTATCTGGACCTTCCGACAGATGGATGGAATCCAATCGGATGAGCAAAGCATTCCAAGATGCTTGTCTTGTTCCAAGTAAACTTCTCCTGAACGAAACATTTGGTGGGGAGGTACCCAGCACCTTAGCAATCGTGTCCCTCTGAAGTGTGTGATCCTACAACCATAAGTTTTGTCGGACATGACATGAGTATCCTGTGACTGCCTGTCATTCGTCAAACACCTTTGGCCGACTTGTTCCCGTAAACAACCCAATCTCAAATTGATAGTCCAAAGCGGGTTCTATCAAATCATGCTCGCTCCCAAGATACGTAAGCCAAAAATAAAATACATTCCAACGTTTCAAACACCCATAGTCCCCTTGCCTCGCGATGTACCTTGTCAAAACTATGGGCAAGAGCTTTTCATCCATTTAATAGGTTTGACTCGCTACTCTCATTGTGATATTGTTTCACAGAATGAACTCTTAATTCTTAATTCTACTTGACTAACTCTTAACTGAGTCGCATGGACATATTTTCTGAATCAAATCACCTGAGTGGTCCTAGAGAATATCCATGACATCCAGGTAAACATCTTACGTGTGGATATCCTGGACCACCGCAGCCTTGATCCGTCTGAATACAAGTTTTAGACATAAATGAGTGCTCTTATTTTTTTTGGATTTATTCCGAGTTTTTCGACGCCTTTCTTTTAGTGGGAGACGATTGACCGTAAATTACGAATCACCTAGCGTGATGACGGGGATGCACCCTTCGGGTGTTCTGCTATGAGGATACCTGGTGCACGTACGAGCTAAGCCCCATGGACAGGTCTCGACCAAAGCCCATGAAGGTGGCCCAAGAACATGACGTATACTCCAAGTTTAGTAAACCCTAAGTCGATAGAAACCTACCTTACCTGTAAACCTAGTCGGTTGTGGATCCCCGAGACCCAGCCTCCTATATAAAGGCTGGGAGGGCCGTCGATCTAGGGCACACAATACTCAAACCACCATAGCCCTTGTGAGATCATCATCTCGCCAGGACGCCATTGTACAACTCATACATCAATAACCAGACAAGCAGGAAGTAGGGTGTTACCCTCCGGAGGCCTGAACCTGGGTAAACCTCGCTTGTCAGCTGATGATACTACCAACACCACCACGTCTCTCCCCTCTAATCTTAACCCTAGGTATCGAACCATGGGTATTGATGAGTTAACCCTTCGTCAATTGGCGCCGTCTGTGGGAAAGACCGGTGTTGGATCTGCGGTTTCGGCGGCTTCATCAGCAAACGGCAACTCGTCGACCGCGGAGGCGAAGATCGACCCGCCAACTTCATCAGCAAACGGCAAACCGCCGATCCCTTCGGCGAAGATTGACTCGCCTAATCCACCAGCAAATGGCAACTCGCCAACTCCATCCATCATCGCGCCGATGTACTTCGGCACCTTCGAGTTCGACCCGCACCATCCAATCGCGCGCCCGGTGTTTGCAGATCTCCACTCAGGTGCGGATTTGACCTTTGGCAACTTCAATTTCCATGTTAGTCGTTGGGGAACGCAAAACTTGACAGATCCACGTCAACTCGTGGCAATTGCGCCCGCATCTCCATCGATCGCATCTGCCCCAACTGTGGCCGCGCTGGCGATGTCTCCGTCGACCGCGCCTGCTTCACCCGACTCTTCGTCGACTGCACAATTCACGATTCTTTCATTGGCAAAAAATCTTCTTCATCGACCGTTTCACCAAGCTCTGCATCAGCATCTTTCGACCTCCATGGCGAAGCCAAGGAGGATGTCGAGTCGGCCTTCCAATACGACAGCGACGAACCACGCGTGCAGTATGAGGACTGCAGCGACTTCGACTATTCCACCGATAGCAGCGGTGGTGAAGAAGGCATAATCTCAAATGCCATCCCTTTCCAAGTCTATATGGCTCTGGGAAACAACGGCACAGAAGGCGAGACATCTGAAGCCGCAGCTCGTCGCGCACCACCAGCATATCCCGCCACGGTAACCATGCCGGACGGTCAAACGCAACTCATCATCACGGAGGAGATGGCAGCAAAAGCAAAAAAGGTCATTGAAGAATGCCTCCTAATGCCTGAAGTAAGGATGCAAGTGGACAGTCCAACAGGATTGGCGGACAGTCCGCTACACATTTTTTTGCTAATCGATATGCAGCTGCATACGTACGAGTCTGCAGTGGATACGGTGAAACACGTACGGGGCAGACAGAAATTTATTCCTGGCGGACGTCCGTCGACATGCCTAGCCTGAAGGTTCGACTCACGAAGAACTCGCGACGTACCAGTACTTCATGTGGCAAGAAAATCTTCGACTGAAGAACTACAAAGCAATACTCGATGAGTGGAGGAGGCAAGCCAGTGTGCCGAGTGCGCGGTGAGCACAGTTGTCATCCCTCCACTCGACAGGGCAAACGTCCGCACGGCACCGTTCCAGGCTGCCTCGCCTCTCTGAGAGAGACAGAGCGGATCTTGCCCGCAATCTGGATGTGTCATTCATGACAGTCGACGAAGAGGGAATTCCTGTCCCCAAGACAGCCGAAGGAGCCTTGATGTCAGTATCCGCATATCTCAGAACAATGCAGCCAGCTGCAAACGATCCAAACGGGGCAATGCACCGACAGCAAATCAGATCCCTCAATTTAGCAGTTGCGGCATTGGCTCCGGTAGTCGACGGTGTCGAAGGAAACGCACCACATGGGGGAAACAGAGCCCGCCGCGCGGAAAGCCCGCAGAGAGAACTGCAAACTCGCAGCAATCGCGACCGTACCGTTACCATACGCGAGGACCGGGATCGCGGACGTCGCGATAGCGATAGAAGGAGCACTCGGCATCGCGCGGAGGACAGCGGTGTCCACGGAGTCGTAACCCAACATCGGGTAAGCAAAAGTCGCTCCGGGAGGTCTCGCTCCTCTGGCAGTGAGTCACGCTCGGACGATGAGTTCGAGCCGTGTGGGTCCTTGTGTTTCAGTCGACGCATTCGTGAGACCAAGATGCCCAAGGGGTTCAAGCTCACATCCGAAACACCCAAATTCAACGGTCGCCAGGAGCCAGCATCTTGGCTAGAGGATTACAAGATAGCAGTCACATGCCAACGCGGCACTCTCACAACTGCATGCAGTACATACAGCTGATGCTCGAGGGCGCGGCTCGCGCTTGACTCAGAAACTTATCCCGTCATGCATACGACTCATGGGACGACTTCGAG
Organism: Poa pratensis; assembly: GCA_947311845.1. Classification (NCBI taxonomy): domain Eukaryota; kingdom Viridiplantae; phylum Streptophyta; class Magnoliopsida; order Poales; family Poaceae; genus Poa; species Poa pratensis. The sequence goes on along the minus strand of CAMZMU010000058.1, from coordinate 5,717,243 downwards.
GAAGACTTCGTCAAGAACTTCAACGTGACATGCGACCGACCTGCCACGTTCGAAGAACTGCGAGCCTGTAGGTAGCGTTCGGACGAGACGCTGAGATCATACATCCGACATTGGACCACCATACGCAACTCCATAGGCACTGTATCAGAGGACAGAGCTATCGATGCTTTCACAGCAGGCCTTGCCAGGCTCGACTTCCAGGAAGCACTCGGGCGCGAGAAGCCGAAGTCCGTCGCCGCCCTCTTGAAGGTCGCCAATGAATGGGCGGACGGCGAAGACTCAATACGAGACAAGCAAAGCGGATCACCACGCCGCGACAACAAAGACTGGAATCGCAAAGACGGCCGTAGCAATGACCGTAGAAAGAGGCGCAAGTCCCATAATTACGATGATGAGGAAGGTGCTGGCCTTGTCGCAGCAGTTGACACCCGCGACGAGCGCGACCGAGGCAGAAACCGTCAGGACGACCGCAGCGGAGGCAGGTATGACGATCGCAGTCGCAATTATGCCCCGCGCAATGATGGATACCGCAAACGGGAGTGGAGAAAACCCCGAGAAGACCCGCAAAATGAACGGGAACTTGAGGAGGAAATCGAGGAAGAATGCCGATTCCACATGTTCAAAGGTGAAGATGGCAAGCTTCACTCGAAACATCTGATGAAAGACTACAGAAAATTCACAAGGCTAGCGGTGGGCTACGTCAATCGCTATCACCCGAGACCGGCTGCGGCGGCGCTGCCGTTTCTGCCGCCCCTTCCAGCGCCAGCAGCCGCGAACATGGCGGTCGCTATCCATCACCAGCAATTCATAGAAGCTCCAGTAGCAGCCGTTGAACCATACCCCGAGGCGCGTGGGCAAATGAACATGATACAAAAAGGACGTCCCTCTAACAGGGAGCAAAAGCTGATAACCCGACAAGTTAATATGGCTGTCATGGCACCACCTGCCGTTCCTGAGTACTTGAAAGGGTCGGAAACCAGCATCACCTTCTCCCGCGAGGATCATCCACCTGCCATAGCTCGCCTAGGGCACGCTGCTTTGGTACTCGACGCTCAAATTGGCGGCTACGCTATGACCAAGGTCTTTATGGATGGAGGAAGTGGAATCAACATTCTATTCGCAGATACGCTCCGCAAAATGAACCACTCGACGGAAAACTTGCCCAAATCAAGCAACACCTTCCACGGTATTGTCCCAGGCAAAGCGGTCTACCCGCTCGGCACAGTACAGCTCCCGATCATCTTTGGCGGGCCAGGAAACTTCAGGACGGAGAAGATCGACTTCGAGGTCGTCGACTGGAAATCACAATACCATGCTATATTGGGATGCCCGACATTTGCTCGGTTTATGGCGGTCCCGCATTACGCATATCTCAAGTTGAAGATGCCAGGACCAAACGGTGTCATCACGATGAACGGGAACTTCCAACTGTAGCGGAACTGCACTTAAAAATTGGCAAGATCCCTGTGTATAGTGCAAACCCCTGGATCGATTCATTTGCACACACAGTCTAAGATGAATATCATGCAAATGCGTCAAATTTTATTACATCGCATGATCCAGACTTACAATTTTCATTACAAATTGCATAACTCAAGGCTAGCATTTTACAAAGTTCAGCACAGCGGAATAAAAGTAGCAGTGAGTCTCCATCATCTTCACGTGCCACAGGCGAAAACATGTTGGTTGTAGACTCGAAACCTTATACGAAACCTCACTCATCGTCTGAACATCCTGCAACAGGAAAAATGTTGCAACAAGGTGGGTCAGAACCATATAAAATGGATCTGGCAAGTGACACTCTGTGGACACTTAGTGGAATAACTCTATAATCCTATATGCATATTTGGCTAGCGGAGTTCAAGGCTAATTTGCAGAAAGCCAATTTTTCCTAACTCTTTTGAAAACACTTTTCTTCTAATCGAGACATCCATGGCATGAATACCACTGTCTCATCTACCCTTGTTCACCCTTCAAAATTTTACTTGAGAAGTTGGAATGTTGGGATCCTCCGTTGACGTCCTTGATCAGCTGCTCAGAATTGTCCGTAACCGGGGACACGGCTAAGTACTTAGTTTTGACACTCTCGAGAGGTTGTGCACGTTCACCATTTGACTCAATCAGCCCAAACTATCCTCTACACTCCAGCAGTGATAAGGAAAAGGAGAAGATTGAGACGAGATTTTTCAGAAGCATCTTCCCACCCCATACCGGCTTGACCCGTTCCACCTACATCCCTCTACATCTGCTTGTCAAGCCGAGGTGAGTCCACGCAACTTAATCCATCAAGACAGAGCCCATATGACAAATGGCTGCACTGGAAGCAATCTTCACTTGGAGTTCTTCAGATCCCTTTGATCCCTGTGTGGCAATCCACAAGTGCACATACTCAGGTTCACACCATGAAAATGGGCCTGAGTAGCCACTCAACTTCGCCTCCTCTATCAAACCAATCCACCCAGGAGTTTCATTTACTTAGTAAAATTTTAGCTTTTTATAAAAATAACTTTTGCATAGCAGCAATATTTCTACTAAGTTATTATATAGGTTCCTAGACACATAGGAATAAGGGGCAATTCTAAACATGTCTTGCATAGCAATATCACTAACACCTACACATGCTTAAGGAAAATAAACTAAGACATGCATAGACAAAAATACTTAGGAAATTTATGAATGTGCCACTCGCCTTTGAAAGTTGTAGTTGCTCACACAATCCTTTCAACAAGGATCAACGTTCACTCTGTTCAATCTATACATAGAGATAACACCACAATAAACAAACAATTCTACAACACAAGGCATACAAAACATACATAACAAGGTTTACACCAAAAGGTTTGGTTCCAGGAATAAGTTTTATAAAACATATTTGTCAAGGAAGTTCCAAGAGTTCTAAAGATTAATTATATTATTTGTCAAGGAAGTTCCAAGAGTTCTAAAATAAACCATTAATTGTAATTAAAATATTTGAAGATTTTAAACACAACTTAAACAAAAGATCTACAAGGCAACATTTTTAATAGCTTTTAACCTAATCTTAATTACAATAAATTAGCCATGATGGTATTTGGTCTTTCTGGTCGAGGACATTTATTTAGGATTTTTCTCAAAAAGAAACATATTTAAATTAATTACTAAAAATTAAATTGTGCCAAATATTAAACTATGCCAATAATTCAAATTGAGTTTCTGATTTTGAATCATAAAAAAATGCTCAAAATTATTTTATAACAGAGGGATAAATTCACACATATTCTAAGGTTTCTAAAACTATTTTATATGAAATTTTTGGACTTATAAATTTAAAGATATGCCAAATTTACTCAAATTGTCCATTTGTAAATTGAATCAATTTAAATTACTCAAAAATGATAAATAACAGAAACAAAATTATCTACAGGTCAGGGGCTTTCCAAAGATATTTTATTTACAAATTTTGGACATACCAATTTATATCTATTGTCAAATTTACTCAAAACATTAATTTGCAATTTTAAATAAATGTGAATTACTCAAAATTGAGCCTCTGAATTTTAAATCAGTTTACAAATATCCAAAATTTATTTATAACAGTGGCTAACTATTCTACAGATCTAAAGGTTTCGAAAAATATTTTATTTGCAAAATTTGGATTTATAGAATTAAAGATATGCTAAAATTACTCAAATCACACATTTGAAATTTGAATACTTTAAACTAAGTCAAAACAGAAAACTAACAGTGCTAAAATATTCTACCAGTCCAGAGCTTTTCAAAAACATAAAGTTTGTTAAATGTGGCCAAACCAATAAAAAGTTCTAATGGTTTGAAGTTACAGGGACTTTTCTGCAAATCTGTCAAATAATTCTAATTCGGTATAATTCCAGAAAAATGGTAGGATGACGTGGCGCTCTGTGATTGGCTCGGATCTGGAATCAATACGGACCACAGGATCTAACTTAAAATGAAAGGACCAGATCGCACCGTACCTCTTCGAGCCAGATCTAATCGTGGTCGTAGGTTGCAGATCGGACGGTCGAGACGGCGTTGACCAAGACCAGGCGGCGCGGTTCGCCGGAGATGGAGCATACGACGGCGTTGCGGCTCGGCCGCGGACGTTCTCGACGCTCCGGTGCTCCTATGGCCTCGGGGAGATGGCGACGGGGCGCGGCGCGGCAAGGCGAAGCTGATGGTGGCTGCGGAGGCTACTCGCGCTTCCCGGAACGAGGGCGGGGTACGGCTGGAGTCGCAGCGGCGGTCGGACCCTCGGGTCGAGGACGAACACGGCGGTTTCGGGGCGTCCCTGGAAAAACAAAAATGTCAGGGAGGTGCGCCACAAGATGGTGGTGAGGTTGGGCTAGAGGGGGATGGGTGGGGCGACCTGAGCTCGTCGGAAATGGAGAAAACACGGCGGCAGAAATACTCAGCTCCGGCGAGCAATTTTGGTAGCCTGGGGGCACGAATCGAACGGGGAAGAGAGGGGAAAGAAAGAGGGGATCGTGGGCTTCTTATAGGACGAAATATGGCAAGGAATGATGGCCTTAATCGCCCGTAATCGCTCGGCGAAAATTCCGGCCGAAATTTCCGTGGTCAACGTTCAGAGGAAGAAGAAAAGGTGACGTGGCGGTGGGTCCCACATGTCAGGTATTTTCCTTTTTCTTTTCTGTTTTTCTTATTTCCTTTATATCTTTTGTTTTAAAACTCCAAATCAAGTCAAACCAATTTCTAAAAATTTGTAAAATCAAAATTTATCATTTAAAATATTCAAGTACCTTTTTACAACACATTTTAAAATTTGAAATTCCAGAATATCTTTAAATGCAAATTTGACACTTTATGATAATTTAAAAAAAAATAGGATTTTAATAAAATCATTTGTGGTTTATTAAAAATCAAATAAATTACCACAAATGTAAATATTGAAAGTTAGCTATTTTAAACTAAAATTTTAAATAAATACAAATGAATCAAAATAAATTTGTAAATAAGAACATGCTTTAAATAAATTAAAACACTTTATAAATATTGTTTTAGGCTTTATTAAATTATTATTGTCTTTAATAAAATTTTGAAAACATAATATAAACTTTAGTATTGAAGATTTACCATTTAAACTCATTTTCATGTTCAATTTATTCATCAAATTTATTTTATGTTTTAAATGATTATGAAATATTTTTAAATCCATAATATGCTTTTGGGTATTTTAAAATAATTTTAAGCACTATGCAAATAAGATTTTAGGGTTTAAAGAATTAGCCAAAGTTAAATATTCAAAATCCACTAATTGGAATAAAACATTTTTATAAGATGAATGTGACTTTGAAATACCTTGGATAAAAAGAATTTAACCTAAACTCAAATTTTGAATTTGAAGATTACTTGGATAGTTAAACTATTTGAGTTTTTGAAGATGCCAGATGTCTTTTATTATTTTGTTTCTATTATAATTTTAATGTTTTCTTTCAATAAAAACAAAAGTTTTATATTTTTGTGATTTTTGAACATTCCAAAATATTGGGATGTTACAGACTACCACCCTTAAAAAGAATCTCGTCCCCGAGATTCGGGTAAGCTAGGAACAAAAGGAAGTGCCGGGAATGATTCTGATAACTAGAGAGGGTGGAGTAATGCAGTTGCTGACACGGAAACTGCAAAACCAGCAGAGAATGATTCCGCTGATTGGGGAGGCTAGAAAGAAAGATGGGTTTGGAACATTCGGGTGGCTACCACCCTTAAATGAAACCTTTGTGGGTATGTCTAGCATCTTTGTCTTCATCTCTTGAGTATTGTTGTATCGCCCTGAACTTGCTGGTATAGCATGTACCAGCTCCTTGTTGTGATTTGATGTCTTGAAATCCTTGAGTAGAACTTTCCCTCACGGTAGAGCTGTAGAATAATCCGAACTTCATTGAACTACTTTTGATATCCAATGATAGAAGTGGCATGGAGCTAGGATGTGATTGTTCCTTCACACAAAAGAATTAACTAGAGTTGGGAAAGTATTCCTGAGATAATTGTTGTCAAAAGAATAAGGCATCTGGTTTGGTTTAGCATGGATGTGTGGAGATAGAAGGATATTAAGGAAGAATCCTACTCAAACACAGCAGATCAAGGCAATTCATCTTACAAACAATATCCAACAAACATCAAACCACATGGTTCAAACAAAATCGTTAAATTTCAAACATCTTTCGAGAAAAACTAAAATAATCGTTTTAGAAAGAAACACACCAAGGTCATGGAAAAACAAATTCGATAGTACTGCCATACCACAATTTGATAGGTCAATACATCATTTGGAAACTCGTTATTCAAATAAATAGGTGGTCTAGTCTATCTTCTTCTTGAGTGCATCGAGTTCCTCCTCTATTTCTTTGAGTTCATCAAGGTGCTTCTGGGTGTTGTGAAGTCTAAAGCGAAGTCTTTCTCCAAGGTACTCAATGGCCTCCCATGCTGCACTTCTTGCTGAATCAAAGAATGATGTGTGGAGTGTTGGGTTGGTGAACATGCAGTAACCTTTGGTCTTGTGGTCATCTTCTTTGTTCTTGTATATGTGTAGTTGCACCCACCAGTATTCTTGGCTTTCATCGATGAAAGGAAATCCCTTGTAGACTGCTGCTCCTTCAAGTCCCATGCTCAACATGAGGTTCTTCAAAGCCTTTGGAAACTCAGTCTCACATTCCAAGGTCATGGTCATTGCTGGACCCTTCTTGAGTGATTCAATGAGGCGGGTCATCTACAAACAAGAAAAGATACTTAGAAGGCAAATAGTTAAGATAATTACAAGAATGATATTTGAAAAGTTTTGTTTTTAGTAAACTGAATAAAAATAGATTTTCAATCCTATGGTCAAAACCTAATTGTATCTAAACCAAGGGTTTCGAACCTACAGGCAACACAGTGCTCTGATACCATCTGTAGCGGAACTGCACTTAAAAATTGGCAAGATCCCTGTGTATAGTGCAAACCCCTGGATCGATTCATTTGCACACACAGTCTAAGATGAATATCATGCAAATGCGTCAAATTTTATTACATCGCATGATCCAGACTTACAATTTTCATTACAAATTGCATAGCTCAAGGCTAGCATTTTACAAAGTTCAGCACAGCGGAATAAAAGTAGCAGTGAGTCTCCATCATCTTCATGTGCCACAGGCGAAAACATGTTGGTTGTAGACTCGAAACCTTATACGAAACCTCACTCATCGTCTGAACATCCTGCAACAGGAAAAATGTTGCAACAAGGTGGGTCAGAACCATATAAAATGGATCTGGCAAGTGACACTCTGTGGACACTTAGTGGAATAACTCTATAATCCTATATGCATATTTGGCTAGTGGAGTTCAAGGCTAATTTGCAGAAAGCCAATTTTTCCTAACTCTTTTGAAAACACTTTTCTTCTAATCGAGACATCCATGGCATGAATACCACTGTCTCATCTACCATTGTTCACCCTTCAAAATTTTACTTGAGAAGTTGGAATGTTGGGATCCTCCGTTGACGTCCTTGATCAGCTGCTCAGAATTGTCCGTAACCGGGGACACGGCTAAGTACTTAGTTTTGACACTCTCGAGAGGTTGTGCACGTTCACCATTTGACTCAATCAGCCCAAACTATCCTCTACACTCCAGCAGTGATAAGGAAAAGGAGAAGATTGAGACGAGATTTTTCAGAAGCATCTTCCCACCCCATACCGGCTTGACCCGTTCCACCTACATCCCTCTACATCTGCTTGTCAAGCCGAGGTGAGTCCACGCAACTTAATCCATCAAGACAGAGCCCATATGACAAATGGCTGCACTGGAAGCAATCTTCACTTGGAGTTCTTCAGATCCCTTTGATCCCTGTGTGGCAATCCACAAGTGCACATACTCAGGTTCACACCATGAAAATGGGCCTGAGTAGCCACTCAACTTCGCCTCCTCTATCAAACCAATCCACCCAGGAGTTTCATTTACTTAGTAAAATTTTAGCTTTTTATAAAAATAACTTTTGCATAGCAGCAATATTTCTACTAAGTTATTATATAGGTTCCTAGACACATAGGAATAAGGGGCAATTCTAAACATGTCTTGCATAGCAATATCACTAACACCTACACATGCTTAAGGAAAATAAACTAAGACATGCATAGACAAAAATACTTAGGAAATTTATGAATGTGCCACTCGCCTTTGAAAGTTGTAGTTGCTCACACAATCCTTTCAACAAGGATCAACGTTCACTCTGTTCAATCTATACATAGAGATAACACCACAATAAACAAACAATTCTACAACACAAGGCATACAAAACATACATAACAAGGTTTACACCAAAAGGTTTGGTTCCAGGAATCAGTTTTATAAAACATATTTCTCAAGGAAGTTCAAAGAGTTCTAAAGATTAATTATATTATTTGTCAAGGAAGTTCCAAGAGTTCTAAAGATTAATTATATTATTTGTCAAGGAAGTTCCAAGAGTTCTAAAATAAACCATTAATTGTAATTAAAATATTTGAAGATTTTAAACACAACTTAAACAAAAGATCTACAAGGCAACATTTTTAATAGCTTTTAACCTAATCTTAATTACAATAAATTAGCCATGATGGTATTTGGTCTTTATGGTCAAGGACATTTATTTAGGATTTTTCTCAAAAAGAAACATATTTAAATGAATTACTAGAAATTAAATTGTGCCAAATATTAAACTATGCCAATAATTCAAATTGAGTTTCGGATTTTGAATCATAAAAAATGCTCAAAATTATTTTATAACAGAGGGATAAATTCACACATATTCTAAGGTTTCTAAAACTATTTTATATGAAATTTTTGGACTTATAAATTTAAAGATATGCCAAATTTACTCAAATTGTCCATTTGTAAATTGAATCAATTTAAATTACTCAAAAATGATAAATAACAGAACCAAAATTATCTACAGGTCAGGGGCTTTCCAAGGATATTTTATTTACAAATTTTGGACATACCAATTTATATCTATTGTCAAATTTACTCAAAACATTAATTTGCAATTTTAAATAAATGTGAATTACTCAAAATTGAGCCTCTGATTTTTAAATCAGTTTACAAATATCCAAAATTTATTTATAACAGTGGCTAACTATTCTACAGATCTAAAGGTTTCCAAAAATATTTTATTTGCAAAATTTGGATTTATAGAATTAAAGATATGCTAAAATTACTCAAATCACACATTTGAAATTTGAATACTTTAAACTAAGTCAAAACAGAAAACTAACAGTGCTAAAATATTCTACCAGTCCAGAGCTTTTCAAAAACATAAAGTTTGTTAAATTTGGCCAAACCAATAAAAAGTTCTAATGGTTTGAAGTTACAGGGGCTTTTCTGCAAATCTGTCAAATAATTCTAATTCGGTATAATTCCAGAAAAATGGTAGGATGACGTGGCGCTCTGTGATTGGCTCGGATCTGGAATCAATACGGACCACAGGATCTAACTTAAAATGAAAGGACCAGATCGCACCGTACCTCTTCGAGCCAGATCTAATCGTGGTCGTAGGTTGCAGATCGGACGGTCGAGACGGCGTTGACCAAGACCAGGCGGCGCGGTTCGCCGGAGATGGAGCAGACGACGGCGTTGCGGCTCGGCCGCGGACGTTCTCGACGCTCCGGTGCTCCTATGGCCTCGGGGAGATGGCGACGGGGCGCGGCGCGGCAAGGCGAAGCTGATGGTGGCTGCGGAGGCTACTCGCGGTTCCCGGAACGAGGGCGGGGTACGGCTGGAGTCGCAGCGGCGGTCGGACCCTCGGGTCGAGGACGAACACGGCGGTTTCGGGGCGTCCCTGGCAAAACAAAAATGTCAGGGAGGTGCGCCACAAGATGGTGGTGAGGTTGGGCTAGAGGGGGATGGGTGGGGCGACCTGAGCTCGTCGGAAATGGAGAAAACACGGCGGCAGAAATACTCAGCTCCGGCGAGCAATTTTGGTAGCCTGGGGGCACGAATCGAACGGGGAAGAGAGCGGAAAGAAAGAGGGGATCGTGGGCTTCTTATAGGACGAAATATGGCAAGGAATGATGGCCTTAATCGCCCGTAATCGCTCGGCGAAAATTCCGGCCGAAATTTCCGTGGTCAACGTTCAGAGGAAGAAGAAAAGGTGACGTGGCGGTGGGTCCCACATGTCAGGTATTTTCCTTTTTCTTTTCTGTTTTTCTTATTTCCTTTATATCTTTTGTTTTAAAACTCCAAATCAAGTCAAACCAATTTCTAAGGATTTGTAAAATCAAAATTTATCATTTAAAATATTCAAGTACCTTTTTACAACACATTTCAAAATTTGAAATTCCAGAATATCTTTAAATGCAAATTTGACACTTTATGATAATTTTAAAAAAATAGGATTTTAATAAAATCATTTGTGGTTTATTAGAAATCAAATAAATTACCACAAATGTAAATATTGAAAGTTAGCTATTTTAAACTAAAATTTTAAATAAATACAAATGAATCAAAATAAATTTGTAAATAAGAACATGCTTTAAATAAATTAAAACACTTTATAAATATTGTTTTAGTCTTTATTAAATTATTATTGTCTTTAATAAAATTTTGAAAACATAATATAAACTTTAGTATTGAAGATTTACCATTTAAACTCATTTTCATGTTCAATTTATTCATCAAATTTATTTTATGTTTTAAATGATTATGAAATATTTTTAAATCCATAATATGCTTTTGGGTATTTTAAAATAATTTTAACCACTATGCAAATAAGATTTTAGGGTTTAAAGAATTAGCCAAAGTTAAATATTCAAAATCCACTAATTGGAATAAAACATTTTTATAAGATGAAGGTGACTTTGAAATACCTTGGATAAAAAGAATTTAAACTAAACTCAAATTTTGAATTTGAATATTACTTGGATAGTTAAACTATTTGAGTTTTTGAAGATGCCAGATGTCTTTTATTATTTTGTTTCTATTATAATTTTAACGTTTTCGTTTAATAAAAACAAAAGTTTTAAATTTTTGTGATTTTTGAACATTCCAAAATATTGGGATGTTACACCAACGCTCGGATAGTTGCGACAGGGAGTTCAGCAAAATATCCGAGTTCTTCGGCATGCAGGAGCAGCTCGCAGAGCTCTCTATCACCAATGACCGCACACTCTTCCCTGAGGCCAAAAAACCGGCACCCGATGCTGCCTTCAGCGCAACAAACGACACACGGTCGCATCAGGTGCACCCGACGGATCCATCCAGGACGGTCAACGTGTCATCAAGCTTAACCCCCGCATAGGAAGGCGCGCTCGTCAAGTTCCTCCGTGAGAACTGGGAAATTTTTACCTGGTGTCCAGCCGACATGCCAGGTATTTCCAGGGAATTTGCCGAGCACTCTCTTCAATTGTTTCCAGATACGAGACCCGTGAAGCAAACGATGCGCCGCTTCTCTGAGCCGAAGCGGAAGGCCATAGGTGAAGAAGTTGACAGGTTACTCGCCGCCAAGTTCATCCGTGAGATCAAAAAAATCTGACTGGGTCGCCAACCCAGTCCTCGTGCCAAAGAAGCACACAGAGATCCTCCGCATGTGTGTCGACTTCACCGCCCTTAACAAGTGCTGCCCCAAGGACCACTTCCCGCTGCCTCGCATCGACCAGATAGTTGATTCGACTGCTGGTTGCGCACGCCTATCCTTCCTGGATGCTTACTCAGGCTACAACCAGATAAGGATGAAGGCCGAAGACGAGGACAAAACAGCCTTCATAACGCCACACGACGTCTACTGCTACACCACAATGCCCTTCGAGCTCAAGAACGCTGGTGCTACGTACCAGCGCATGATGCAAAATTGCCTCAGCAAACAGATTGGACGCAACGTCCAAGTCTATGTCGACGACATCGTCATCAAAACTAAATAGGAGGACACCCTCCTCGACGACCTGCGCGAGACATTCGCAAATCTCAACCGATACCACATCAAACTCAACCCCAAGAAGTGCGTGTTCGGCGTACCAGCCGGACAACTCTTGGGATACCTTGTCTCAGCGCGAGGCATTGAGGCAGACCCGGAGAACATACAGGCCATACTGACTATGGAACAGCCGACCAAACTTCGGGAGGTGCAAAGACTAGCGGGTCGAGTGGCCGCTCTCAGTCGATTAATCAGCAAGCTAGGCGAAAAAGCGCTCCCTTTCTATCAGCTGATGAAAAAGTCAGACAGCTTCGAGTGAACGCCAGAGGCTCAAGCGGCCTTCGTCGACCTGAAACGCACACTCAAAACTCCTCCAATCTTGGTCGCGCCTCGGGAGCGTGAGCCGCTGTTCTTGTACGTCTCTGCCACCAATCGGGTGGTCAGTACTGTCCTTGTTGTTGAGCATATGGAAGAAGGGCACAATCATAGCATACAGACACCCGTGTACTACCTTAGTGAGGTCCTCTCCATATCAAAGCAGCGGTACCCACACTACCAGAAGCTGGCTTACGCCGTATTCATGACATCACGCAAAGTCGTGTACTACTTCATCGAGCATCCGATCACTGTCGTTAGCGCGGCAGGCATACGTGATATCCTCACCAACCCTGACGCGACCGGGCGGGTCGCTAAGTGGGTCATCGAGCTTGGACCTCGAGATATAAAGTATGAACACCCGAAGGCCATTAAAGCACAAGTCTTGCATGACTTCACCACTGAGTGGATCGAAGCTCAGCTACCAGGCGTCCCCGATGTGTCCAACTCGTGGACTATGTTCTTTGATGGGTCGAAGAAAAATGAAGGCGCAGGCGCAGGTTTCATACTCCTGTCCCCACGAGGGGATAAGCTTCGCTATGTCTTGCAGATGGACTTCTCAAAACCCTCTAACAACGAGGCTGAATACGAGGCCCTACTGCACGGCATGAAGATGGCAAAGGCTTGCGGGTGCACACGCCTCATGATATATGGCGACTCAAATGTAACATCCCAAGTTTTTCAAAAAGTTGAAAAATCAGAAAAATTTAAAACTTTTGAAAACTATTATGTATTTTGCTTTGAAAGGAAAAATCATGCATGCATTTATCATCATATAGCTTTGTTTGCATGTTGATATTTCAAAAGTGGGAATAATAATTCCACTTGAAAACATATTTAAGAAAATATATTTAAAGGACTATTTATGTCCAAAATATTATTTTGAAGTATTGTGGTTACTTCTTTAGGATAAATGTTTGGTTGTGAATCGCTTGTATGAATGGGAAGTTATTCTATTACTTACCTATTCTCTATTTTTAAGTTTAATAGTTTTGTTATGAAAGAAAATATCTATTTGGATTTTAATTTGAGTTTTGAATTCATTTTGAATTATCGAATTCTTTTATAAACAAAATGACTTTGTGAAAAATTATCTTGGACGGATATGGAATCTTCTTACTCATATTTTGTTTTGGATTTTAAATATAAAGTTCAAAAGGAATTTATAAAATTCTACTTATAAAATTTAGCATAAAGGTCTAATTAAACCTTTATATATTATTTGAAATTCGAATTTTGAAATGTTTTGGAAAAGTGTATTTGAAAGTTCTAACAGACAGGTTTTGTTTTTACAAATTTTTAGAAATTGGTTTGAGGTCATTTTGAGTTTTAAAACAAAAGTTACGAAAGAAATAAGAAACAAGAAAAAAAACGAAACGGGCCAACCGGCCGGCCCAACAAGCCAGCCCAGCTGGACCGAGCTAACCAGGTTGCTCGGGTTCGAACCAGACTCCAGAAAATTTCGGTTTTCTAGATCGTTTTCACTTAAACGCAAATATCTTGACAAATATGACTCCAAATCCGGATCCGCTTGATCCTACGCGTTCATACCTTCGAGCCCAATCTTTTCCACCGACCCTTGGCCTATATAAACCCCTGTAGCCGCCGTCATCTCTCTTCCCCTTTTCGTTCCACCGAAACCCTAACCAGCGAAATCGTATTTCGTTTATTTACCCAACAAAACGATCTCGAATCGCACCGGAGGCTGAAGCAATATTGTAGGTCTGTTCAATATCTTTCCATCCCGAGAGGCCTCAACTCTTTTCATCAACCGTGGAGGAAGAATTTCGAATCGCAATTCTTCAGATCTGAAGTCGTAATTCTTAGATCTCTTCGTGCTCGGTTCTTCAAATCAAAATTCCTTTGGTGATAAGTTAGATCTAACCCTTACCTACAACTTTGCTATTGCACTCTTTTGATTTTGACGTACGGAATTCTCTGTACAATACAGATTGCTTTTGACGATTTTCGGAGGAGAAAACAATCTCAAATCTTCGGGCCGTAGTTACGAAAGTTGTTCCCCTGATCAAGATCCTTCTTTTGCCCCAAGCCTCACCTCTTTTGGTCAAGCGAGCTAGGAGATTTTCGAGTTTGAAGTTTCGGATCAGAAAGGTAATTTGCGATTTGTGTCCAATCTATTCATCCACTTATGATATATTTGTGATAGTTAGAAAGAGCACGTAATTCTCTATAATTTTCGTTAAGATTGTTTTTCCATCTGAGCAACTTTATTTTTGGTCAAAATTCGTAGTCAACCGTAAGGTCAGCGCCCAGTCAGCGCTTCGTCATCGCCACGTCAGCGGTCAGAGTCAACAGTCAACCGAAGACCGGCAGTTTTGCAGAAAAACCCTAGAACTTAGATCTATCACTACTTTTTATTGGTTTGGCCAAATTTTACAAATAAAATATTTTTGGAAAGCTTATGACACGTAGAAACTTTTGGCATAGTTAATTTTATGTTTTGCCGAATTAATTTTGTTTATTTTCAAAAGTGGCTTTATTAGTATTTTGAACATAACTTGTTTTAAAAAAATTGATTTTGGAATAATTCCAATTGGTATATTTTTGTTTAGTTAATATTTGGCCGTAGGATTACTCTATTATTTTTGTAAAAGTATTTTTCTACGTTTTTCGTAATTAATATGAATTAAGTGCTTTTAGGTGGTATTTTAATAATTAAAATTGATTAAAATTAATTTTCTTCATATTTTCGACTAATAAAATGACTTAGTCATATTTTGATCAACTTAGTTAGAAAAGTACTTAGAAATATTCTGCCTCTCCAAATAAAGTATTTCTTTCTTCCTTAGAAATTTTTGATAAATAAATTTGGCAACACTTTTCCTTAGAAATTTTCAACATCTTATTAATACTAGATCTTGTCCTTAGAAAATTTTAGCATCTTGAAAATTTAGTGGTTTCCTTAGAAAATATCCTAAGTACGTGATATGACAAAGGTTTGTCCTTAGAAAAATTATCAACTAATTGTTTTCATACCTTTTCCTTAGAAATTATTTTGCACTTCTTATTTTTGTTTACTTTTCTTAGAAATTATTTGGACTTGATGCGTTAGCTTTAGTCCTTAGTTAAATTTCGACCCCAAGTGTTATGGCCTTGGTCCTTAGTCATTTTTGGACCATCTTGTTTGCCTTGCATTAACTTAGAATAATTTCATGGCATGGCATGCATCTCTAGTCCTTAGAAATATTTTGCATTTCTTTCATGACTTTCCTCCTTAGAATTTTGGAGGTGATGCTTGTTAGCCCTTTTAACCCTCCTAGTAAAAAACCACTTAGTTAGAAATTAGTGGAAAAAGTTTGCATTGTTATCCTTGGAAAATTCAACATGAAGTTAGAGGACCAATGAAGGACTTAGCCAAGAAAAACAAACTCCAGAAGCATCTCCAAGTAGTCAAGGTACTTAGAAGAAAATCAAGGGGAAGTTCACGAAGACCAACCACCTACATTTTTCTAATTCTTTCTTTCCCTTCTCTATTTCTTCCTTCTTCTCTCTTCATGGTGACTAGGTTATATTCAAGACCAACCTTGATGCTGCCAACAAAATCAAGTCTTCAGAACCATCAAGTCTACAGAATTAAATGAAGTCAACGCACCAAGGAGAAAGCTACAAGGAAGCCTGGAGAAGATTCTTGGAAGACCAACTACTTCTTTCTTTCTATCTTATCTTCATTTCTATTTTGACTCACTTTGGACATAGACCAAGTCCTTGGTGTTTAAGACTAAGTAGTGCTAATTGAAGACCATTGAAGATCAATGAAACTACAAAGGAGTTGAAGATATTTTGAAGATCTAACATGTGAAGACTTGAACTAGCCTTACAACTTTTCAAGTTGTTATTTCTCAAGTTTACTTTGAGCTCAACCTTGACCTTGCCTTAGCCAAATGGGATATTGTTATTTTATGTCTTTCCCTAAATGTGTTTTGTATGTCTTTCATACCATAATTCTTTGTATCATTCTGCATCTCATGCATGTCATATTTTTCTAAGTGTTGCATTTATGATTGTATGTTTATTGTGAATTGATTGCTGTGTTAGAGATTTCGGAGAGAGACGAAGGTGGTTGCAACCGCTACTACTACACTCTTGTTGCCAAGGCAAGTGGCACACCCCTCATGAAATTTCCTAAGTATTTTTATATGCATTATTTAGTGTATTTCTTTATATGCATGTGTTGGATAGTATTATCGCTAGATGCTAAACCCACCATATCTTTACACTAGTTGTGTCTAGAACCCCTTTGATAACTTAGTAGATTATTTGATGCTTTGCAAATGTGTTTTCTTTAAAGTTTAATTCTACTAAGTAATTTATCACCTGGGTGGACTTGGTTTTGAAAAGATGATGGAAAGGTTGAGTGTCATCTCTTAGGGGTGACCTCTAAGGGATGGTCACTTGTGGTTGCCACCCAGGGTATTAAAGGGACCAATGTTTTGTCTAAGTGAAGTTGTTACCGTGCAGCCATTAGTCATATGGGCTCTGACTTGATGGATTAAGTTGCGTGGACTCGTCCCGTCTTGACAGGTGGTGGTAGATGGTTAGAATGGGAACGGGTCAATGCGGCATGGGATGAGGAAAGGCTTCTGAAAATCTTGTCTCAACTCTCTCCTTTTCCTTAGCACAATTTGAGTGCTTGAGGATAGTTTGGGTTTGTTGGGTCTAATGGTGAAAGTGCACAACCTCTGCAGAGTTAAAAACTAAGTACTTAGCCGTGTCCCCGGTTACGGACAATTCAAGCAGCTGATCAAGGATGGCAACGGAGGCTCCCAACATCTTATTTCTCTAAGTAAAATTTTGATGGGTGAACAAGGGTAGATGAGACTATGGTTTTCAAGCCATACTTGTCTTAAATTGGAAGAAAAGCTTTACAAAGTGTTAGGCAAAAATTGGCTTTATGCAAAACAGCCTTGAACTCCACCAGCCAAATATGCATATAGGCTATAGAGTTATTCCAATAAGTGTCCACATAGTGTCACTTGCCAGATCCATTTTTAATGGTATCTGACCCACTCTGTTGCAAATTTTTATTTGTTGCAGATTGTTCTGACGACGAGTGAGTTTCGTTAAGGGTTTCGAGTCTGCAACCAACATGTTTTCGCCTGTGGCACATACAAAGGATGAGGACTCCATGAAGATTATTATTTCCGCTGCTTTACTCTTTCAAAGCTAGCTTCGTGCTATGCAATTTGTAAAGGATATTTTCCTAAGTACTGGATCCACGTGTAATAATTGATACAATGTTGTGATATTTCATCTTAGACTGTGTGTGCAAATGAATCGATCCAGGGGTTTGCACTATACACAGGTACCTTGCCAATTTCTAAGTGCAGGTGCGCTATAGATGGTATCAGAGCACTGTGTTGCCTGTAGGTTCGAAACCCTAAGTCTGGTTAGAAATAAGAAACCCCATAGGACAAAATTTATTTGCTCTTTGTCTAAAACTTTTTGATATCATTCTTGTAACTTCTTAGCTATTCGCGTTCTAAATGCCTTCTCTTATTTATAGATGTCCCGCCCCCTGGAATCACTCAAGAAAGGTCCAGCAATGACCATGACCTTGGAATGTGAGACCGAGTTTCCAAAAGCTTTGAAGGAACTCATGTTGAGTATGGGACTTGAAGGAGCAGCAGTCTACAAAGGATTTCCTTTCATGGGTGAAGGTCAAGAGTACTGGTGGGTGCAACTCCATCTATACAAGAACAAAGACGATGACCACAAGACCAAAGGTTGCTGCATGTTCACAAACCCAATAATTCGAACATCATTCTTTGATTCAGCAAGAAGTGCAGCATGGGAAGCCATCGAGAACCTGACTTCAATTTAGGCTTCACAACACCCAGAAGTACTTTGGTGATCTCAAGGAAATAAAGGAGGAACTCGATGCACTCAAGAAGGAGATAGACTAGACCCCCTTATGTATCAGAATAAAGAAACCATGTTGATGTATTGACCTCTCAAATTGTGGTATGGCAGTACTATCATATTGTTTCCCCACATCCTAGGTGTACTTCGATCCAAAAACGACTAGTTTGGTTTTCTCAAAAGTTTGTGAGTTTTTATCATGTGTGGTTGTTTGTGTCAAATTGCTTGTATGGGTAGGAATATTCCTCTTAGATCTTTCTATCTTGTACTCATCTATTCTAAAACCCACAGATGTCTCCCCATAGTGCACCTGAAAACAACAACAACAACATTGAAGCAATGTTGCAGCAGATGATGGCAACACAAACCCAGCTGATGACCATGATGGCTCAGATCAAGGCAAATCAAAGTGAACCACCGCCACCCCTAACCCGGGAGGATAGACTTGTCAAATTTCTAAGTCTTAAACCTAACACGTTCCGCCCTACAAATGAGCCAATTGTGGCAATTGACTGGCTACGATTAATAGACAAAAATCTGGTAACTTGTGAGTGCACCGACACAGAGAAAGTAAGTTTTGCATCTTATCTCTTGGAAGGGCCAGCTGCTCGATGGTGGAGAACTTATCATAGCACTCACCCATTTGATACTTTAACCTGGAAAGAGTTCAAGGAAGGATTTTGTAATGCTCACATCTCCTCTGACATTTTGAACCTGAAGCAAGAAGAGTTCCTAAACCTGAGGCAAGGGGACAGGACGCTCAAGGAGTATAGAGATGACTTCTATGCATTATCTCGTTATGCCCCTGAAGACATAGATACCGAGGAGAAGAGGAAGGCAAATTTTCTCAAGAGACTGTGCGACGAGATGGAAGTCACTTTCACAGCCACATACGCTTTGGAGTATCAGGCCTTATTGGACCAAGCAATCATACTGGAGGATAATATCAAGAAGACTGGAAATAGGAAGGGAAAGCTGAGTATCAACAAACATCATTCTGCGCCTTCATTCAAGAGACACCCTACTCCTGAAGTGAACCATAGTCACAAACAGGGGAATCACCAAAATAGAGCGAGTCACCTCAAACATCATGATCACCAGAGTGAATTCAAGGGAAGCAATGGAGACCACAAGAAAAACATCAGTCATATCACCTGTTTCACCTGCAGGAAGCAAGGACATTACTCTATTGAGTGCCCAGACAAGAAACCCCAGAACAACCCCCACAATAAAGACATCAGCCAAGTGCTTTGCTTCAAGTGCAACAACAAGGGCCACTATGCCAATGAATGCCCAGAAAGGAAAGGGGCCGAAGCAGCCACCAAGCCAAATCCATTTGATAAAGGATATGTGAACCACATCAATGTGGAAGAGGTGAACGGTACGTTCTCAATCAAGTTAGCACTTCAAAGTTTTCACTACCAACAAAAATTCCTTTAAGGGTGGTAGCCCAACCAGTTATCCCAGTCACAACCTTTTGCTAGCCTTCTCGAATCTCGGGGACGAGATTCCTTTTAAGGGTGGTAGTCTGTAACATCCCAAGTTTTTCAAAAAGTTGAAAAATCAGAAAAATTTAAAACTTTTGAAAACTATTATGTATTTTGCTTTGAAAGGAAAAATAATGCATGCATTCATCATCATATAGCTTTGTTTGCATGTTGATATTTCAAAAGTGGGAACAATAATTCCACTTGAAAACATATTTAAGAAAATATATTAAAAGGACTATTTATGTCCAAAATATTATTTTGAAGTATTGTGGTTACTTCTTTAGGATAAATGTTTGGTTGTGAATCGCTTGTATGAATGGGAAGTTATTCTATTACTTACCTATTCTCTATTTTTAAGTTTAATAGTTTTGTTATGAAAGAAAATATCTATTTGGATTTTAATTTGAGTTTTGAATTCATTTTGAATTATCTAATTCTTTTATAAACAAAATGACTTTGTGAAAAATTATCTTGGAGGGATATGGAATCTTATTACTCATATTTTGTTTTGGATTTTAAATATAAAGTTCAAAAGGAATTTATAAAATTCTACTTATAAAATTTAGCATAAAGGTCTAATTAAACCTTTATATATTATTTGAAATTCGAATTTTGAAATGTTTTGGAAAAGTGTATTTGAAAGTTCTAACAGACAGGTTTGCATATGAGCACATAGTGAAGGGTGGATGGGTTTTCTCTCAACTCCCTCATCTCTCTTTTGGTGGCAAATAGTGTAAGTTTTGTGGGAACTCTCTTTGAAGTGTCACTCTCATTTGGCTTGTGGCTCTCACTCACTTTATGGTGGATCTCTCGCTCACCACTCTTCTCACTTGAAGAACCATCTTGTTGTGCGTGTGCAATAGTCTTGGCGTTGTCGACAATCACTTGACTTGGAGTCATGGGACGGAGGACGAAGGTCTTGTCGTTGCTCTTGAAGCTATAGTAATTAGTCCTTCCATCATGCATAGCACTCTTGTCAAATTGCCATGGACGCCCAAGGAGTAGATGACACACGGACATAGGCACAACATCACAATCAACCGTATCTTCATAAGCACCAATCTTGAAGGAGACTTGCACCATGTGTTGTATCTTGACGGCTCCGGAATCACTCAACCATTGGTATTGGTATGGGTGTGGGTGCTTCTTGTACTTCAAGTTGAGCTTATCACAAAGTTCCTTGCTTGCTAGGTTGTGGCAACTTCCACCGTCGATGATGACCTTGATGGACTTCCCATTGATGCCCGCTCTTGTTTGAAACAAGTTGCATCTTTGGTCTTCTTCCACGGGGACATTGGTGGTCAAAGTTCTTGTCACAACCAATGAGGGGCTCTTGTCGCCATCACAATATATCTCATTTGATTCTTCTTGCACACTTTGCATTGTGGCGACTTTGGCATTGTACTCATCTTCACTCATAGATTCATACTCCCCGTTGTCGTTGACGATCATGACCTTCTTGTTGGTGCACTCAAAGGATTTGTGCCCTTGTCCTCCGCACTTGTAGCATTGCAAGAGTCTTGTTCCGGACGACGATCCTTGAGGTGCATTTCTAGAGGAAGGCGTCTTCTTGACGGGTTGAGGTGCTTGAGTGGTGGATGTAGAAGCTCTTGTCGTGCCTTTAGCTTGAGTAGGAGCTTGAGTTGGTGTAGACGTTGATGAGGAGGGCTTGTTGGCGAAGAATGCCTTTGTCTTGTTGTATTTGAGCTCTTCAAGCACGTGACGCTCGGCCTTTGTAGCTTGATGTACTAGCTCAACCAAAGAGGCATATGGTTGGAACTCCATGATCTTCTTGATTGGATAGTTGAGGCCGTTCATGAAGCGAGCCATGGATTGCTCTTCGTACTCGTTGACATTGGCTCTCATCATCGAGATTTCCATCTCCTTATAGTACTCATCAACCGACTTCAACCCTTGCTTCAATTCTTGCAACTTCTTGTACAAGTCGCGGGTGTAGTGGCTTGGCACAAAGCGCTTGTACATTGCTTCTTTCATTTCAACCCAAGTGTTGATTGGTTGTTGATGGTTAGCGATGCGTGCATCTTGGAGTTGTTCCCACCACAAGAGAGCATACTCTTCAAACTCCATCGAGGCAAAGGCAATCTTCTTGTTGCCGGAGAAGCGTTGTACGCGGAAGATCTTGTCAACCTTGAGCACCCATGAGAAGTAGGCTTCCAGATCACTCGTGCCGAAGAACTTGGGTATGTCGAAGCGAACGTTGGTCAAGTCATCATAGTTGTCGCGATAGGCACCACGTGGGAATGCATGTCCACGTCTCCTTCGATTGAGTCCATCACCATTGTGTTGGCTTGACTCGATATCGCTTGACTCGGGACGGTGTTGGTGGGGAGGATCATGTGGAAGTTCTTGACGAGGATGAGGAGCATTGCGAGGATGGTTCTCTTGTTGAGGCATGGGTTGTTCGTTATTGTTCGCATTGTCATGATTTCGATGGCGTGGTCTTGGAGGATGA
This sequence comes from Poa pratensis, assembly GCA_947311845.1. Taxonomy (NCBI): domain Eukaryota; kingdom Viridiplantae; phylum Streptophyta; class Magnoliopsida; order Poales; family Poaceae; genus Poa; species Poa pratensis. Next base: position 5,695,156 of record CAMZMU010000058.1, on the reverse strand, counting down.
CGGTGAGGACGTCCTTGTTCACCAAAGTCATTCGCACCCGGGACGCCATTGCCATTAGCCAATGGGTCATGATGATCGTGTTGTTGCGGTGGTGGTGATGGAATGCGTTCACGACGTTCATCATTTTGGTGCGGTTATTCTTGAGGTGCATTAGCATTGTGCACGTTCGGAGAAGGAGGACGGTTTCCGTCATGGCGAAGTCGATCATGGTCGCCGTGCCTTGGAATTTCTTGGCGTGGTTGTTGCGGTTGTTCGGGGCGAGGTCCATGACGTTCTTGTGTCGACCTTGAGGTACTTCTTGTACGACTTGAGCGTGACGAAGAAAAAGATTGACGATGCACAAGGTTGTTGAGGGCTTCAGTCACTTGCTCCACGTTTCTTGTTGCGCTTGCATGCGTTCGTTGAAGTTGGCTTCTTGATCTTGAAGGCGGCGCTCATTGCGGCCTAAGCCATCACGAAGAAGGTGTCGAAGACCAGCGAACTCGGTTTGTGTGACATAGCCATGATCACCTCGTGGACCACCGTGGATTTCATCGTCCGAGCTTGGGCTTCCGGTTGTACTTCCCCTAAACATTTTCTCAAGAACAAGTGAGATATGTGGCAAGGAAAGAACCAAAGACAAACTATATCCCAAATATAATGTGGCTTGAGAGAAGAAAATCCGGTTCTAACACCCAACACACACACTTATGAGGATCGGAAGGTATGAAGTGGCAACGGAAATCAAGCAAACTCGGCGAAATGCATATTGTCAAAGGTAGAGAAAATCCACAATGACGAAATCACCAAAGAAACTCCAACCACAAAGTATAAGGAAACACACACAAAAGCGAATGATGAGGTTGTGCGACCAAAGGGCGAGCACTCGAAGAAAAGCAACCTAGCGAAGACTACGTGCTCAAGTGTCACCACAACACACGAAGGACGCTAGCCCCAATTTGCTTTTGGATCGATCTGTGAATCTTGTGCGTTTTTGCAAGTTTTGATCCATAGATCTATTGCTATACTAGTTGATCTTGCTTCCTTTGCGTTCCCATGGCCTAATTCCATAAATTTCCCCTCCGATTTGAAGTTTTTGGGCAAGTTTTTCCGCCCAAATCGGCCAATTTCGCGTTTCGGGCATGAATCTGCGTCCAGGAGCGGTACTACCGCCCCCAGCGGTACTACCTCCCGCGGTACATCAAAAACGGTCTTCTGACGCGCATGTGCGGTACTAGGAGCGGCACTACCGCCCTGGCGGAAAACTGCATTTTCTGAAAATTTCTTTTGGCCATATCTTTTGATTCCGAAGACCTCAACAACCTTTCCTCTCATTACCCACCCCTTGTGGTGTTGCCTCCCCTTGTGGAGAAGATCCCCTTGTGGATTCAAGGCCTCCTCATGTGGAGAAGATCCCTCTTGTGGATTCAAGACCTCTACTTGTAGTTTGACTACTTGTCAATCTTTCATCTTCGGGTGACTTCTATTGGATCGGTTTGGTTGACCGTTAGAGAAACAACCATTCAAGATCCCTCCTTGTGTTTGCTTGCCAATCTCTCTCTTTTGGGATTCTATTGGGCCGGTTGGACCGACCGGTGAGGGAAACGTGTCCTTGTATCATGTTTGTGTTCTTGTGTTCTTGGCGTTCTTCGTGTTCTTCGTGTGTTCTTGCGTGAGTTCGCAAAATCCGCCGTCAATCCGTGATGCGGTTTAGGCCCGATCTTCACGGATTTGAGGCAGAGGGCGAAGAACACGAAGAACACAACAAGAACACAAAGGGGAAAACACACAAATCACAAGATAACTAGCAAGAAGCAACTTAGCAAGATTCAATCGGTAACAAATCCCCAAGGGCAGCCCCCGATTCTCCTCTCCCAAGCACACCTTACTCTTAGGATTGTTTGTCCAATTGGTCAATCCAAACCAACCCAATAGAGTCACCCTAAGATGAAAGATTGGCAAGTAGTTCTACTACAAGAGGAAGATCATCTCCACAAGCGGAGGCCATGGTTCATCTCCACGAAGGGAGGCCTTGATTCATCTCCACGAAGGGAGGCCATGCTTCATCTCCAAAGGAGGAAGGAGACACTTTGAGATGAAGGAGCCTTGCTCTACTCTAATCCCAAATCATAGTCTAACCCTAGATCTAGAGCAAGGGGTCCTTTATATAGTGTTGACCCAAAAGAGGGTAGGTGGGGAAGGTCACATGGGCCTCCAACCCGAGCTGGCTCCCGCAGCAGCGGTAGTACCGCTGGTGCGGGTCTGAACCGCATCTGACTCGGCGCGGGCGGTAGTACCGCTCGCCCGAGCGGTAGTACCGCTTGGTGGGGCTGTAGTACCGCTTGGCCGGGCGGTAGTACCGCACATCGGCGCAGACGGAGGTCCTGGGCGGCACTGGGAGCAGTAGTACCGCTGGCTCGGTGGAGCGGTAGTGCCAGCGGTACTTCCGCCCTCAGTGCCGCACATTGGCGCAGAGGGGGCCTTCTGGCGGCAGTATGGGCGGTAGTACCGCCATGTCTCTGCTTCTGCCCTTGCTTCCTCTCCTTGACCATCTTCTTGAGCCTTCTCTTGGTCACCTTCTTGAGTCTTCTCTTGGTCATCTTCTCCATCATCTTGGGGCTCCTCTTGCCCATCTTCTCCACTCCCTTGTGGGTCGTCATCAAGGTGGTTCCTGAGTATGCATAGAGTATCCGAATGAAGTAGCAACCCATTTAAAGGGGTGTCGAGGTCACACATAAATAGGAGTGAATTCACCTTATCATGGAGAGCTTTGACCCTTGCTCTTGTCATTGGGCCACTTGGCGTGTCATGTGTAGGGCGCACTACATCACTATTGAGGTGAGACACTGATGCATGTAAAATGCATACATGAACTTTGCATTATATTACTTATATTTCAATCATATTTGCATCATATAAGGGTTATATCATTGTTTTATATTGATTTTTGGAATATTTCATAGTTTCCCTATTTTTCCGGAATTAACACTGCGCTGGCAGAAAACCCTATTTTCTATATTTTGATGTTTCAGGGACCCAAACGACGTCCAAATGACCTGATATTTCACGGGCATCAGTTTTTGGAAGGAACGAAGCGTAGGAGTGAAGGAAGCGAACAAACGGAGACCCGAGGGCCAAAAGAGGTGGGCCCACGCGGCCAGATTCCTTGGCCGCGTGGGACCCCCTAACTTGGGCCTCGAGCCTCCGTTGCCGTCGATCTTCTTCCCCGAGCCTCCGTCTTGACCTAAAAACGACTATAAAAATAGTCCCCCGACGAATTTCGGAAGGGAGCGCCGCAGAAACACAAAACCACGAAACAAAAGACCTGGAGCTGCAGATTGGAGGGGGAAAACTCCGGCGGGGCGCTGCCGGGGTGGTCTCCATCTTCTCCAACATCTCCACCGTCATCACCATGATGAAGGGGGAGTAGTCCACCCCCTGGACTTTGGGTTTGTGGTGGTAACTTGATCTAATCTCTCTATGTATGATCATTGTTGAAGTCCATATGATGTGCCTTGCATAAGTATGGATCTATCTATGTAATTACTATGGTGGATATTGTGGTATGAGATGATATTTGTTATGCATTTACCGTTGTGTTGGATCTTTTATGACTTGTCATACTTTGGAGATATTCTATGATGCATGTGATGGTTTGATTTATGCATAATGCCTTGTTTATCCATGTCATGAGGTTATTGACACCACCAAGTGTAGATAGATGAGAGAGATGTGGTCATGCACACGGAATATGAATCATTGCACTAGTGTTTAGAATATTGTCCATTATGAAGTATGATGTATGTAGGTACGGGATGGCTAATGTGACAACGACATATGTATTGAGTGACACAATACAGCCCAACATCCTTTATCTGGGGGTAAAAAGGAAGAAGTATGATGTGGGAGTGACAACAAACCACGCTATCCTTACGAGGGTGACCTAGCAACACAAATGATTATTTTCTTTCAACTATGTGTTTTAGGACATGTAGCCGTCATAGAAGTTTACCATTAAAGCATGACAATTGTGTGTACTTTTTATCTATAACATGATAATCACCATAGATGGAGAGAGGATTGAGTGAACCCATGAACCCATGTCCATTGTTCCTATAAGAGAAAACCTTTGTCTTGTCCTCTTGCATTGAAGAGGATTGGGACACTTTTACATTCTTGTTTTGTTAAATTAAACTTCCATCCATTAAATCAACCATCTTGTTCTTTAAACCTGTTTAGTGCATAATCAACTAAAACTTGTGACACTTTAGTTGTAGGGAATAGATAAATTTTCCTTCTTGCTCATGCGGATCGATACCCGACTTCCACATTGAGAGGTGCTACAGTGATCCCCTGCTCTTGGGGTTATCAAGTACTTTTCTGGCGCCGTTGCCGGGGAGCGTAGCGCTTAAGTTTCTATTCTTGTGTGACTTTAGATTTATTTTATCTTGTTTTATATCTTACAATCACCTAAGCTTGGGGAGGTTGCACCTACGTGAGCACCATCTTACCCATCTTTACCTTCAAAGCATTTTATTTTGTTTTGTTATTGTCTTGCATATCATATTTATATTTCGGTTTCATATTTTACTTTCAGTTTTGCATTTAGTTTAGTTTTATTTTCAGTTTTATATATCAAAACACAAAAAAAAAAATGGAGAAACTTTCTGGAATGTCTATGGCTAATGATTATTTTAAAAGTATGGACGCCTACTCTGAATATCAATCCACGAAGAGGGAAATAGAATGGGTAAATTGCTTGAAGCTCTTAATAAAATAGCTCTTCGGTTTTGTGAGTTACATGACATAACTTGTTGCACTAGAAGATTTGTTAAACATTCCCACTATCAATGTAAGCATAACATGATCCTATAATTGCTTGTTATCGTGAAGATAAATTTTCTTGCCCTGATATAGAACAAGTTGAGAAATATATTGCTTATGTTGGAGCCCATGAGATAGACTCTCTTATTAATAAATTTCTTGAAACTAGTCATGTAGCTCGTGTAATGAAAGGACAAATTTCTATTATTCTCCAACTTTGCAAAAAAGAATTTAGTGATAATGTTTATGTTAAAGAAAGAATTCTTGCTGCCACGGAAAGTACTAATATTTTGCAGGAAGACGAGGATAAAAACCTAAGCTTGGGATGCCCGTGCAACCCCAAGAATATGATGAAAATGATGAACAACTAGAGAATAAAGAGAGGAAACTTCCACCTTCACCACCTATGGATGAGGGTAACACTCAAGATTTTGTTGATGATAAACTTTGTTCTTATGATTCTGATGATGAAGAGGAATATCAACCTATGTCTAATGAGAACATTATTGATAATAATTTTAAAAATGATGAGGAGTATGGTTTAGACATGTTTTATGATAGTACTCTGGATGATGGTCCTATTTTGCTTGATAATCCTCCATGTTTAGAACTTGTTACTAAATTGTGTGGGGATAAAGATGATATACTTGCTGTTTGTGACAATACTCTCACTCATGAGAGTCCTACTTTGTCTTTGAATTCTCCTGATTACACTATAAAGGAGAAAATTTATTTTGATGATACTATGTCTCCTATATATGATGATTACAATGATGATTATAAATGTTTTACTCCCACTATCACTAATAAGAAGGATTTTACTTATGTGGAGAGTATTAATACTTTTATGCTTGTAGATCATGAAAGACATGCTTTATGTCATAATTATATTGTTGGATTCATTCATGATGCTACTGAAAGTTATTATGAGAGGGGAAAACATGGTTCTAAACATTTCAATATTATTACGTTTCCTCTCTTTAAGTTCAAAGTCTTGAAATTGCTCTTGTTTTATCTTCCTATGCTACTTGCTTTGTGTTTCAATGAATTATTTTCTTACAAGATCCCAATGCATACGAAGTGGGTTAGACTTAAATGTGTTTCATATTTTTCTTTTGATGCTCTCTTTTGCATTTCAATTCTTATTCCTATGTGAGCATCATTAGAACTATCATGCCTAGCTATATGGCTATAAAGAAATCGCTTTACGGAGGCAACCCGGTTGTTTTTATTTTTGATTTTCTTTGTGTCCTCTTGCTGTAACAAGAGACTTAGTTTTTAATTTTGTTTCTGGAATTTTTAATAAAGTGCCAAGTTTTACCGTTTTGGTTTGAAAAAGTTGCTATTTGTATTCGGAGATTTTATTCCAGCACGAATCTGTGCACGGTATGATTTTTCATTTCTATTCTGTAACTCCGAATGAGCTGAAATTTGAACTGTAATTGCAACTTTTCATCCTCTGTAAGCGTGAATTTTTCAGATTTTTTCGACATATTTAAGTAGGGTAGAAAAATGCGTTTTGCTGCTGCTGTTTTTCTGGACAGATTCTGTCCCATTTTGTTTGATGCATTCTTTGAACTTTTAACTTGAATCTTTTTTATCCAATTGAGTTTATAAGTAGGCATACAACATTATACACTTTCTGGACATTCATATGAATTTTTGTTTAAGGATTTTATGCAGCAAGCAATTCATTTGTCTATCACTACTAATGTCACCCCACAGAAAAGAATGGGAGAAACGGTGTTTTGAAGTTTTTTCACAGGGATTAGAGGAGATGCACCAAGAGTTATCCAAGGATGGTGAAGACCATAAGCTTGGGGATGTGAAGACAACCCCATTGGACCAACACACTCTCGGTTTGCACACGTCTAACTTCTGTTTTTCGATCAATGCACTTTATCGCATAAACTTGGAGCGTCTTTTATTTTTGTTATTTCGGTTTGGTTTTTATTTGTGAGACCACCACTTTTCATTTATGTTATGAGAGAGCTACTGGAAATTTGGGTTGAATTAAGTTGGATGCTATTAAAAAGATTGGGAAAGGGATGTTTGAGTTGATTCAAAAAGATACATATAGTTGCATGATTCATGTGCTTTTTAATGAGTATTAATTTGCAAGTGTTTTATCAAGAGCTATCTTTTATTCATGTTTTGATGCTGAATGTTACTTTACTTTGTTTAACATGGATTGATTAGTTCTATGGACACTTATGCATGCATTTAGACGGTCAACTTTCTCCCTTTGCTAGCCCAAAAATTCCAACAAGTAAAAACTTGTTTTCCAACACCTTCAACCAAAGTTTTCCAGTGAGTCCACCATATCTACCTATTAGCTTAATGCTATTCCGAGTATGTTTATCATGTTATATTGTATTATCTATGTTTCCAAATTAAAATGCTTATGTTATTGATTGTTATGGGAAAGTTGGTTAAAAAGCTCTCACGAACTTGATGCACACTTTACTTTTATTGCACTTAATAAACATGAACCATTGTGATTAAAATTATGAAGTTGTATGCTTGACAAGAGTCTTGGTTGGGAGTTAGCTCATATGTGCTGTCACATGGCAAGCTTTCAACGTGCTCTTAATTATATTTAGTTGATATCATGTACTTTTGTTTATGGATGCTTATCATGGTGCCAAATAAATGCGGAAACTTAGTAAGTTTGAGGAGTTTGTATAAATGGCTAGAGAGACGCCTGGGCCGCTAACCTAAGCCATGCATCATTCATGGTGGAAATTTACAGCGTACCAAAGTGAACATTCAGTGATGCACGTCATAATAAAAAGCTATACAAATAGTAAATAAAAGAGTGCTGAGATTGTTCATTGTCTGTTTGTCTTGTCATTTTGACATGGGCTAGTTTCCATGTCCTGAGGCAAGAGGTACCCCAGTTGACGCTCTTGATGACGCTATTATATTACTTACAATGACTTTAACTTGAACTTGCTTTGTGGCCCGAGTTGAGTAACACCGTGGTGTAGGTACTCGTATTCACGGGGCATGAGGCATTCAACCCATACTTTGTCAAGCACACTACTCATATTTGCTTTCACTTTAAACTTTAACCATTCAAGATGCTATGATAGGGGTAATGAGAGCTCCACACCAATGGATACCACATTGCAAACATTAACTTAAGTAGAAGCATTTGGAAGCTAGATGAAACTTATTCATGTTTTACCTCTACTTATTTATATATCTTTCCAAAGTGTCCACCTTTTATATTCAGATTTACAAGAATACTCTATGACCATTATAGGATGTTTTTACTTTTTATTATGCATACATTTGGTCCATAGTACTTTCTTCTATGTTACACTTTGTGAATTATCATTGAACATCCTTACATTGAATATTTGATATCACTTCATAATCTATCTTGTATATTGCTATTCCTTTGAAGAATGAATCATTTGACTCTATGTAGCAATAGTAATCATCTTTGATATCCATTGATAGTATTAAAAAGCAAAGTCCATGTTAGTTTTATCACCTTCATACTCGAGGACGAGTATAGGTTAAGCTTGGGGATGTTGATGCATGTAAAATGCATACATGAACTTTGCATTATATTACTTATATTTCAATCATATTTGCATCATATAAGGGTTATATCATTGTTTTATATTGATTTTGGGAATATTTCACAGTTTCCCTATTTTTCTGGAATTAACCCTGCACTGGCAGAAAACCCTATTTTCTATATTTTGATGTTTCAGGGACCCAAACGACGTCCAAATGACCTAATATTTCGGGGATCATTTTTGGAAGGAACAAAGCGTAGGAGCGAAGGAAGCGAAAAACGGAACCCGAGGGCCAAAAGAGGTGGGCCCACGCGGCCAGATTCCTTGGCCGCGTGGGACCCCCTATCCTGGGCCTCGAGCCTCCGATGCCGTCGATCTTCTCCCCGTGCCTTCGTCTTGACCTAAAAACGACTATAAAAATAGTCCCCCGACGGCTTTCGGAAGGGAGCGCCGCAGAAACACAAAACCACGAAACAGAAGACCTGGAGCTGCAGATTGGAGGGGGAAAACTCCGGCGGGGCGCTGCCGGGGTGGTCTCCATCTTCTCCAACATCTCCACCATCATCACCATGATGAAGGGGGAGTAGTCCACCCCCTGGACTTTGGGTTTGTGGTGGTAACTTGATCTAATCTCTCTATGTATGATCATTGTTGAAGTCCATATGATGTGCCTTGCATAAGTATGGATCTATCTATGTAATTCCTATGGTGGATATTGTGGTATGAGATGATATTTGTTATGCATTTACCGTTGTGTTGGATCTTTTATGACTTGTCATACTTTGGAGATATTCTATGATGCATGTGATGGTTCGATTTATGCATAATGCCTTGTTTATCCATGTCATGAGGTGATTGACACCACCAAGTGTAGATAGATGAGAGAGATGTGGTCATGCACACGAAATATGAATCATTGCACTAGTGTTTAGAATATTGTCCATTATGAAGTATGATGTATGTAGGTACGGGATGGCCGATGTGACAACGGCATATGTATTGAGTGACACAATACAGCCCAACATCCTTTATCTGGGGGTAAAAAGGAAGAAGTATGATGTGGGAGTGACAACAAACCACGCTAGCCTTACGAGGGTGACCTAGCAACACAAATGATTATTTTCTTTCAACTATGTGTTTTAGGACATGTAGCCGTCATAGAAGTTTACCATTAAAGCATGACAATTGTGTGTACTTTTTATCTATAACATGATAATCACCATAGATGGGAGAGAGGATTGAGTGAACCCATGAACCCATGTCCATTGTTCCTATAAGAGAAAACCTTTGTCTTGTCCTCTTGCATTGAAGAGGATTGGGACACTTTTACATTCTTGTTTTGTTACATTAAACTTCCATCCATTAAATCAACCATCTTGTTCTTTAAACTTGTTTAGTGCATAATCAACTAAAACTTGTGACACTTTAGTTGTAGGGAATAGATAACTTTTCCTTCTTGCTCCTGCGGATCGATACCCTACTTCCACATTGAGAGGTGCTACAGTGATCCCCTGCTCTTGGGGTTATCAAGTACTTTTCTGGCGCCGTTGCCGGGGAGCGTAGCGCTTAAGTTTCTATTCTTGTGTGACTTTAGATTTATTTTATCTTGTTTTATATCTTACAATCACCTAAGCTTGGGAGGTTGCACCTACGTGAGCACCATCTTACCCATCTTTACCTTCAAAGCATTTTATTTTGTTTTGTTATTGTCTTGCATATCATATTTATATTTCGGTTTCATATTTTACTTTCAGTTTTGCATTTAGTTTAGTTTTATTTTCAGTTTTATATATCAAAACACAAAAAAAAAATGGAGAAACTTTCTGGAATGTCTATGGCTAATGATTATTTTAAAAGTATGGACGCCTACTCTGAATATCAATCCACCGAAGAGGGAAATAGAATGGGTAAATTGCTTGAAGCTCTTAATAAAATAGCTCTTCGGTTTTGTGAGTTACATGACATAACTTGTTGCACTAGAAGATTTGTTAAACATTCCCACTATAATTGCTTGTAAGCATAACATTGCCACTCTTTCGCCGTTCCTGCTTCTTGGCTCTTCGTCCGGCAGCTCAAGCCTGGTGTCCCTGTCAAGCCCTTGGTGTTGGTGGTCTTTCAGTGGAGCGCCTGCAGCGTGGTTGCTCTCTTCCGATCCGGCAATCTTGTTCTCGGGTGAACTTTCCTTGCCTCTGGATGGGTACGGAGCGCCTTTCGAGACTGGGCGAGGGACAGGGTTCAAGTGCGTTCTGGTGATGAAGACGACGTCGTGTTCTCGTGGTGCTCCCGTCTTGGCCTCTGTCGCCGAGGTTCTTGTTAGTGTAGTCAGGTTTTAGATTTGTCGCGTCAAGCTGTTATGTATTTGTTGTATCTTTTGTTTGCTTCAGGCGTATGATACTTGTAAGCTGTTTTTGCCATTGTGAACTTTGGAGTTTTGTTAATTCAAAGCTGGACATTATTGTCTTTTATCTAAAAAAATATTTTTCTTACTAGAGTAGACACTTTGAGACGTGAGAGAGTCTAGAACGGCCACCCGAGCTGGAATGTTGCAGATAACACCCTGGGAATTTAAGTAATCAAGTGAGCTGTGTTCCACTCGGAAAAGGGGGAAATTCGAGTGAACTGTGCATCGTCCCCAAATCCATCGACCTTCAAGTTGAAAGCTGAGCTAGGGTTAGCAAGTCTCACTGGATTTTACATCAGCAAGATGCACAGCCCACCGAAGAGGTGCGCTCCGCCGTAGGAGCTCCCGCGACAAGCTGAAATTGGCGCGCGCTTTGAAGTCGTTGTGCGCGGCGGCGCCATTGCGACGGAGGATCGAGAGCGGCGGCCGCGGTTTTGCAGCTTCGTGAAAGGTGGACGCAGCGGATCACCTGAGGCAGAAGGATAAATCAGGTGTCTCTCCGTGACGAATTTACCTTTTCCAAGCGAATGTGTCATGGGTCGCGATATTTCTTCCGAATCACTTGGTTACCCATTCATGTTAAATTAGGCCTGATAAGGTTGATCTGTTCAGTTTTGGTTTGTTATTCGATCGCACATTCAGTTGTCCCAAGTTAGTCTGCTTGCCTCTGTTACACAAGTGTTTAGTGACTAATCAATTGCAACAATGAAGATGAATGAAACAAGTGTATGCCTGTAAATGTCCCTATATTGCACCGATTAACTCACTTTTTTGTTTCGATGCAATTAGTTGAATCAAAGTGCTATGGAAATATTATTAGTTGTTGCATTACTCTATTTGGAACTGCAAGTGATCTTTGTAATATCCTTTGCAAGAAAACAGGTAGATAGCGAAGGACAAGTCTTTCTTAGATTGTTGGTCTACAATGGCATTGGCACTTGACCCCGACACCAACAACACTTTCATGGTAATTTCCTTGCATTCGCTAATTGCATCCATGTAAACTTGTACCAGATAACTGGTTTTCTTCCTAAAAAAAGTTAACTTGTTGCCTCATCATACCATTCTGCTAGAGTGACACTGTGCCAGGCACACAGGATGGAGATTGTTGCATTACACCAAAGAGAACAAGTAGCCTGGCATTTTCTGTAAGTATTTTGTATTGTTACCTGACCATCTACTTTGTACCTTACAACTCATAACTTATTGTGCTTGTCTAGGAGTTGACTTCTGAGCGTAAGTGCGCAGAAAGTTTACAACCCAGAATTGGCATGGAATTTGATAGTTGGGAGGATGGTAAGGCTTTCTATGAACGGTATGCTCAGGAGGTGGGGTTTTCAGTTCGTACATATACGCAGCACAAAGGAGAAGGTGGTGTACCGGTGTGGAAGCGTTTTGTTTGTGCAAGGGAAGGCTGGAGAAAAAAGAAAGATATTGTAAATAGTTTAGTTAAGAAGCCTAAAAGGAATGTCAAGCTTACTAGGTGTGGTTGTGAGGCCATGATTGGATTCAAGAGAAGAGATGACGGCAAGTATGAGGTGGCACGGTTTGTTCAGCCACACAAACATCTTCTTGTCTCCTCAAGTATGAAACAATTCTTAAAATCAAATGTAGAAGTTACTAGTGATACGAGGAGAAGGCATCAAAAAGCATGGGCGAAGCAAGATTCGCAGAACAACTGTCATGATTTCAAGGTAATAGTTGAAGATATGGATGCACAGACTATTATTGATACTATGAAAAGTAAGCAAAGGATCAATCCATCTTTCTTCTTTGATTACCAAATAGATGACAACAACAAGCTAGCACATATTTTCTGGGCTGATGGGACCTCGAGAAAGAACTATGCACTATTTGGATGTGGTTTTCTTTGATTCAACTTACCGCACCAATCATGACAACCTAATATTTGCCCCTTTCACTGGAGTGAACCACCACAAGTCTCTTGTCACATTTGGTGCTGCATTTATCGCAAATGAGAATATTGAGTCATACACATGGCTATTCAAAACATTTCTGGAAGCAATGGGAGGGATTGCACCTAAACTAATCGTCACCAATGAAGACCTATACGTGGAAGCTGCAATTAGAGATTCATGCCCGAATACTGTACATAAACTTTCTATGTGGCATATCCTGAACGAACTACCAGTTTGCGTTCAAAACAGCAATGAAGATGATTTTCAGAGTCAGTTGAGAGTATGTGTGGGGAGTTCGGAGACTCCAGATGAGTTTGAGGCAGAGTGGTCTTCAATAGTATCAAAATTTGGCCTAAGAAAATAATGCATGGTTGACTAGTAGGTTTGAGATTCGTCAATTATGGGTACCTGCGTACTTTCTAGGCATACACCTTGGTGGAATATGTAAGACTACATCGAGACCTGAGGGTGAAAGCACTTTCTTCGGTCACATTAGGAGCCGACGGCTCGCTTTGCTAGAGCTTTGGATAAGATTGGAGACTGATTTAGGGGAACAACGGCGAAAAGAGTTGGAGGATGATAATACGACTCTCCATACGCTCCCTGTACTTGAGACAAGTTGGAGCATTGAGATGCATGCTAGGGATGTCTATACTCACACAATATTTAGCCTCTTTCAAGCTGAGGTAATTGCTGCTAGGGACGAGTGTGATGTACAGAATATAGAGCAAACTGGTGAAGTAAGAACCACGAGTATAAGCGATGGAAGTGGCAAGATTAGAGAAGTGATCTACAACACATGTAGTAAAGTTGCACAATGTTCCTGCGTATTGTTTGAATCTGTGGGAATTCCTTGTTCTCACATCATCATTGTCCTTAAGAGGGAAAAAATTAATGAAATTCCTACACATTATGTACTGGAAAGGTGGACTAAACTGGCTACACAGAAGGTAGTCCTCAATGCCATTGCCAATGGCCATGTCCTGGAAGGGCCACGTACATTCCTTCCACCTGTCATTAAGCAGTTATGCTCCGAGACATGCTCCAAGTTCAACACAGGGATGATTGCCGCTAGACAATGTGAAGAGAAAATGAAATATCTGCACAGGGCTGTTGATGATGCCGTTGACCATGTATTGAATATGGGACAGGTGAGCGATCATAGTAAGGTTCAAGAGGTTGAGTCATTTGCTGGGATAACATTTTCAGAAGACATCAATGTTCATCCACCTGATACAGTGGGCATACAACAAAATGAGAATAGGTTTTGGTGATGTTTATAGTATGCAACCACTACCAGGGAAAGGAAAAGGAGGTAACACCAACAATCCCTCAAGTCATTTCTTGTGTTTTTTACGGTATAACTATTAACTGTGATGCATTTGCATGTGTATGTAGGTTAGAAAGCACCAAGGAGGTGAAGAAGTAATGAGATCTAGAACAAGGCTCATTTTTCAGAACGAGTCGTGCTATTTGATCGTTCAAAGGTTCCGTTGCCATTGTTCTGATGCTTTTTCCTGTAAATTCTTGTCCTCCTTTGTGCTCGTAGGCCTGATATTTTCTCTAGGTATAATGCAATGTGAACTAAAAAAAGTCACAAGCAAGGTGTTCTGCAGGACGGGGGTCATCCCCGCCGACTCATTCCCATCCAGTGGAATGGAATATGCACGGTCAGGCAATCATCAGCCCTTCCCAGCCAGTTTGCAGTTGAGCGCATCCTTTCTAGCCAAGAAAAGAGAGAGAGACTTTGCAGTCGACCAGGCCATGATCCATTTGTGCAGGCCTTTTCTCCCCTCGATCGCCCAAGTTGTGCCTTTCCGAGCCCTTCTTGATTGCGGGCCTTCGGCGACCTCTGCTAGTCAAGACAATCTCTGACGACTTCTGTTGGTCCGCTCATCCATCTTGGGTCAACCTGACAGGCACAGTCAGATTGCCGAGCCGGTGACCAGTGACTCTGGTTCCCAGAGCAATCAGTGAAATCATCACAGGTTTCAGCCAAGTTGTAATTAACAATTTGTGATTGTATTTGGTTCTTAGCAGTGCTACATAGTAGCATGACCCCACTGACCTGGTGGCCAGCACAATCTGAAACATGGGCATGCTCTTCCATAATATCTACTTCTGGGTGGTCCGCTCCACACAGGAACATGATGGATTGTGGATAGCGGTCACTTGATTAGTCTAGTAGTGTCATAATTGCATGGTTGCATCTCTATTGATCATAAAGAATCGTTGCAGCGAGACCCCACTCCCTACTAGGATGACATATCTGCAAGGATCATACTATCTTTATGCTGGATATTTCGATTGTTTAGGCCAATGCACAATTTCTTCTCTGGTGTTGCGTCAAGTGTTCATGCATGCTTGTTTGATTTCTTGATCCTGCAAGGAAATGAGAAATGGATGCATTTTTCTTTGGTACTCACGGTAGTTCAGTCTACACTTAATCTTGGTCATGCATCTCGAGTCCATGTGTATGTTCCCACACAGAAAGTCCTTCTGAGACGGATGAGGCTCCTATATATCTCACATCTACCTTCTTTAACTCACCCCATGTGTCAAGTTCAGAAAGAAGGCTTTGTGCTTAATTAGTGTATGTAGTGTAATTATTTAGGACCTTACCGCACATATGCAATGGTTAGCTGAGAGATTGGGAGAAGCCAAATCACCAATAGGACTTGAGTGCATCTCTTGAGCATGGTTTAGCTTCAAGAGCAACTACCAGTGCGTTTGAGGTGTTGAGAGGTGTGAATAAAGGTTGTCGTATGTGAATCCATTTATATTTTTACATTAAATATGTTACAAGTAGGTGGTTGATGTTGGATGCAATTGAGATGTAAAGAGACGAATGATTCGAAGTACTGATTTCCCGTTCAGGAGAGACATGGGAAGGGATGTGACGGTTGCACAAAACGCAACCGCCGTCAGTCGCCCGCTGTCACGGAGTGGTAAGAACATTTCAAAATGAAGAAGAGCCCCTTGGCTTTTTTTCCATGAATGCATCGAGAAACACAACTTTTGCATTTCTCGAAGAAAGTTTGTACTTAGTTTACAATGCCTTTGGCCTAAACCGGAGTAACATCTTCATATAAATTCTTATTTAATATCTCATTTTCATGTAATATTTTTTGTGTAAATATTCCCTATTATGTTATTATTTATTGGTAGCATGTTGAGCTCAGAGATTGAACTGAGCCAAAACACCACTGGCACTACAAGGAATCCATATCCTCTGTATCCGACTTGTACCCGTTTTTTGCCAACAGTCGGATAACTCTCTTCTTATATGTGTGAGTACTGAGTAGGTAGTTGTGCAGGTTTGTGAATGAAAACAGCTTCACACCTTCGCTGCTCGGTTCGGAACTAGAGACATTTCGTTTTCTCCAGTGAAGGGTCAAAATCCCCTTGTTGCTTGCAGACAAGTGTTGTACTCAGCGGCAAACCCTGATTGTGGACCAAATTGGCAACAGAGTATGACCTGCCAGAACAAATCCATGTAGTTTCTTCTCAGGCTTATGTGTCATCCGTCCAGCAAGGGAAACCTTGATCGTATTCTGTTGCACAGGGAAGGCTGTACTGTCCAACCAGCTGACCAAAAACTTTCCACCTGCGAGCGAGAAGAAGAACTTTCAAGGCATCGTCGTCGTCGTTCAGACCGCTAATCGTGCAGTGATCGCTGCGTCGTTTCAGAGGAAAACTGCGAGTGATCCGTGTGCCATGGCGATGGGTGACACATACCAAACAGGCTAGCTAGAACCTTTATTATCATCACAAGCCAACAAGCTAGCTAGAACCTTTAATTATCTACCATCACAAGCTTATCATGTTGTGTTCATGCATGCCTTGTTTTGTCGCTGTTTTTGGGTCGCCCGTGGAAGGCCGGAACAGCCTAACAGTGACAGCCATTTAGGTTCGTTCATCAATTTAGCGTTGTCACGGATGCCAACTCTTAAGTTGATTGATGTAACACCCTCGACGCTCTATTTTGGGTTTACATTTGGTCCACATCGATGTATTCCTATGTTAACCAAGGTGACAATTCGTTGCCATGGACTTGGCCAATCAATCATCTAACATTCTACTGTAACTATCGATCATATACATGATCCGAACAAAATTAGGTTGCACTGAACGACAAGCAGGTGCGAGAAAAATGGCTGCACTGAACGACCATGATATCTCTGGTCGTCGTTTGCTCGTTGCTGACTGTAATATGCAGCTCCCGACTGATCCGGCCAAACCTAGACTGATCAGCTATAGCAACAAAAACAGTGGAAGGTCAAACTTTTCGAGGTATACCTGTCCAAACTTATACGGTTACACCTAACGTCGCAACATGCATGATCGCGTACTGATACTTCTGATATTTGCATTTTGAGGTTCCTAACAACTTGAAGGCTGTATCCGCACGTGGATCTGTAGCACGGGTCACTGTACTGAATAACCTACGAGGCCCGGCTGATGATTTTATTCCCAGAATATATATTGAGGCTCTACTTATGATCTGAATGTTTTTTGGGCTATGAACAGTTATCTGGAAATTTAGTGCACAATAGTTATCATATGCGCGTGGAATTGAAATATGGCACTTAATTTTCTCTCGATAAAGGGCATTTTAATTTCTGCACTTAAGCATTTCGAAACAGGATGATACGAGCAGAGTCTACATGCGACGTCTGCATTGATAGGATGTACACCGCCGATAAGAAGAGGTAGAAGAAGATAAAGGCAAATTCCAAAGTCATACATGAATACGAATGTGTCTAGGATGATGGAGTACGTGCTGTCATCCATGCACCATAAATATATAAGTCGTCGGGAACACCAATAGACCTCTAAAAACCTCCCGTGTTGTTCTGGGATCTGCACAGTAGACCACGACCAAAGTGCATGTCATTTCGTCATAGGCATGCCGACCACAATAAGGCTACGACACCCACTCGAATGAGGATTCTACTATAACGATCAATGCCTCGCAACTGGTTGCCAAAGAGATATTGCAAATTTGCAACATTGCTTGGTGGATACAAGTTCAAACGTAATTCGATGACAAACCATATAGAACGAGTACTTTGCATTGGAACAATAAGTGTTTAATATTATTTATCATGATGAAAGAAGCAATACTTAATTAGTCAGCGATCGAAGCCTAATGTGAAGACAAGAGGAGTAGTCTCGTCGGGAATAGGAACGCCCTCCTCTTGCAGCCGCCTTACAAGCAAGCACGAGACATAATCTACGCACAAAAGGACACAAATGGTACTCCATATTGCAAGATCACATCCATGTAACACAAATGGTACTCCATACTTGATATCATCCACTAATCTGAATATCTGATCATATGGAGCAAGGAAGAACAATACTGGACATATCAATATTAAAATCACAATACGAACAGTTAAACCAAAATTGTTATTGAGCAGGACTCAGAAGTAGCAAATGTGTATCTCTTGCCATGATAATCCTAAAGCAATCACATGCATGCATCCATCGACTAGTAGTAGCACAACTCCAGGTCATGATGGAGAAAAGCGAGGAGACCAGGCTTAGCTTCACGGTATATAATTAGTGACAGCTTGCACCGGTCCACTTGTATAAGAATGGACATGAATTCCTGTGAGCACGGGATCACCAGGGTGCCAATGGCAAGCTGTCTTTTGCAAGACAGCCTCCCCAACTTGAGTTGTATAACCTTGACCATAGACAGCCAGAAAAAGAGAGTGCCTATGTTCGAGAAGATCGCAGCAAACTTAGAGCAAGAGGGGGGCATTGGCCCCCCTACCCAGCAACTTTGGATCAAGTTGTGAAGATTTTTTTGAGAGGTTCTACATGGAAAATAATAGTCTTTTGCTCCCCCAAGCACACATCTTGAAGAGGGACAAATAGTGGGAGGTATGGTCCCACTTGATGACCTCTTTGGAAACCTTGAGAAATGAATGATCTGGTTACTCATACCGATGAAGACGCCAATCATGGGGAACATGTTGGTTGTGACAATCCCCTTCAAAGCCTTCTAGTACGGGATCCGCCCCCGCATCGCGGCCATATCTCATTAGCTACTTGCCTAGCTGCGAGCAGACAAGAAGATTTTGTCAAAGATATTGCAAAAGATTAAAGTGCATATTGACATATATCTCATTGATCGCAATACAACAGTTTGTCACTTTCTATTGCCATCTCGCAACGTTTTGCTCTTGTCCGATCAACTTTTTATGGACCTTGCTTTATGGAAATTGTAGTTGCCCTATATAACATTTGAAATCTAGGAATGATATGATCTTTAAAAACCAGCAACCCTCCTTGGCTAGATGGAAAGTCACTTTTTAGAGTGATTTATTGCTTCTCCGCTATCGTGTTCCAGCAACACAAGTCCAGCCTCTTCTTGGATGGATAGTAGATACTTTTACTTGATGTATTCTGTCACTTTTTCCATTTTCTGCCCCCATAGATTTTCATGTGTTCTTTTCCTAGTGTGAGTTGCGGTGTAAGGAAAAACTGCTGGTTTTTTCTATCAATATAAAATCTACACTGTAGGGGTTTTCCCTAAGGTATCACTGCAAAAAAAGTTTCCAGTGGACCAAGTATGTTGTTAATAAAGGAATATTTTGCATTATGGTAAACGATAAGTTAGGACCTTACTTTTAAACAACGAAGGGTCTCACGCAAGGAGACCCTTTCCCTTCCCTTATTTTTAACATTGCCACAGAGGTTCTGGTTGAGCTTATCAAAAGGTCTCGGGAGAGTTATTTAGGAGGGTTTGATGTCTGATTTGGTAAATGATGGTATTCCTTTCATCCAATATGTGAATGGCACTATTTTCATGTTTTTAAATAGTCTAGAGAGTGCTAGTAACTTGCGGGTTATTTTGTGTATTTTTATGCAGCTCACTGGTTTAAAAATTAATTTTTATAAAGGTGAGGTGTCCTTTTTGAGTAGCTGTAGAAAAAAGGATGAGCATGCTTACATATTCACTTGTAAAAAAGGGGGATTCCCATTTTGGTATTTGGGGGTTCCTATGCATTTAAAAAAAAATTAATATTGATTGGAAGGACACTCAAGACAAAGTAGAGAAGAAGAACTCTAGTTGGATGGGTTATATAACATCTATAGGTTCTCGGGTCATATTTTGAAGCCTCTCTGAGCATTGTGCCCGGTTATATGCTTCGTTTCTATGTCATGTTGACGGGGTGATAAAAAGGGGGTGATAAGTTTGACGGACATGAATGTGCAACGATAAATAGAGATTACTCAAGGAAACCGGGCGATGTCATTAGTAGAGCTGATAGAATTATTTAAAGGTGTTTTGAATTTTGCAGTTATTTTTTATTCGCTATGATTATTTTATCAAAGTCAACACAAAAGTCAAACCCCAAACATGAGGACCAAAACATATTTTTTCAAAGTTTTGAAACAAGTTTTGTACACCAAAATCGATGTTCTACTAGATAAACAAGTTAAATGGGGTATATAGTGCTTGCATTACCGTATAACGCATGGGTGTGTAGCTACCCGCATGCATAGCAAATTGCCTCTCTGTTTGGGTTTGTGCGCAACTAAAAAGGGGTACTTTCACACAAAGTAAACCAATCCCTTCTCGCTCCTAATTCTGGGAAGGCTTGGTTTCGGTGAAGGATTTTTTTTATAGTCGTTCTAATAGAGTAGGTGGACTTGGAAGGAAGGCTAGATTTTGGGAGGACATATGGATTGGTCATAGACCCATCTGTCAATGTTTCACTAGGCTGTACAAATTGTGTTACAGTCGTGAGACCAACTCTAGATCATGTGAGTTTTGTGATGATATTGAGACTCTAGATCATCTTTTCTTATTATGCCCTTTTTTTTGAAACCTTATACTGTGGGGGAGCTCCCCACAGCCTCACTCATTTTATTATTAAGAATGAAAGTATTTACCAACTATTTACAAGCTATGTACAAGAAAATTATGGTAAGTTGTCAAGCCATGATGACAATGATGTAAAAACCGACTCCTTCACAGCATGGTGACTTCATGAAAGAAACAGGACCTCCAGCCTCTAAAAGTAGGTCTGATGTTCTTGAAAACCCAACCATTCTGCTGCTTCCATATGGCCCAACATGCTAAAATTACTACCTCCGTGAAACATGGTCCTGGAAAACTTCTCTTAGCATGAACCAGAGCCTCATTGATATTTCCCGGATACCAAGCGATCTGCTGATAGTTCCAAACTCAGGTACTAAAGCTTCTTATTCCCTTTAGCTATACATTCGGAGTGTCATGAGTATTACTCTGGACATTGCCAGGTAACCTATAGGATTTAGTGACTTGGGTAGTTCTTGGTTCAATTGTTTTGTAGGTAGAGATAGATTTGCAGTTCAGATACGCACTGTTCCTATTATAGAGGCAATATTAAATCTTGTTTTCAAAGAATACGGCATGGGGATCCTACTAATGTCATTCTTTTTTGCTTGCCATTTCATTAACGTTTGGAAAAATTTATAGCAAAAGGGGCTGTGAAAGCATCTAAAATGGGGAGTTGACATAATGGCAAGACTGGCACAGGAGATGTTCAACGGCATGTCTGGAATCTAGCGAGACGGGGAATAACTATGTAGACGCCTTCTTTCTTCCGGTTTTTATCTAGTAGCAGTTGTCGTTGTGGTAGACCGTGGCCTTTCGTATGTGTTCTGTTTAAGTGTTCATGTTCAAGACCCCTCTGCTTTTGGCAGACAAGATACGCAATTTCTTAATGAAATTGGGGGCCTAGTGGGGTTCCTTTTATAAAAAACATAGGACGTCAGACATTTGGCCATGCAGAAATGATACTGTTTTAATTAAAAAAAAGTGCGTGCTCTATTGCACACGGTGTGCCCATTTATGAACTGGTTGTGATCCTAGTCTTTTCTACCATGGTCGCACGATATAGAGATCTGTTAGAACCTAATGTGACCAGGTCAGAGAGTTTATGTCCTCATTTAGTGGACGACCATGCATGTAACAAGCTCGATAACATGTGATCTTTGTCTTACATGACATGTCATATGTTTTTACTGTACATTCATGGATTTGCACAATTGTTGTGATATGCAGAGATTGTAGCGACTAAACTCGTTGCTTGTCTTTTCCAAACACTTCATTAGAAGTGTTTTGACTCTTCTAAGTAAGAACTTTCCTCTGGTTTGCTTCTGTCATCTTCTCCTTTGCTTTCTTTTCCAAGGAGAAACTCCACGTGGAGTTCGTCAAGAACCTTGAGTGTGTTAGGAATAAGCAACTTGTATTCCATGGGGCCAATGACCACAATATATAGTACATATGACTTGAGAGACAAGAAAGTAAATCTAGTCTAATACGGACTCCTAGACCAATACTAATACTCCTTAACACCCCCCTCAAATGCAAAGCGTATGCAATACCATTGCATTTGAAGAAAGGAAAAACAAGAAGAAAATAAAAAAGATAATCCAAAATCCGCGTCTTGAGAGTGTCGTCGTAGCATGAAGAGTCTTCAAAACCTGTGGAGTCAAGCCAAACAATCGATCATAAAAGACCGACAAAAGACCGACAGAGACCGATAGACGATCAGAAGAAAGATAGAGACCGAGAGACGATCAGAAGTAGAGCATGTCATAACAGATCATAGCACAAGAAACCAATGGCATAAGAAGCACACGGCAAAAGAATGTGCGTAGATCAACAATGACAATGCGAAAGGAGGCCACAAAAATCCCATAGAGAGGACTAGGACCGAGGCCGCAACAGGACCGAGAAGAGGAGGCCACAACAGGACCGGAGAAGAAGAGGCCACAAACGGACCGAGGCCACAAACGGACCGAGAAAATGAGGCCACAAAAGGACCGAAGAAGAGAAGGCCACAAACGGACCGAGAAGAGGCTGACAAATAAATTTTGATGGACTCTCATGACATAAGAAACACAAAAGAAACAACGGATTTGGTGGACACAGCGGAAGAGAAGATACCAATGGAACGCACAAAAATATATAAAGTTGGAACGAAGATAAGACAAAACGAAGCTAGCATATGATGATTTTTTTTTTTTTCACAATCCAAACTGGAAACATAGAGCACCAACGGAAGCTCACGATTCGATATGACAAAGAACATAGCAGTGCACGTCGAGCACCCAACGGCGAACAGCAGCACGTGCAGCCTGCGGCTGCTGTTTCCCGGCGGATGGGCAGAGACCTTGAGCCAAGCGGCGTCAACCTGAAGGTCAGAGGCGGCCAGCGCGTCGATCTGGATGGAGCAGCTACCACCGGCAACACAGCGGAAGAGCAGCACACGCGACGAGACAAAGAGCTGATCGATCTGAGTAGCACGCAGGTCTTGCACGCGGGATGAGACGAGGAGGGCACCAGGGGCCCGACGGGAGACGAGCAGGACGTGGATTGAAGGCGACGACGTCGCAGACAAGACCGACTCATCGATCGAGGAAAACAACGAGACGAAAAAAAAAAAATCGACCAAGAGCACGAGTTGCGACGTGCAGGAAAATTTGGATCTAAACTAAGAACTGATCGATCAGGTGCCGCACCCCCGGGAGAGAGTAATTTTCCCGGGGGCGGCGCTGCGGATGCGGTGGAGAAACCCTAGGTCAAAGAGGGAACCCGCTCTGATACCATGTTAGGAATAAGCAACTTGTATTCCATGGGGCCAATGACCACAATATATAGTACATATGACTTGAGAGACAAGAAAGTAAATCTAGTCTAATACGGACTCCTAGACCAATACTAATACTCCTTAACAGAGTGCTCATGCACATGCGTGCGTGCTCCTGCCGTGAGTGTTGAGACCAACTTAAAGTCTAGGCTCCTTTGGCAGCACGCAGGCCCTGTCACAATTCGAATGCTATTTTGGAACGCAAATCACGGAGGGCCATGCACGTGTAGGTATAGTTAGGTAGGTAGGTGCTTGGCCCGGTAATTCCAGACTTACCCTGTGCTAGTCGTCCATGGCGCAGCAAACTCTTCTAGCTTTTCTTTCGTGCTTGTGACTTTGTATATACTTGCTTGACATGTTGCTTTATTTATAAAAAGGGACGAAAACCAATTTCGAGTCGTCCATGGCGCAAACTTCAACTCGCCGGCCGGTGGGACGGCCGTCGTTTGTTGGCCTAATCAATGTCCCTCTTGCCCGAGAAGAAAAGGCTACATATGGCAGCATGGTACACACAAAGTAGCTAGCAAGTTGAGGTTTTCGTGACGGATCCAATTACTAAAGTGTACTACGTGCTACTTTCTCTCACCCACTAAAAGGCAATCTGATGATCCCACAAATCACTACCGCTACACCGGCACGTACGTGTCTTTAAGATCCGTGCAGTTTCCGTTCAGGGTAATACTCTAGCAGCTAGTCAACTGTTTCCATCAACACATGGCAGATGCATGATAGCTACGTACCTTGTCTCATGTTTTCTACCACCTCCTTGATATACATGCAACCCCATATCGATCACAAACAGATACCGATCGATATAAAGCTACTGTACTAGTTAAGTTAGGGAGTTGTCCGATACAAGGGCAATCCATCATCCATACATACACTGACCTCTCTCCAACTCAATCCGGCCGGGCATTTCAGCTGCAACCAGTACTCTGGGTGGCTATTTATACTCCTTTTCTAGGGGAGAGCTCCACAAACAAGCAGCTTAACTAAGCTCGCGTACGTCGACTATGGCTAAGAAGAAGCTGTCCCAGAGGCTCTTCTCCGCCTTGCTCTCCATCATCTTCCACGGGAGACCATGGCTCTCCGGCACCAGCAGCAAGGCTGCCGCATTTCCTTCCTCGCCGCTGCAGCAGCAAAATCACCGCCTTCCCATGGCCGATGACAAGCTCGCCGCCGCGCGAACTATCATCGTCGACGTTGACGGCGGTCTCCTCCGGTCCGGCCTCTTCCCCTACTTCATGCTCGTGGCGCTGGAGGCGGGAGGGTTCCTTCGAGGCGCCGTGCTCCTCCTCCTCTACCCTCTGCTCTGCTGCGTGGGCATCGGCGGCGACACGGCGCTGAGTGTCATGGCCATGGCGGCCTTCTGCGGCCTCCGGGAGAGCCGGCTCCGCGCCGGCCGCGCCGTGCTGCCCAAGTGGTTCATGGAGGACGTGGCGGCGAACGCGTTCGAGGCGATGAGGGGCGCGCGGAGGAGGGTGTGCGTGACGAGGATGCCCAGGGTGATGGTGGACGGGTTCCTGAGGGAGTATCTCGGGGCCGAGGTGGTTGTCGGGAGGGGATGAAGGTGCTCTGTGGGTTCTACACCGGTATCATGGAGGAGGAAGAGGTGGCCTTGGACTTGGAGGAGGAGAAGATCATGCTGGAGGGTGATGCTGTGGCCTTTTCTGGTTCCTTGGAGTTTCTCCGACATCCTCTCTCACGCTGTTGCAAGGTACGTTGCATATGAAAAATTAATTCTTGCATGTTTTTGTGTTGCATTCATCAATTCTCACGGAATATATATAACCAGGCTATACACTGTACCACGCTTTCTACATCTATAGATACCGACATGCATGTCGCAGGATGAGTTTTATTACTATCTTATAAGAACACTAAATTCACTCATTCAGTTTGTAGCCAGTATATAGAAAATTAGGTAAAAAAGGACGTAGTACGTTCGTAGAGGCAGTTCAGATATTCCATCAGTCAAAGTAGTTGGTGCCGTATGTTATGACCGTGCAAGGTGCAATGATTTATATATACATTGCCTTGCTTTACCTTTTTTTTGCTAGCTCGCCCGTGATAACTAAATTCACCCCTGAACTAACAAAGTCACCTCTTTGAATGAAACAGTTGCATGATCACGAGGCTTATTGCCCCATTTGATCGTACATGCAAAAGTTGCCGCGCGCGCGAGTACCATCAAACGGTTGGAGAATTGGGCCTGGATTATGTCGTCCTCACATGATCACGCACATCCCACTCGTCCAACACATTTTTTTTTAATTTCTTTCTCACATGTCGTCGTACACTAGTTAGTTAGTTATACATACTGTTAGACTCCCTCATGCACGGGAAACTTGTGACCGTCTACTCGAAAACTCACTTTAACTACTCCCTCCGATCCATATTAGTGGGCATAGCTTTGTCTAAATTCATATGTATCTAGTTAAGTATTTAGACTAGATACATGTGTATCTAGACAAAGTTGTGCCCACTAATATGGATCGGAGGGAGTACCGAAAACTAGCGCTCCATTTGTCTGGAACAAATTAAAAATTTATTTAAAAATATCTTTTTTTAGAACCATGCATGAGCACTGCATGTATTAATATAGATAGAAGAAAATATATTTAAATATATCAAAAAAATCTGAACAAAATCCGGCATGTGCTCAATGACGTTTACTACAAGCGTGAAAAATCATAATGGAATTTTTTGTATTACGAGATACACAAACATAACAAAATTTAAAATTTGAAACAACTATAATCAAATCTATACATCTCACATTTTTGTGCAGCTCAAAATGTAAAGTATTTCCCGTTGTGATTTTGCACGCATGTAGAATACATCATTGAGAACACGTATGCTTTTTTCAGATTTTTAAAACTTTAAATGTTTTTTTTAAAACAGACGGAGCACTCGGGAGTAAGAAATCTTCACTCGTTTACTCTTCGTTTTAGAGAGGATGTGACCATTTACTTTTGTGTGTACGTACAAGCAGGAGACGTACCACGTGAGGCAGGAGGACAGGGCCAGGCGGCAGGCGCTGCCGAGGGGCAAGTACCCGAAGGCAATGGTGTTCCACGACGGCCGGCTCGCCTTCCGGCCAACCGCCGGTAGCACGCTCGCCATGTTCATGTGGCTACCCTTCGGTGTTGCCCTGGGTGCCACCCGCCTCGTCATCGCGCTCACCGTGCCGTACAGGTACTCCACGCCCATCCTGGCGTCCACCGGCATGTCGTGGCGGCTCAAGGGAGAGCGGCCGGGCCACCACGGCGGCGGCCGCGGGCAGCTGTTTGTGTGCAACCACCGCACGCTCATCGACCCGGTGTACGTGTCGGTGGCGCTGGACCGGCAGGTGCGCGCTGTATCCTACAGCCTGAGCCGCCTGTCAGAGCTCATCTCGCCGATCGGCCGCACCGTTCGGCTCACGCGTGACCGCGACAGCGACGGCGACGCCATGGCGCGCCTCCTGGACCGCGGCGACCTCGTCGTCGTCTGCCCCGAGGGCACCACCTGCCGAGAGCCCTACCTGCTCCGGTTCAGCCCCCTGTTCGCCGAGCTCAGCGACGACGTGGTCCCGGTCGGCGTCGCCGTCGAGACGGCCATGTTCTACGCGACCACCGCCGGCGGGTTCAAGTGCCTCGACGCGCTCTACTACATGGTGAACCCGAGGATGTGCTACACGGTGCAGTTCCTGGACCGGGTCTCCACGACGACGGCGGTGATGGGGAGGGAGGTGTCCAGCAGGGACCTGGCCAACCTCGTGCAGAGGAAGATGGGGGACGCGCTCGGCTACGGATGCACCATGCTCACACGGAAGGATAAGTACCTCATGCTCGCCGGCAACGACGGCGTTGTCAAAGCCAACGACAAGTGCTCTGCTCCTCCTTCTCCTCCTCCTCCTCCTCCTGGAGGGAAGAAGAATATGTAACTGATTAGTCTGTTCTAGCTAGGCATATCCGGTTCTTGCTTTGTCTTCACATTTTCCCTCAGCTAGCTTAATCTGCCGAGCGTTTTATTTACTCACTTTTTTGTATGGAGTTTTTCCTGCACCGAAAGTCTGTAAAAACAGTGATTTCATTCACCTGAACTTGTAAACACCACACACCATGTGAACTTATGATACATACATAAGACTCCACCAAGATAAGTAAAGTCTGTACTTTTTTTTTCAGCAATTCAGCTTTATTTAATACTCCTACATTAGCAGTGGACGAGCCACTAGCTGATGACACTTAGACAAGAGAAAATGGTCATATGGGCTACTTGGCCTCGCGCGCGGGCAGAGAATTCCGTTGAAGCGGACCTTATGGAGTATATCCGTAGTATGTCCTAGCAAAAGTAAGGGAGAATGTTTTCGAAGTTTTTCAGACTGCCCGTGGACGATCGTGTTCGGAGCCTTTTCCTAGCCTCGGTTCGGTTCCATCTTGGCAACGGCCAGCGGATCAAATTTTGGACTGAACCTTGGCTCGGACATGGAGTTTGCATCAGTTCCATGGAGCCGGATCTCTACGCAGCATGTACAAGGAAGAACCTAACAGTGGCACAGGCCCTTGCTGACCATCGTTGGATGCGTCACCTGAAAAGCGATCTCCCATTAACTACTGTCACCCAAGTCATCGATCTGTGTGAGCAAATTCATGACACTGCCCTGCAGCAAGACGTTACAGACTCCGTAACATGGCAACTCACAGCAAGTGGCTCATACTTGGCAACTTCAGCATACAAAATTCAGTTTGAAGGTTCTATCCGCCGGGATTTCACAACAACCATTTGGGGAAGCGACGCGCCATTGCGCTGCCGCATTTTCGCATGGCTTGCTGTTCAGGGCCGTTGTCTCACCGCGGATGTTCTTGCCAGGAGAGGGTGGCCTCACAATGATGTCTGCTCCTTTTGCCTAACTGAACAAGAATCGGCTCTGCACCTCTTGGGCACCTGCCCTTTCATCATCCAGTTGTGGTGTGTCATCCTGCAGACTGCTCAGCTACCACCCTGCTTTGTGCCTCACAACACTACTGCCCTGCTGCCCTGGTTAGCTGACACCCACTCAATGACACCGAAACCACTCAAGAAGCGTTGGAATGCACTGGTTCACCTTGTCTTGTGGTCTACTTGGAAGGAGCGCAATGCTCGTATCTTCCAGCAGCGTGCTGCTACAATGGTTGACATGAAAGTAGAGATCATGCAAGTTGCCAATCTTTGGCGTGAGGCCGGCCGATGCAATGCGAGCTATCTGCTGCACAGACCCAGGGAACCGGACTGATCTCCCTTAGTGTACTCTCTTAACACTGCTGTAGCTGTTGTATTTGTATCCTACCTTCCTTAGCGTGTCACGCTACCTTGTACTCCGTAGAAACCTTCTATAAGAAAGAAAAAGCAGCTCCGACTGTATTTTCGTAAAAAAAAAGATTTTCTTCTTGAAATTTGGACAAGTGCATCCGATCACTTTTAAATAACAATTGCTCGACAACAATTCTAATCATGGCATCATGACATGTATCAGAATCAGAAATGACAGAACCAACATATGCATCTATCGATTAGTAGTAGCACAATTCCTGGCACCCTAATGTAGGTTCAAAACCACAACTGAATATAGCATATCACAGACTTAATTAGCTTCATGCCGAGCCTTATGGGCTATGGCAAGCACGACAGAGAAGCTACGCACAATAAAACACAAAAGGTACTCCCTATTGCAAGAGCACGTCAATGTAACACAAATGGTACTCCATACTTGATATCATTCATTAATCCGAATATCTGATCATATGGAACAAGGAAGACCATTCCTGGACATTGCCTACCAAATCTAGTAGTGCTTAATATCAATGGTGTCAATACTGAAATGAGAATCCCACGAGTTAAACTAAAATTGCTATCAGAGCCGTTCGTGGGCCAGCACGATAAAAGCGACAATGCAGGTCCCAACCCAATGAGGGGCCCACATATGTGCATCACATATAGATTATTGTTTATATATGCACCTATGAGCTGAAACATTAAGGGACTTTATTTTAGTTGTGCTCTAAAGTCCTCATAACATTTTTTTTCAACGGTTGCTAATATCATGGCTTAGACTTTTATATACGCCAAAAAGTTTTTGGAGCAGATAAACACAAATTTGTTGTTAACATAATCTCTCGTCCAAGTTATACAGTAAAGAGTACAAAAAAACAGATATCCGGTCAAACATGTCATGCCGATGGAGTGTGCATCGTACACACCTGATCAGTAGTAATTATTTATAGCTTAGCCGACTTGAGGTAAGATCTTGAGTGTGTGTGCGACACACGTTGTTTTTTGTAAAAGATTAATAAAGAACCACGGGGCATGCATCGTATACATTTCATGCATATAACAAATAAAACCAAGAAAACAACTTAATGAATAATTGCTCTGCATATTATTGCACAATCGTTTTTATAAAAAGTATGAGTCAAACACACCCAAAAAATTAGGGGAAACGTATGCGATTTGAGTTGAATATACTAAGTGCAATTAAAGCATGCAATTCCAACTAATTGTTTGACCCGAGAACGTGAAAAACATACTTGGCCATGCAAAAATTAGTAAATGAGCTTTTAGTAATTACAGGAAAAACCCCACATGTATATTTTGTATATTCTAGGAGTTTCTATTTACACATCGATTGTTATATCTTTTCTTTTGTTATACCTTTAATAGACAATCATGCATTCTAGAAACCTCAGCCATCTTTAGAGGATAGCACCAGAATATTTAAGAAAATTAAATTGCACATAAAGACGTACATAATTTTTTCGTTCACCTAATTGGTATGAATTAATGTGTGAAGACATGCAAATTTTATTTTTAATTTGATTAGAAGAACTCAATTTAATCAAAGAAGTTTATGAAGCATTGTGTCAAAAAGGAAACAAATAACTTTAGTTACACTGTAATATATGCAGCAAATTTAGTGCAAGTGTAGTTTTAAATGTCGAAGTTAAAATTACGTAATAAAAACAATAATATATTCATATAACTATCCCATATTAAGTTTGTTAACTATAATAAATGTAATGGCTAAAATCATACGTCGAAAACATGCATTTTAAGTGCAAAAGGTAAAAATATGTAGTATAAATAATGATAGTTGCCCACTAATGTAATAAACCAGCCCAGCTTCCTATTGACCATGACTCGGAAGTGACAAATGCATACCTCCTGCCATGATAATCGTGAAGCAATCACATGTATCCATCGACTAGTAGTAACACAATCCCAGGTCATGATGTATAAAGAGAGGAGACCAGACATAGGTTCATGGTAGATAATTAGTGATAGCATATATCACGGTCCACGCGTAGAAGCACATATCAGGAACAACTGTGAGGCAGAGGCCAACCATGGTGCCAATGGCGATCCGGCTTTTGCAAGATAGCCCAAACTTAATCTGTATAATCTCGATCATGGACAACCACGTGAAGAACGTGCATATGTTCGAGAAGACCACAAAAAAAATCACCATTTTCTGACCATACTGCAACACGGCGCGGTGCCACCTTGGATGCCATTATACGGATACAGATGTCCGAGCTTACAACAAGCAAGGGGGCCATTGCCCCCCCCCCCCCCCCCCCCCCCCCCCCCTTCAAACTTAGGACCAAATTGTGAATTTTTGCTGCATTGGTTCTTGTTTTGTCTTTCCATTTCCCCTCTGCTAGGTTAAGTTTTCCAGTGTTTTATTTTATTTTTATTATGGAGTTTGTCTTGCACTAAAAGTCAATTCACCTCTATGACTTATAAGCCAAAAAAACACCTAAATAGAGGTGCTTTTTGGCTTTTGCCGTTTGGAAGCCAAAAGCTTTGGGCCAACACTTTTGGCTTCCAACAGGCAAAAGAAAAAAAAACACATTCTTTGCTGATTTGTTTGCCTTATAAACCAAATTCAAAAAGCCAAAATAAGCCCAAACAAAGAGGCTAGCAATGGATGGTATGTTTTTCTCTCATGGCGAGCCACTAGCTGATGACAGTTCAACTAGAGAAAATGGGAATATGGGCTACTTGGCCTAAGGCCCTCCAAATATTTTTGGACAGAGAATCCGTTGAAGTGGACCTTTTGGGGGTTGCTAAAGACTGTTTATTGGTAACAAAGACCTACATTGGTAGAATTTTGTAGCAAAAGTAAGGGGGGAATATTTTGAAAGTTTGAGGTTTGTGTCTTGAAATTTGGGTTAGCACACCCAAAATAATCAAACTTGTATATAAATCTGGTCATAATGGGGAGTAACTAAGACTAATAACATGCATATGTTACTGAGTGAG
Organism: Poa pratensis; assembly: GCA_947311845.1. Taxonomy (NCBI): domain Eukaryota; kingdom Viridiplantae; phylum Streptophyta; class Magnoliopsida; order Poales; family Poaceae; genus Poa; species Poa pratensis. Next base: position 5,663,553 of record CAMZMU010000058.1, on the reverse strand, counting down.
GCGTTTTGTAGCCCGAGCTCCATGTAGCTTGTTTTTTGAAAAAAAATCGAAATTTGCATTTTTTTAGTTTCCAAAAATCGGGAAAAAAATCCTAGAGGTAGATACTGATAAGATCTACTACCTCTGTTCCAATGAATAAGGACTATATTAATTTTGAAAAGTCAAACTATGTGAAGTTTTGACCAAGTTTTTTGAAGAAATTATGAACATGCACAATACAAAATAAACATGGTTAGATGCATCATGAAATATATTTTCACATGATATCCATATAATATTTGTTGATTTTTTTTCAAAAAGTTTGGTCAAAGTTTGCTTAGCTTGACTTTTTCCAAAAAGTATAAGCCTTATTCATTGGAATGGAGCGAGTACAAGTTTAGAAAATTTCAACTCAAAATGCTTTGAATTGTGGGCTGGACAAAAATGATAAATTGGTGGATCTGTGTGGTGAGCCGTGAGCCGTAAACAGATTCAAAACATTGAATTTTTGACAGATTTGTCTTTTTTGTGTAGGCCATAATACAACGAATTTCGAGTTGCTTTTTTGCACGCTTCTAGATCTAGACACTATCTACATCTGAGATGTTTTTCACGATTTTTAGAAACAAAAAAGTGTCGATTTTGAATTTTGGCAAAAATGAGCTACATGGAACTCGGGCTCCATTTAGACTTTCCGATATGTTACTAGTCTATGTTACTAGCCCATAGTGCAAAATAACATTAAGAGCTGGTCTCATTTATTAGTTTGTAGACTCATCTTGTCATGAGAAGTGCTATGTGATGGTAACTAGCGGTGTTAATTTATTTGTCTCTCACCTCGTTAACTAATTAGCTGTGACATTATCTTTTTATCTTGATGGCATCTATGTTACAATCTTAGTTACTCCCACTGTGGGCAGCCAACATCAACTGGTGACGTACGCGTTGTTCCCTTTATCTTAGAAAAACAATGTCGATCATAGTGAAAAATATTAAATGCGGATGAAAAAGACCTAGTTACTCCCATTGGTCAGCGTCAGCCATTATCAAATGTTGACGTTCAACGTGCTGTTTCCCTTTATCTCAGAAAAAAAAACGTATATCATAGCGAAGAAAAATAAATCCGTATGTAAAAGAAATCTGCGTCTGCCGGGAGTCGAACCCGGGTCTATTGCTTGGAAGGCAATTATCCTAACCGTTGGACTACAGACGCTGATTAGTTTTAGATTGAGGAAACATGTTTAAATTAGTTATATTAATCATCGCATGCGAGACCATGCCAACTTGTCAAGCACTTCATAATGAAGATGCTGAGCGAGACAGAGGATGAACCGAAGCGTTTTTTATTGCCATATATCCAGATGGAGTGCGTATAGCAATCGGAGGAATCAAACAGAGACGACTTTGCCAAAAAGAAAATTGAAACGGACTACGGACACACTAGGGGACCGGAGCCGTATCATCAATGTGGTTACGCGAGCCCAGCGAACACGTCCGTCCCCGGTGGTGGTGGTGGCAATCAGGCGAGCAAAGCATTCAATCAAGGGCGACGCGTACGTGCGCAGTGCAATCATGCTTGCCGACGAGTTAAGACGGCCATTGGTTGCTTCCTGCGGCCGACGCGCATGTCCCGGCGAGCCGAGCATGGCCGCCGACAGGGAGTTCACATGCCCCGGACCGAACCAGCAAGCCACACCGTTGCATATTCATGACAACGGTCTCTCGGAGGTGCTCATAGGGGTAGCATGTGCGTGCGTGCGTTCATAGAGGTAAGTGTGTGCGCGTGTATATGAGCGTTTGCGTTGTACTGTGTTTCGCAAAAAAAAAAAAAAAAGCTTTTCGTTGATTCGATTTTTGATGAGCATTTTCTTTTCCTTTCTCTTCTTTTTGTGCTAATCGATTTAACGAGAAAGGCTGACCGGCTTCAATCATTACAGAGAGCGAAATAAGGTTGAGTGCTGGACCAAAATGCCTACTTACCAATTATAATTAGTAATGCATCCAACGGTTTCGGCTTATCGGTGCAGCGTATCCTTCTCTGTTCTTGGTTCCCTGTGCATCGGCTACCTACCCGAACGAGTATATCACCATACCATGATGATCCGACCAACACCAAGCTGGCTCTACAATACGAGCACGGGCCGTCTCTGTTCTTGGCTCCCTGTGCACATGGCGAAGACGTCACAAATTCAAAAGCAACGATTCCACAAACAAAAGTACCAATGACTCACCAAAGAAAACTAACAAACCAACTCAGATATTTCTCAAACCAACAACTCAAATTCCCAATCAGAAATCACAACAGCGGCACGGCAAAAAGGTGATGATATGTAGTATACTATCCGGAGTCTCCAATCAGCTTATTTAAAATGAACCTCTTTTTCCCTCGCCAATCTTAAATGCATCTAGCATGACGATATTACAGCCGCCCCTGCCACCCATTCGCTGATCACGTTCACCGCAGTATTGCAGTTATGCTGGCTGTCATGTACTCCCTATAACATTTAACATGTCGGGACAGATGAAGCAACAGGACTGCATCTGGGTGCATTTTGGATAAAAGGATCAACCAAACGGGATGAACTTCCGTTTCCCAGAAGCTACTTAAATATGCCAAGTAATGTCTAAGCGAACAGCACAATCGTATGGATGCAAGACCGTGCATTTCAAGGTTGCTACATTATCCGAACCCGCTTGCAGTTCGAACTGCCAGCATCTCTCACCCCTTTGCCTGTCACTGCATACGGCGTTGAAGCTACCGGAAGTGAAGGGGACTTATCCAGGTATGCACACCGCTCGTTCCCTTTCCAGTACAGAATCAGTCGGCTTGTGCATGAGTGGGACCAGCTGTCACCTGCATAACAGCATTGCATTGTGTTCATTTCCTAGAATGAGTCGACGGATTACATAAATTAGAATTTCCACTACAATCTTACTACCTAGTTCATGAAATATTTAAAGAAGATGGAATATTAAGCTTTTGCAGAACCATGGAGGTGTCCCAAACATTCATATATTAGCATTTTTTTACTATTTGATTCCGACTGGAAAATAGATTGTGTGAAGAACAACCAAATTTATGCTCTGAACCCCAAGTGCAGCAAACTAATGTAGCATTGTTAAGAAAACCATCACGATAGGAAACTAGCATTGTTGATTTCAGAAGTTTTTATTAGACAAAGGTAAAATTAGGGGTTAAATTGTAAAGATAGGAAATTACCTAGAGCAAGAGTTAACTGAAATGATCCTTCAGTAAATTTAGTAGTCACTTGGTTCAACAAGACAACCTGCTCAAATAAAAATGACAAGTATGTTAGCCTCATTGAGTCTCTACCTTGAGGGAAGTCATCATTGAGTTGTTTTCTAGAGAAAATTCCATATATACCACGGAGAATTTCGTCAGTTCCGGATAAGCCACTCCAAAAAAATCCCAATTTTGAATAGACGACTCAAATTTTGTGGCAGATCCAAATATGAAACTAACGTCAGTTGACTGGGTGTTGACTGTCAGTTTTTTGCCAAATTGATGAAGGTACCTTCCTTTAATAATTTTTTTTCATGTGCCTGCTTCTCTCCCGAACCTTCTTTGCTACCAAGACGGCATATTCAAAACTGGCTCAAAATTTGGGTAGTATACTTGGGACCTGGTTTTTTGAGCGGCATTATCTGGAACGGACCAAATTTTCCATGGTATATATGGATTCTATTGTCTTGAATGTATCAAAGAAAAGAAAGGAACATGATAAAACAATGTAATACAAACAGAGCAGATAAGGAAGGAAGGCGAAAATTGAGAAAATAGATGCGCTGTTGTTAAATGACGCAGGAAATAGCTCAAGTGCATTACAGCAGGTCATACCCGAACGGACAGTAGCAGAGTTTCACTAACAAGTTATGTGCAGAGAATAAATCCATTTACGGTTACTGCCTCAGTATAAGAATAGACCACAACAAACTTATAGGAATCACAGCTGCTATATGGTTTTCTCAACTGAACTAGCACAATTTATAAGCGGAATTTAATATAAAAATCAAAGGAAATGTGTACTATCATATTAAATCAGCACCTATAATAAAAGTATATAATTCTGCAACAGGAACAACAGCCTTGATTACTAATATGCCTAACAGAAAAGGTCATGGGAAACAGATGGTATAATGACACGACAGATCTTGCAAAAGTTGAAGGTAAGTACAAACAAATCACAACCATCTGTCTGAAAACATAACCCACTCCTGATTACATGCATCAATGCCAAGACATATGGTAGGCAACTTACCGCCAAGTTATAGTCCTTTGAAAGCTTCATCAACTTCAATGATAATCCACTGAGCACTCTAGTCCTCAAAGCCAGATCATCAAAATCTTGGCGAAAGTGGAAAGTAACACTATCAATAATAACTATTCTCACCTGTAAAGCAGAAAGAAAAATAACGGTCATTTGGTAACACTGAGCCAATTGTGGTTAATTCTATTAACTGGGGAAGGGCATAAAATAATTTCAGTAAGAATACAACTGCCAGGAAAACTAATCGTAAGCCAAAATAGAGCTGAAGGACAAAATAATGTGCATTATTCAGGTGATTAAACTTCAAGACTCAATTGTTCAAGAATATTACATCTTTATGTTCCCCGAGGAATTTCTCCAGATAGTTTATCACCGCAATCTGTTCAGTGTAGCTGCATATTCGAAAGTAATAGATGCCTGCCAGGAAACGCTCAGGCTGCAGATTTCCTGGGCCAGATGAAGCCTTGTCATGGTGGTATGGAAAGTACTCCATTATGTCACTGATACACCCTTCGGCAATTTGATAGACACGTTCAACCATGAAACTGCCTTCTGTATCTGTTACAATGAAAGGTAATATTGCTACAAGTTTCTCAATAAACACAGGATAGCAATTCTTTTCTGTGACACAACTATACCTATATAAACTGCTTTGCCGCCAAGGCCACCATAGTCCACTGGAATTTGGACGTTGATTGCTAGCTGAATCCTGCAAAGTTGGTATTTAGCACGGTAGTTTTCTACTGAAATTGCATTGGTTCAATAGTAGATGCAACATACCCCAGTTGAGTTTTGCCGATTCCTGGAACACCACCTGAATAAAACTGGTAGCTGATTAGATGAAAGGCACCATCAGATGTCCATGCACAAGGTAATAACCAGAGTTGAGCAAAGACTCGCTAACCACTCAGAATTAATCAGAACAATAGAAAAATGACTTATCAGACAGGAGACCAAGAAACAAGCTATAGAAACAGAGCTAAATGGCTAACAGACTAAAATTTGTCCAGTTGATTTATATGGTTAACCACGAGCTCCTACTCATTCCTTCATCACGGAAGATGTTAAAAAGGCACACCTATCTCGGTAACTTCTTTACAGTGAATCCCTCCACCAAGTATGTCATTGAGGTCACTTGAGCCAGTAGTGATGTGTTTCTGCGATTGCTCCTCAGATAGCATATCCCATGCATTTTGGGCTCCTGTGATGTACTTGAATGAGTGAGAAGCAGTACTATTACAATCCATTGTTATATCAATGATACATACAACATCAGAAAATCAAGAGCAAAAAGTGCAACGGCTTGCAAAGCTATTGAGTCCTGTGACTCGTTGGAGGCAGGGCATATCACATAAGGGTAGAAAATAAATTCACACATCGTTAGCTCATTAAACTTAAAACAACTCAATTAGATGAAATATATCGACCTCACATAAATCCATGAGAACAGCTAAGAGAGTAAGACTAGAACATGATCGATTATATAAAATATATTTATCATAGCTCCACAATTACCTTACTCGAGTCCAAAACAGGAAATGATTTGGCCGTGTAACAAAACAGGACGAACGAGTCATATCACGTTTTATAAGCAGTGGCCAATAAACGGCATCGTGCAAGGAGTACTTTACCTCTGAGGACACCGCTAGGTTCCTCCGCTCCCTTGAACTTGTTGGCGTACTCAACGACCTTGATAATATCAACAGCCTCCTTGATCTCATTGTTCATATCTGTACAACAAGAGAGGATCTAGGTGGTGTGTGGCTATACATCAGCACAACAAAAAATTATGGAATTTTTTGGGGTTTAAGTAATAGCTGATGGCTAAAAGATTGTACCTTGATGTCACGAGGAGGTAGAACAAGAAGGGTGATGGAAGCAACACGCTTGAGAGGCTAATGGGCTTGGGGTATGAAGCACCGGCAGTGACGCTACCGCACAGGGAAGCTCTAGGGATGGTGGAGACGAGATCTCACTGCAGGGAAAAGATGAGTTTTCAGGATGGAAAGTAGTGATCTGAAATTTGATCATCGAAAGAAAACAGACTATAATGTGTATGTCCACCCAAAGATGAAGGGTCTATTTATAACAAATATAGGAATTCTCAGAGTCTGTAATTTTCTTCAGGGCTCCATTTGGGTGTCAGAACCGTAAATGGCCTTGAGAATTCAACAGACAATTTCGATACAGCCCAAAATGGAGATGATATGTAATTCCAATATTGTTTGGTTAAGACTCGGAATTGCTTGGTGAAATTAATACAAGTTGCAAATTCTAATTCCTGTTTGGATGCACACTTGTGCTGACTTGTTGCTTCTTAAAGTTTGAACATGTCAACATATGGTTATTTACCTGCCTTGTGATACTTCCATTTCAACACACATACCATTTACTTACTCAATGGAAATAGCCAATTTCACAATTAATGCATACTTTTTAGGATTACATCACTTGGTATTCAGAAAATTTTAGCAAAATTTCAGACACTTTGCCACAAACATGATGAACAGCACTGTAAATACCATATGGTCCAGTAGATGAGAATGGGAAATAAGACTCGACTACTGGCAGAATAAGGAAACATGAGGAATTACTAGTAAATTCACAGTGTCCAGATAAAGCCACCAGATATAGATCATAAAAATAAAAACAAAACTATGCGTCCCATCACCTAAACTTGACCTGTCTCGCCACTGAAACCTGGTCTGCAACTCCAATTGGCCTGCAAAATTAGGAGACTGCACAGATCTTAGGGTCTCGAGCAGAAGGTCAATAGGAGCAGCACAAGCAAGAGGACGTCACGGGAGGGGAGATGGAAAGGCGCCATAGGGGTTAGGAAATGCTCCACGCGAGAGGATGAGAAGAGGCACCGGGTAGGTGCGGCGGCAAGAGGGAGGACAATGGGAAGCGAAAATCACATGCGTCGCTGTCGCCGCCGCCGCCGTCGCCGGTGAGGTAGTTCCCTGCCGCCGCCGCCGCCGCCGTTCCTTGCCGCCGTCTGCTTCCCGTTGTCCCACTACACACGCTTCTCTCGCTCTGGGCCAAAAGGACAAAGGACGCAACCGATCGAGCCCAACCGCGCGTAGGCCTGGCGAGCCTAAACTCCGCACCGATCGGGTCAGGCTGCACCAGTTCGCTCGCCCGCGCGCACGGCACGGACCCCTTCTCCTTCCTCCTTCCTCCTGTCCTGGCCTTGCCTGGTGCATACGACCAACGTACCCCCATTACCGCGAGCAACCCCACCGCTCTCCGATCTCCGGCGACGCCACTGCCTCCGCCAATCAAGCACGGGCCTACCGCTCCTCGGTGGCCTCCCCCGGCGCCCCTCCCACTGCCAGGACCTGCCCACCCGCCTCTGCCTGGCTTCTCTGTTCCAAACCCTAACCCTAGCTTCAATCCGGCGCAGGGCTGTGTAGGTGCGTCCCCCGCTCAATCCAGTGCTCCTTTCGGTACCCTTATGCCTCGCGCCGTTGCATAGGGTCACAATTGAGGTGTGTCGAGTAGGCTGAAGATGTTTGAGTGGCGGTACTGTGCTGTTGCTCTTGAATTGTGTGCTTCATTTGTGCTGGGCGTGAAGAGATGTTCATGCTAGTATTTTCTACATATTCGGTAGTGTGCGTAATATAGCCGTTGGCACCTGTGGGCTTAAAGTGCGCCATAGTTTTGAGCGGTCGGTGCTTTAAGTGTGAGATGGTGTCGACTAGCTAAAACTGTAGTACTCCCTCTGTTTTTGTATACAAGGCCACTATCAAATATACGTTTTTGCTTCTATACAAGGCCACTATCTCCTCCCAAGATGAATTGATTGGTTTTCTACCTCGTACAGTGGTGCTAATTAATGAAAACGTTGCATGCAACCATAGAGAAAGAGCCACCACATGAATCATATTTAATTAGCCCAGAACACGAGAGACTTTTCACACAATTAACCATGCTATTTATTAGTTGGATTTGTTTTCTTGGTATCTGAAAAATGAGATAGTGGCCTTGTATATAAAAACGGAGGGAGTACCTCCATTCCATGGATTACGAGTCGCACGACTAGTCGCGACTAGTCGACGACTAGTCTATGAGTCGCAACCTGGAGGTCGACTCAAAGGTTCGACTCGACTAATTGGACGAGTCGAGCGACTTGTTCGACTAGTCATGACTAATCTCGACTAGTCACCCCTCCTGAGTCGTTCGACTTAAAAAATGGCCCACATGTCATTTTTCGTCTTCAATATTGGCGTTGCCCCGATGAAAACCTAGATTAAACTGGCCCAGATTTCCCCCTCGCGCTGCTCCCAGGCTCCTCTCACAACTATCCTTCACCGGCTGCTGCTTTGCTCCTCACTCCCCTGTTTCCATCCTTCTATTGCAAATCTGATTGCTAGTATTAGACTACTAGTAGTTATATAATATGGTATTTTATAGTACTTATTACTGTATACTCATGTCGACTAGTCGATATGAGTCATGACTAGTCACGATTAGTCTATGAGTCGCTACCCCAGATCGACCCGTCGACTCGTCGACTCGTAATCCTTGCTCCATTCTGAAATATAAGATGTTTTAGCTTTTTTCTGATTGGATGTACGTAGACGCGTTTTAGTGTGTATACTCACTCGTTGCAGTCCATATGTAGGCTATACTGAAATATCTAAAACATCTTATAATTTGGAATGGAGGGAGTAATATTTTGTCCATGTTATGCGGGCATGATCTGTTTATTAATGGATAGTGGTTATAATTATTACATGATCTGTCATTATGTTCGCTTTGGTTGATTATGAAAAATGTTGTCATGTCATGCGTGTGATTGTTTGATTGGGCAACGAAAGGCACATGTCATATTTGGTTGGGTAAATGCTACACTTTCTTGCAATTCCCAAATCCCTTTATTTTTAGTAAGTATTGCTTCTGACGAGGTTTGCATGTCAATGCTTTAATTCTGTTATTAATGTTTTCCTTACTTGATGTATGACAGTGTGTCCGTTTACAGGACAATTTTTTTATCTTGGTGTTTTATGTGTTCTTGAGGGGGTCATGCTCGTTGGATGGCTCGGAGTTCTGAGTGAAATGTACTTGCAGTGATGTACGCGCAAAACCTGCTTCTGTGGTCCAGTAGATACTGAGCCGCGCTTCATGGGAGGAATTGTTGAATGTGGTGTGAGCACTGACACAAACGCTTCACCTCGCCGTGCTGCCATAGTGAAAGCTCAGGAGGAGTTGAGGTACGTCGACCACAATATTATTTTTGACTAATTTACCCTTTCTATTGATACCTGATATTCGTATATACACAAACTTCAGGCAGGAATATGATGTCCGTGAAGAACGGAGAAGGGAGCTCGAGTTTTTAGTGAAGGTACGTGGAAACGACATTATTATGGTTTTTGCATTGTCTTCTTCCCCTGGTTTATGCACCTATTCTGCAGGGAGGCAATCCCCTGGATTTCAAACTTGGACATGTAGCGTCGCTCAGTGTACAGTCCACTTCTGCCACAGATCAGATAGCTGAACAAAATGTGATAAGGTGATAATTAGTTCCTGGTCTGCCATGTGATAACATTGACGTAATTATTGGTTGATTTAAGCCTTTTGTTCTTCCTTGCACCGACTGCAGTGAAGCTAAAGGCAGTTTTGCATTTGATGCATCACCCAATGGAGATTCTGTTGAAAGTAGTGGCAAACCAGGAAGTTCATCATGTCGTGAAGCCAACACAGCCGATAATCTTATGCTTTTAGATGGAGAAACCAGCAACATAGGTGGGGAGGAACTTGTCAAAATAGGCGCTAAAAGAACTTTCAAGCATCAGCCTGAGCTGTCTTTATGCAATGATGGTCAAAATAGTGTAAAAGAAGTTGAAGATTCCGGTTTGTTCCGCCTTGGGGCAAAAGCCAAGCGTATGCTCGACGCAGGTCCAAGTCAGGCAGGGACAATGCAAGTACTGGGCCTGTTAGGTCTCCACCAGTTCCTCCTTTAACTTCTCATGGGGGAGATGCAACAAGGTTTGTACAAGAAGCAAACAATGATGATCATGGCGCCTCATCCATAGCGCCTCCAAAACCAAAAAGTTCAAATGACAATGATATGTTGAAGAATGCATCATTAAACAATCATGTGGCAATGGAGATGGGCGGTGTTCAAGCAATTCATGATGGCAAGCAAGAAGGAAACATGAAATAACGAACAACAAAGCTGGCATGCTAGCCCTCAAAATCTCATCAAACAGCGTGCCTGGTAATTCACAGCGTACTGGAGGTGGCCAGATGCCTAGTGCAGCTGCTTTTGCAGAATCTCCTCATGCTATTAAAAAAGAAGCTTCTTCAAGGACAACTTCTTTCCCATCTAAACACAGCGAAGTATTCAGAGAAGCACACTCTCCTAAAAAGGCAGGTAATGGCTGTTCTGAAAAAAGTATGGTTGATGCTCATGCAGATGATATGGAAACTGAGGCTGCTGTTCTGCACCCTGCCATAAAACTGCTAGCTTTAGTGAAAATGAAGTAGATTTAAGTCGTACAGATGCCACCAAGACTATTGCTGAGCATCCAGGTAAAAATGATAGTTTTTTATCAATGAAGGTTAGTCAAAGTTCTGATGAAGGATTGAATAACATTGCACCTGGTCAATTGGAAGGCAGTACCATGCTGATTGACAGTTCTACTCGTGTACAACCAGAAGTAAGCACTGCTAAAGATGAAGTTTGTAACAATGTAGTTGACACAGAAAAGGATATAGGACGTCTTGCTACTTCTGATTGCGACACAGTGGATAAGGAGGCAGCTTATGATTTGGATAGAGATAACAAATGTTCTAGTGCTTTTAGTAGTTCCGATAAGTTGGCTTTGGTTGGTGTGCCCCCTGCGTCGCTCACAGAGGATATGACTAATCCTGTGCAATCAACAAAAAATTCTGTGCATAACTTTGACAATGATGTTACAAAATGTAGCCGAAATGACACAATAGTGACAAAGAAGGAATGTGAAGATTCTGTCATGACAAAGAAGGAACATGAAGATTCTATCCTTAGAAAGGCTCGGTTTATAGAGGTACAACTAGGTTATATAATATGCTCTCCTTTTATGCCAGTGCTCTCGCTTCTGAAAAGGAAGTCATTGCTTGACAGGTGAACATTAGGAGAGCTGGTGAAAGAGCTCTCTGCAATATTTCTTTGGAGAAGAAGCGGAAAAGCCACTGGGAGTTCGTTCTTGAGGAGATGGCTTGGATGGCAAATGACTTCATGCAGGTACTTTCTCAAGTGATCTGTTTTTCTTTGTTGACCTGTAAAATTTCTTAGTTGTTGTGTGACATTCTTTTACTGTATTCACGTACTATAAGCTAACCTTTTATATTAATTAGGAGCGTCTGTGGAGAAGTGCAGCTGCAGCCCATATGTGCTACTGGATTGCGTCCAGTGGCCGAGCAGCTTTCGAAGAAGCTAGTGTTCACAGAAAGCAGAAATCTGTTGCTAAAATTCTGTCCAAGGGCGTCGCGAGTTTTTGGCGTTCAGCTGAAACTTTACGAGCTACTAGTGGTGAGATTCCTAAAGCATTGCAAGTTGAGAAATCAAAGGGGCTTGAAGAAATGAAGCTGGCTGGAACCAAAGCTGAAAAAGAACTGGTATTAAAAATCAATACAACATTGATGATTTATCTTTTTTGTATTTTTTGGCTCTGATGGTATTACATGTACTGGCTTGAATGGTTTTAGATTTCATGTATCCCGATAAGCCTCAGTATGAAATAGCTGCAAATGTTACTTCATCTCTGGCCATTTCCTTTTAAGCTGCATAGACTTTGTTCATGAATTATTGGGCTTAATACGCTCGCAAGTTACAACTGCAAGGTTGATATGATCAATGAATTTGAACAGGGTGGCGAATCCTTTGAACAAGAGCAGTCTAAGTGGTCTCATCAATCTCCTATTCAGAGTTACGCTCTTCGGTTTCTGGAGTACAACAACTGTAATGTGTCCGCTTGTCTTTCATTAGCTGAAGCACCACCAACTCCTGAGAGGCTGAATGATTTTGGCATTTTAAAAGTGCCAGATGAACTTTCAGATGTAATCCATCTGGCTTTATATGCTTTTGATATTTTTTCTTTCTTTACACCTTCTTGCACCCCGTCTCATTCTGTGTGAACCTGCTCAATAAAGGCTGGTGCCACTCTTAGTATGATAAGAACATGCACATAATTTACCTAAATATTGATCAATGTTTCTTATTTTCAGACAAATCTCTTTTATGAGGTAGCCCCGGGTGCAATGCATGCATACAGAGAGTCTGTGGATTATCAATCTGTTTATAATAAGGTAAGACAATGCTTTCAGTGCACCAAAGACCTAATAATTTGTTTAGGCCCCTTTTCCATCTCAGGGGCGCTCTGCTAAAATGTTAAACTTATACAGTGGAGCATGTAATTGGGGCTATTACTATTCAGTGTTTCACCTTGGCCTTGAATCTTGAAGTGTATAAATTCTCGACTTGTCGCATTTTAAGTTAGCTTCCTGTTGTTTTCAAGAATTCAGTTGGCATTGTGGGCTCAGAGGATATTGGATATTACCAGTTATAATCTCAATGTTAAATAACTAACAAGAAAATGATTCCCACAAGGCCACAACTTCTGTAAAATGTTCTATAAATTGTGGAATCACACATATAGTATCCATGTTTATGTTAACTACTGGCATCATTCTATTTTTATTCTAAAGTTAAATTCCTTGTATCCATGTACTGTCAAATTAACTATTTGTACATTCCAGAGATTTGCTAACACTGGACACAAGGAGGATTATGAGCCATCTACATGCGATTCCGTTCCAGGTTTAAATATCACTACACCACTATTTCGTAGTACCTGTATTATGATGAAATGTTCTTATCAATGCTTCGTTTTTGTGTAGATGTGCATAGGGAGAATGGGTATGATGATGAAGGCGAGGCGTACACTTATTTATTGCCTGGAACATATGATGGTGGTTTGGCATCAAAATCGGGTCATAAGAAGAAACAACAGATGCATCAGAGGATGAATGTCACAAGACCGTATGATAATGGTGTTGACCCACCTTATGATCCATCCCTGGAGAGCAAGACAGGAAAGCAACCCTTTTTATCGAATGGCAAAAGACCTCCAGATTTCCTTTCCATTCCTACAAAACGCATACGGACAGCTGCTAGACAGCGAGTTGCAAGCCCCTTCTCTGCTGGTGTTGCTGGAACCCCTCACTTCACAAGTAAAACAGATGCCTCTAGTGGAGACACAAACTCCTGCCAAGATGATCAAAGTTCATTGCATGGCGGATTTTTCTCCAGGAAGAATGCAGATATTGAATCCACTGTTGATTTTGACAGACAATTAATGTATGATGGCAGTGAGGTGTCTACTAAGTCTAAAAAGAAGAAAAAGCCTAAGCACCTGGGGTACAAGGCACCCCAAAGTGCGACCGAGTCCTATACCTTGATGGCTGGAAAGGTCAAATTCTCGATGCCAACTCTCTTAATTGTTTTGCTTGCCGTGTTTGTAGAGCTAGTTCCATTCTGCTGATGTTTCAGGGCGTTGCCCATGATCCTAGACCACAAGTTGATTTGATTGCTCAGTATGAGCAGGTATTATGTTTGTCTGTATGTGATTAATCAGAAAAATTCTTATGGTCAATCCGTTAGGGCCTGCTTGGAAGAGGAGTATCTCACGGTAAAGTCGAACTAAAAGCCAACACTCCACCAAGATTTACCATTCTTCCAAATAGCCTCGTAGTGGCTAGATATACGTTTTCTAGCAACAAACTTGTGAACATCATCTTTGAGTGCACACAAGTGAACTGTGGCATAGCATAACTTTAGTCATCTTTTATGAGTTATGGGTTTTAATGTGTGGCCATACAAGAAAGGACCACATCGAATAGAAGCTAGTACAACACCGACTAAGGTGGTTTAGGCATATCCAACCGAGGCCCTCCGAAGCACTAGTTAATAGTGGGATTATGAAAGGTAGGGAAAACACGAGGAGGGACAGAGGCGACCAAAGTTGGCATGGGAGGAGGTGGTAAAAAGGGACTTGAGGGATTGGAATGTATGTAGATATTTGGCTCTTGATAGGACCGTATGGAAATCAGCAATCCATGTGCCGAATAGTAGTTTACTCGGTACTTTGTTACTTTTTCTCTCTCTTTCCACGTTTTGGGTTCTAATGTTTCTGTTGGGTTTCATATCTAGCCTACCCAACTTGCTTGGTACAAAAGGCTTAGTTGTTGTTGTTGTTTAATGTATTGTGGTAGTGGAGCAAGAGAGTATTGTACGGTTTAGTGAACCCTACACAACATTGTTTCCTCCAAAGTTCCGACTACTACCGAACAGTTCTGAATACAAATACAATAAGCTTGTAGTTTCACTAATCTCTGATGGATACTATATCTTTTCTATACCAGAAGGATTATTTGAAGAAGAGACCGGAGGCTTATCAGTTTGATCCGAATGGGAATCTTGGTAACTTTCTTTGTCTCTGCTTCAGATATCGTATATCTATCGGCATGTAACATGAGAACAAATACTTCTTATTTGAGAGGACACAAGAATAACTTCTCACATATTAGATGCTGATTTATCAACAGCGCTAAATGGTCAGCATGCTTCTAAGAAGACTAAATTGTTGCATCAAGCACCTGATATTTCTTTAGAGGCTCTTGCACCAGTTGGCCCACTGCCATCTCCGGTGGCATCACAAATGAGTAACATGGTAAACCCGACGAAGATTATAAAGATCATCACTAATCGGGATCGTGGAAGAAAAACTAAAGGCCTCAAGGTATCCAAATATTTTGACATTTTGGTAGTCTATGTATTTTGCACCTTTATCTGCATAGCTATATACACTATTTTACTATGCTGTATCTTTTCCACTACAAGTAAAAACCTTTTTTCTTTACACACTTTCTCTGCTTGCAGTTAAATCGTTTGAGTTTGGATTCATTATTTGCTAAAAGCCTAAAACCATACATATGTTATGCTTAGTTTATAGAGTTCAGTTTGTTGTGCAATCAAGTAGATACCAACAATTCATTGCATCATATGCCTTTATTGCTTTTCCTTTTTGTTCTTTTTTTCCTTTTGTGCATTTTGCATTAGGGCGAAAAGCTTTTTCAGCTATCTTAGTTGAATGGACTAACCAATTATCCATGGAAGCTTTTACCTTCTTATTGGTAGCTGAATTTTAGCACACACTTCCTTACATTACAAGTTGTGTTGGCTAGCTGAGTTCAAGATAGGACAGCAGGCTTACCATGAGACCTCAGTTTACATTCTGGCTTGAATAAATTTCTCCAGCACGACTAGAGGGAAGCTTGTCCAAGCTTTTGTGCTGCTTGAATTGGGTCAATAGTTTGTTTAGAA
The DNA here is from genome assembly GCA_947311845.1 of Poa pratensis. Taxonomy (NCBI): domain Eukaryota; kingdom Viridiplantae; phylum Streptophyta; class Magnoliopsida; order Poales; family Poaceae; genus Poa; species Poa pratensis. Next base: position 5,647,911 of record CAMZMU010000058.1, on the reverse strand, counting down.
TTGTTACCTCCAAACATAGCACCAAATACAATAGTAGTTCTTTAAGATTATGACAATATAATGTATCAGTGAATAATAGTCACATGATGCACATGCGTTGTAACTAGAGAAATGGAAAGTTTGTTCATTTTCCAAACTTCACTGTTTTGAGAAAGTGTGTTTCACTCCTATGTGAGTGTGGATTGAAGCCATGACTTCATGCTCGTCCACCGTCGCTCTTGACCAGAAATGACAGTTAATACACCATAAATCAATTGTTGTAGAGTAAGGGCAAGAAGTTGGGCCAGGTTATGGCCACCAGGAGACTAAGATTTATTGGTTGGGTTGAGAATGTATATTTAGTATGTCGATCATTCATAATCCCAGCTCGAGCCAAGCTCGTTTGAGATCAAAAGTAGCCCAAATTTTATTCCATGCTCAAGCAGAGATGAGCTCATTCTGCCCTGGTCCTTATATGACCGAGCCAAAACTTTTGAGTCTTTCTTTAACTACTGTTTTTCCTGCTTAACATTTTTATTTGAGCTATGATGATTATTTAGCACACAAACACTGCCGCCGCCTTCATTTTGCTCACCAACCACTTTCTGAAATGTTCATCTCTTGGTTAGATTGCTTCTGTCCACTCTAGAGTCTAGATTGAGCCAAAACTTCGAGTCGATTCTGTAACCTATTGTTTTACCTGCCTAACTGTTTTAGTTGAGCTAAGATAATTATTTAGCATGCAAAAACACCTCCGTCTAAGGCATTTTTCTCATCAACTACTTTCTGAAACGTTGATCTCTTGGTCAGATGGCTGCTGGTCACTCCGGTCCTGGAAGTCCTTGGTCAAATTTTGAAGATCAGGTTATTCTATGTCTGAAATTACTTAGTTTTCCTATCTTGCTACATTTTGTGGAAACCAGCTAACATCTTGAAGATACCAGGCTCTTGTTGTGCTTGTACATGATATGGGTCAAAACTGGGAATTAGTTAGCGACGCACTGAACAGCATTGTCCAACTGAAGGTAATAACAGATTACAACTTCCATTTTTTGGCAATATCATCCTATTAAAATTTTCCCCAATATCATGCAAGTGCTCCTTGCGTAATTCATTTGGTCACAATCACTGTTATTTTCACTTTGTTTTAGCAATTTATACCTGTTGGTGAATTTATGTTAATGTCTGTTAGAAGTGCTGGATATTACTTTCTTCCTTATACGTGGGTCTTATGTGGTATGCAATTTGTCACCATATTCTGGTGGCTACAGGAAGGCTGGTTATCAATTGCTTACTGAATCGTGGATTCTTCCATCCTGACATTTGCAGTGCATATATAGAAGGCCCGATGAGTGTAAGGACCGTCACAAACTTCTCACGGATAAAACCTCTGGTGATGGTGCTGACAGCGCAGATGACTCAGGCTCATCTCAGCACTATCAATCCACATTACCTGGCATTCCGAAGGTTTGTGTTCCCATTTATGTCATACCTTTTAGCATGTGTACAGAAAGGTTGTTAAATGCTAGATCCTCGATCTTCTTGGCAGTAGGATTTCTGTAAATCTGCTCTCAGCTTTAAGCGAAATCGCTATAAATTTGAAGAATAAGGCCACCTTTCTTTTGATTAATAAGGTGCATGCAGATGCACAAAATATTTCAACTCTTCAACAATTAACACTATGAACCCCCATGTGAATACCAGGGCAGCGCCAGACAGCTGTTTCAGCGCCTTCAAGGACCGTTCGAGGAGGAGACTCTTAAGACACATTTTGAGAAAATAATATTCCTTGGGCAGAGATTGCATCCATGTCGCAGAAAGGTTCGTATTATCCTGCTTTGTAAAACCTTGTACTGTCTTGATTTTGCGTGAGGTATAATATAGTTGCAATTTTGCTTGCACAAAGTACCAAATTTCTATTCCTGTTAATGTGTTGTCTGATCATCTTTCTGATATTTCCTCTCAATATGCTGCAGTTTTTGTGTTTTGTCTGTCACCTTTAGTGATTATATTATTAGGATTTGCTTGCTGACATGATTCTCTTCTCTGTCTGTCTTTGTATGTGTATTCCTTTTTGGTCATTAAGGGGGAAAGCCAGGAGCTTAAGCCGATAAATCCGCTTCACACTTCTCATGTTCTTGCACTTTCTCAAGTGTGCCCAAGCAACTTCTCTGCTGGCGTTTTGACGTATGTGCCATACCATTCAAACCTCCGCTTTTGAATATTACTTGGCGCCTACTTTGTTATTCAATACGTTCTTATCTCTATACAGCTGGTACTGGTCATTTTATGCTCTGTGCTGCTATCTAATTTATCAAAGCTTTAATAGGCCAATTGATCTTTGTGACACAATAACTTCAAGCCCGGATGCGCTTCCTGTTGGTTACCCGGGATCACATCATGGTTCACTTGGTCCTACCCTTCCAACTTCAAATATGAACGCTAGGCTACCAGGTTCTGCTGGTATGGTAATGGGCAGCAGTTTGCCATCGCCTTCGACATTGAGTGCTCCCTCTAGGTAAATGACCAGGTGGTCCTCTTTTGCTGATATTGAATAAATGTATCTTATAATGTTTGTTTCTGCAAATATATTTGTTGTAGGGATGCTCAGAGGTATGGTCTGCCTAGGCCTACCTCTTTACAGGGTGACGAACAACAAAGAATTCAGTATAACCATATGCTCAATAGCAGAAATCTTCAGCAGCCTGGAGTTTCTGTTCCTGGTGTGTTGCCCGCTGGAGTTGATCGTGGTATTCGAATGATGTCTGGTGCTAATGGTATGGGAATGATGACTGGACTAGCTCGATGTGCGCCTATTGCAAGGCCGGGCTTTCCAAGGCTTGGTTCCCCAGGAATGCTAAATATGGTTTCTCCTGGAAACATGCTATCCAGCAATGGTCAGGCCATGCAAAGTTCGGTAAATCTTCACCGTGGTGCTGTACCTGGCCCTGGAAATACGATGTTGAGGCCACGCGATCCTATGCAGATGCTTCGGGTACGCATTCTCTTTCATACTGTATTATGATTTTTAAATTTCAGCGTATCTACTGCTTTGCATTGACCCTTGTGGTAGAACCACCGTAGCAGCAAGTATTGTGTATGCCATTTATATTTCTTTCTTACCGTATGTTTGGGGCCGTGGTTTAAGAAACCAAACATTAGAGTTTTCCCTGTGGTGATATGTCGTGCAAATGTTAATGCGGCTATTGAATGTTAGTTTTGGTAGTACATGAGACCGTGAGACCAATGACTTTGGGAGGCATCACAGTGTCGATTAATCTTGGATGCAACGGCTGTTGGATGTTGATCCGAGGCCCCCAGATCTTGGATAATGTGATCGCATATGCTGCCTGGTCCCATTCCTCCAATGAAACACCAAAATGCGACCGTCCTAGGTTGTCCCAATCAAAAACCCAAGTAGAACCATCTCATTCAGTTATTCTCCCCCAACCAACCAACGCCGAAATGGGGCATCCTAGATTACCCCATTATCCCTTCACATTATCTTATTGTAAAAGATATTCTGCTGATGTCCCTATTGCATGTCTGCATCCTGCTCTCCAGACTAAATAACTCACCCCTGAGTATGAAATCTCGCTTTTACACCTATCAATTTTGACCATAATGTGATCGTTGGAAAATAGGAGAATATTACAACTCTGTGACCATTATTCTTGTTAGCTGATCCTACAGGATGATGGACAAATAGGTTGCTGAAAGGTAATCTTGGCCAATATTTTCACATCCAAAACCTGATCGAAAATTCTTCAAGATGTAACCATCACATAAGACACAGGACGTAAGCATCATATAAGCTACCTGCTGATCAGTGGACACAAAAATGGATGTATTAGTTGATTGTTGATCCTTAACAATTATCTCGTCATACATGTCATCTCTGACAAGTGACAAGTACCAATGTGAAAATTTGAAACTAGATTAGAAATTATGTAGTTCTGTTATCACACTTGCCAAAATTTGAGCAGAAACTGGAAGTGTGACATATTAGACTCCACATGGAATGTATTAACATGTACTAGTACTACCAAAACTTGTTGTTTACCATATAGTCAGATACCTGTTGAAGACTCTCTGCAGTAAACATGTTAATTGGTTGTTTTCTAAACGCTTGTCATTATCTTTCCATCTGGTGAGAAGTGAGAACCCTGTGGACTTGATGTGTATTGGCACATTGTAATCTTTTAAGTGATGCTAAACATACCACTTTCACCCCAACGCCCTCCAAGCTATATGTCTATGCCCTCTTATGTGCCTAAGCATGACAAACAAGCTTCTTAATACTGTTGTTCGATCTTCATTGACTAGACGACTACTATGAATGAACTAAAATACTGTATTCATTTCTTTAATAATTTTATGGTATCGAAAAGTGAATCCTAGATGTAGGAAGGTAGTAGTCCCAAGATGGCCCATTACAAATCTGAAAGGATATCTCATCTACTTCCTCCGTATCATAATATAAGATGTTTTAGATATTTCAATACGGATTACATACGGAGCAAAATGAGTGAATCTAAACACTAAAATACGTCTATATACATCCGTATATTGTCCATATTGGAATACCTAAAACATCTCATATTATGGTACAGAGGGAGTAGATAGTAAGAATGTACACAGTTAAAAAAAAGATAGTAAGAATCTACTCCCTCCATATCATAATATAAGATGTTTTAGATATTTCAATACGGATTACATAAGGAGCAAAATGAGTGAATCTAAACACTAAAATACGTCTATATACATCCGTATATTGTCCATATTGGAATACCTAAAACATCTCATATTATGGTACAGAGGGAGTAGATAGTAAGAATGTACACAGTAAAAAAAAGATAGTAAGAATGTAAGATACTATTGTTTCATTACAATGTCCTTTGGCAACTTGCATCTTTTGTTCTTTTGATATGACCCTCTTAAAGGTTTGCATCACTTGGCTTAGTTGTCGTGAGCTCTTTTTTCCTACGTAATTGTTGACAATACACCTGTGTTTCTTGCAGCCTGGCCAGAATTTGGAAGAGCACAGGCAGATGACGGTGCAGGAGTTTCAGATGCAAGTGTCACAGGGAAATAGCCAGGCTGCCCATTTTGGTAGCGCACCATTTTCCAATGCCGGAACATCTTCACCTGTTCAGTCATTTCCTGTTCAGCAGCCCCAACCTCATCAGATGCCACAGCAGATGCACATGTTTGGAAATACACAGCATTCTCATATCCGAGGAGCAAACCAGTCAAGCCCACAGCATCAGGCTTATGCGCAGTTAGCTAAAGAGAGACACATTCAACAAAGCATGATGCCCCAACAACAGCACCCACTTTCTGCAGCTGGTGCAGTGCCAACTGTTCAGAATGGTTCACAAATGCAACCGCAATCTGCAGTAAGTGCTGTCCCATCTTCACACTCACATCATAAGAAGCAAAATCCTGCGCAAATTCCACAAGATAGCTCAGTGCTTCCCAATCAGCCTGCCAATAATATATCACATAAGCAGAAGAAACAACAGGCTCAGCAGCAGTCTAGGCAAAACCAACAGCAACGAAATCAAGGTAGCCAGCAAGCTAAGCTTATGAAGAGTTTAGGCCGAGGGAATATGATGCAGCAGAATTCTCCGGCTGATGCTACTCAACCCAGCGGCATTAATGCAACCTCCAATAACCAAGTTTCTGATAAAAATATGGTGCAGCAGGTCCCAGCGTATTTTGCTGGTAATAAAGGATCGATTCCATCAGTGTCTCAACCTGGGAACCAACCAAAAGTATATGCTGCTCATGTACCGCAGTCACCAATACAATCATCAGATATTGGCGGTCAAGGTTCAGTACAGGGTTCTCCCAGTCAGACCTTGTTAGCTCCCCATCAAGCTCCAGTCCATTCATCATCGCAGCTGGCTACACAGCAGCAGCAACAACAGCGGCTCATGAATCCATCACATAATAGTATGCCACGACTGATGATGCAACAAAACCGCCATATGAACACCGATGGTAGGATAGAGTTGCCTGTAGATCAAGTTCAACCTAATCAGGTGATTCTGTCTACATCCATTGCAAGGAGTACAGATTCAGGTAACCCAGGTATTTCATCTGTACAACAGCGGAAACAAGAGTCACCTCAGGATCCAATTGAAGCTACCTCGACCTCACATCTAGCCAGCTCGCCTCAAGATACCCTTATTGGAAATGAAGCGTTGTTGTCAGCATCCAACCAAGGCATGTTGCAAAGGCAAATGTCAGGGGGTGTTCCTATACATGGGCATGTTATTGGCGCCCAGCGGCAGCAACAGCAGGCTCGGCAGCAACTTCAGACGCAGCAACAGAGACCTGTTGTTCAAGGCAGTATATATGACCACCCTTCAAATTCTGGACCAGGGTGATGATGGAATCTCTTGGGGTCGATACATTCTGCAGAACATTGCTACCCCTTGTAAAGTTACTGTACAGGTATCCCTCCTTATCTTAAAGTTATTCCTCGTTGCTGGTGTAAGTGTGATGCTAGATGTTTTGGTCAAATCCTGAGCATGTTTGGTTCTTTATTCCTTCAATTCAAATCAATGTTCAAGAAAGCGGAAAGCGTAAGCGGAGCGTTTTGCTCCCGCTTAGAGTTTTAATTGCTTAAGCGTTTCCAAAATTCAATGATTTTAGTACTGGGCTTGCATCTGGGAGCAGAGTAGAAGTTTAGGGGAGTATAGGAGACTGATAGTTGCTGTGAGGAAGGAGATGCAAGGGAGGCAGGGAAGGGGTTGTGCCTGTATGGCCGCCATTGTTGATGTGAATATCTGCGTAGAAGTGTAGAAGGTGAGAGAAAGAGATGAGGAGAGTAGATGGATGGCTCTGATTAGAAAGGAAGAATGGCCCAGATCGGGTTAGCAGACTAGGGTTCCATAATGGGCTTTATTGGGCCAACTCTGTAGCACAAAGGACACCGTGAGCAGGAGTCTCTCACGCCCTTATTACGCCAATGGACCTTATCAGCGCTTAAGTAGTCGCTTATGCCATAAGCGAAGCGTTTTGCCATCGCTCAGCGCTTAAGCGCGCTTAAGCGTACGCTTAATTACGCTTTCTTGAACCTTGATTCAAATGCATGGCATCCACATGTTTTATCATGACCTACATTGCACCATAAGTTTTTTCAACCAGTATGGAACTGATACCACTCGCTCTTTATTGCCCCACTACTATTATTTTCTGATTTTGGCGCATTGACAAGTAATAGGCCTAGGCTAGTTTACAAACACCACCTTGAACAGTTTCATTTGGTAATACATTGCCTCAGTCATTATGTTGTTTGCCTAATATAGTCCTATGAAAAATATTCACTTACAGTATTTGCTCAAAATTGTAAAGGAAAATGCGCATATCATTTAACTGTTTGTTTTGGAGTGGATAGCAAAGGTCAAGTTAATCATGTTAGCGGAACTGAATATAGGACGTGGTAATGCTGTTGGTATGACATCTTCTGGATAACCGAAAGTACTTTTGTGGCAAGCTTATCATAATTTCTGATTATCAGGTTTTGCTTCAATTTTCCAATTTCCTGCCTTGTTGTGCTTGCTAGGAGTTTTGTGCGAGAAGCTGTACGAATGATAGCGCTCCCCGGTCCCCAGCTTTGAAGCTAATTGTAGTCACCTCAATGCCAGGTAGATAATTTTTTGCGTTCCATTTTGGCTCCACCTTGCAAGCAGCTCGGTTCTAGATTGTTGGAGACGGCTCTTGTAACGGCAAATTCCTTTTGTTGTTAACCCTGATCTGGGCCTGGCTGTATATTGTCTCATGGGGTCCATGTTGTTAGAAACAGTTCTCTTTTGTATTAGCCTGTATATTTACTTATGTAGCTCACAAGTTAGTGAATGGAAAAGTCCTCCTTTGCGTGGACATCTTCATCCCCACGTCCAGAAGTTGTATTTTGCATACTGGACCTGTTGTCCCTTGTATTAGGGCCCTATTGCCTTTCTTGCGACATGACATTTCATGCGATATTTCTGCTGGAACCTGTGTTGCTGCTGTTGATAACTTAGTTTGACAATCCATCAAAGTTTGATGTGGCAAGCCAGGTTCCTCTGCGCTGGAGTATGTTTTACTTTCTTTGTGAGTACGGATGGCCTTCTTATGGCAAAATTAAGATGGCTATAATTGAAGGGATGCACATTGAAAGGGATCCACATATTGTGTCTGAAGTAAACAACTTTAAATGTTCTGCTGACCTGCGATTTGCCAACTATGTGGCGTGTGTTGGTGTCATTTCTTACGCTACTGGATCAAGTATGTGGTTATTTAAACAAATCTAATGCATATGTTGTTTGATCATGGTGATGAGTTGGTCTCCCCCCACGCTTTTGTTTTTCGAATAACAAATGCCAGCTTGTGGACAACGTCGCCACTCAGTAGTCAGTACTAGTTTTCCTAGTAACTTTTCTTTTGAGATCGTTTTCCTGTGACCTTGAAGAATTAGAATTGCCATTCCGTTGCTCAATTTACATGAAAATATTGATGTTTTGCATGTCTGTCAGTCAAACTATTGGGACTTTGACCATGTATGTTGTTTTAAGTATTTATATTACAACTTGAGAATCATATATGTGTAAATTTGCCTCAAATTTTTTTTTTGAATGTGTTACAGTTTTGTTGGTCATTATATAGAGTGCATTGTAGCGAAAATTGGTAGTGGCACCCGAGCAGCACTGATATCGGTATCTTATCCCTCCATCTGAAGCTTAATGTCAGCATTTTTTTTTTTTGATACAATTTCTGGATATATTAATCAGGAAAAGCAGAATTACAGGTAATATCCAGAAACAGCACAGCTGTTCTACATTTTACAGAGAGGTCCCTAAAAAACTCAAAATTACAACCAGGACCCTGGACCCTACTCTGCCTCGTCGATTCCGCCATCGCTCGATCCGCCGCCATCGCACCACCAGAGATGGAAACAAGGACGACGAGAGCCACAGCTTTGTCGCCGGGATGAACCTGTAGAGGCAAACGCCTCGTTGATGTCGCCGCATCAGCCACCCGTCGCATACGGCGGGATTTGAAGTCTGATGTTACCTCATCGGCGGGGGCAACGCCCCGATTCAGCCCGACTGTCAGGCCACAAGCACCGGCCGGCGCCGGCTTGCAGGCCCGCAAGCAATCCACCAAGAACAGCTGCAGAGAAGCTCCTCCAACGTGCTGCTCCTCCCTCATCTTCACCCGCACGCCACCAAGGCTAGCCAGGAGCAGGAGAAAGAAGCAAAGAACTTGGAGGCAAAGACGCTTATTGAAGAAAGCAGCCACCGATTCGCCTCCGTGCCTCCTCCACCATGGAGTCTTGACAGAGCACGCATCGATGGCGAGCCCGGCGCCGCGTCCGAGCGCCAAAGCTGCAGCTCTCCGAGGAAGAATAGACAGGACATCCGCCACGGAGAACACCACAAAAACTAAACTACAGCCTAATCTACCTATATACAACACGGGCCGGCACCCTAACTCATCCCAGCACCATCCGGCGCGAGCGCCGTGGGCGGGAGAGGCCGGATCTGGGCGGCAACTCCGGTGGACTCTCAAGAGCGGAGAGGATAAGGAGAGGGAGAGAAAAGAGATAATGTCAGCATTTTGGTCGTATGCTCTTACCAATCTTTGAAGTTTTTTCGGGTGTATTGTTGTATTGCTCTGTGTAATTCCTGGCAAAGGGCCACGGTCAGATGTGCCACGTGCATTTCTTACTGACCACCGTTCCACTGTGCCAACTACCAGCTACCTAAGAGCATCTCCAATAGACGCGCTATTTTTTTTACAGCGCCAAATTAGCGGTTTCACACGCGGAAGAGGTGGAGAGGTTTTCCAGACGCGCTATTTTTTAGCGCGTGGCGTTGCAGGTTTTCCAGGCGCACTAGTTGCAGGTTTTCCAGACGCGCTAAAATAGTGCGCCGCAAACACGTTTTTTTGTAGTTGCAAACGAAAAGAAGATCAAACAAATATACTGAAAATAAAATTTTATTCATAGGACATAGAACATACGCGTTCGTTGACTGAAAAGTTCACCTAAACTAGCTAAACTACTCATCCATGTCGGAGGAGGAGGAGGTGTCGGAGATCTCGCTGAACAGATGCTCCCACCTGGGGTCTTCCTCGGCCCAGGTGGTGTTGTTGAGCTGCTCCTCCGCCTCGGCCTTGCGCGCCCGCCTCTCCGTCCGCACCTCCGCGCGCTCGGCCTGCCTCTCCGCGCGCTCGGCCGCCCGAGTTTGGCAGAACTGCTCGGCGGCGGCTTCTCTCGGGTGGCTCGCACGCCACTGTGCCACGGCGCGCTCGTCCCTCTCCGCGACGAGGAGGCGGGCCTGGCAGCGGCGATTGAGGCGCCGGTCTTCGTCGGTGACGAGGCGCGGCGGCGGCGCCAGTGCCTGCACATGCTCCGCGTTGCGTGCGTCGGCGAAGTTCATCTCGCGCCTGGGTCGGCCGAGGCGCCACGCCGCCGCGTCATACGCGTGGGTGGCCTCGTGCGCCATCTCGTAGGTGCCGAGGGTAATCCGCTCCTCACCGGAGCAGATCTCCGCGTAGAAGGTCCCGCTCGGCCGCGGCGAACGCAGCGGTAGCCGGACATGCTCCTACGACGCGGAGGCATGGTGGCGGTGGCGCGGTAGCTCGGTGGGCAGCGGCGAAAGCGGTGGGGAATTTCAGTGCGCGCGCGGGAGAGGAGAGGAAACGGTTGCGGTGGCGCGTGGCTCCCAGCGCGCTGGACGCGGGGCGCGATATATAGCGCTATCTGTCCCGCTTTGGCCAGCGCGGGAATGCTTTTGCCGCGCACGATTTTCCGACCTCTGCTGGAGCACGCGAAACGTCCCCGCGCGTGGCAAAATGCCGGTAATTGGCGCGCGCGGGTTATTTTGGGCGTCTGTTGGAGATGCTGTAACGCGGAGAAGTCTTTTGCACCACAGTACCCACCTGCTGACATGAACATTGCGGTTTCTCGGATTTTTGCTTAGCCTCGCGCCTGCCTCTCACCTGAAAGAAGTACCCTAACAAGAGGGGGAAGCTTGGTTTAAACATATTTCCCTTACCTGAGGATACGAATCCGAGCTATTAATTGAAAAGGCAGGGAAGGATATCTCGGAACTACAGCCGTCTACTAGACTACTACTATTGAATCTGAAAGAGGAGCCTACAACTATTTAATTGATTGACTTCTTTCACTCGTGGGGATCATTGGATAAAAACGTTGGGAATCATAGGAGCAATTCGTATTGGTTTTAAGCCGAGAAAACGGACTATCGGAGGATGTGTCGAGCCGTGGCCTAGAGGCAACGGACGTACTGACTAACAGACTTTTTAGCACCACTACAAATCCGGTGAGAAATTGTGTTGGCCGTCCTGTGTTTACCGTCGTCTTCAATCTTCTCGGTTCTTCAAACTCCCAGACTCGCTCTAGGGTGCCACTCAACGATTGTTTCTTCGACGAAACATCACACAGGCCTCCATGTTTGAAGCTTCCGGTACTTCCATGGCTGCTGCACCGCACCCTCTACCAATAATTCGATGCTCCGTGTGTGGTCAAGCCATGGTGCAGACCTTCGTAGTAATGTGGATAACCAGCAGGCATACGGCCGTTATACAGTGCAACCCTTCCAGTACAAATAGGGTCAGAGTAGAGTTGTGAGATCGTGTGTTATCCCGTCTTCTCCAACAAAATTCGAGTTCATGCTCCTACACTTGCTCTACTGCGCCACCCATTCGTCAGTTTCTTCCACGAAAAATTTAATAAATATGAAAAAAATACCAGTTCAAATTTAGATTATAAAATCAGTGGGGTAATATATTGACTGCCCATTGCCCGAGTAGTGCGTCTCCTACCTGGAGGGCCATCCGTAAGGGTAGAGAGGTTCTGAAAAAAGGTTTAATCAAGAGGATTGGTGATGGGAGAACTTCTGAAATCTGGCATGATCGCTGGATTGATGGTACAAGATCAATGAGGCCTATGGGGAGACTGTCGGACGAGCCAGTTCAGACAGTATCAGATTTGATCATAGAAGATTCTAATCAGTGGAACACTGATTTAGTGCGGAGAATATTTTTTGCACCTGATGCGGATGCTATTCTTAGCATGCCGAGACCGAGAACAAGCCAGCAGGACGTATGGGCCTGGGCATTTGATAAGACTGGAACTTATACAGTGCGTTCAGCCTATAAACTTCTTTTGGAGGAAGGCATTGACAACGCACAACATGCTAAATCCTCGAATGGAGGAGAAACCAAATGGAGAGCTCAAAGTTATGCCAAAGATAATAATCTTTTGGTGGCGTGTACTCAAGGGTTTTTTGCCATGTCATGCGGAGTTGCATAGGAGACACATAAAGGAGCTGAGCCAATACCCGATGTGTGGTCACGAGGAGGAGAGTCTTTACCATGCATTTATCAGCTGTGACCATGCGAAACAGTTTTGGGTGGAGGCGCAGGACTTCTTCCAATTTAAGCCTTCCCGCGCTCTAGTTCGCCGTCGGCCAGGCGCCACATGGGGCGACACCGCGCTGAGGTTCAGAGTCTGTGGCTTCCGGTTCAGAGTTCAGACCGGGGGGGCGGTGTACTTGAGTTCAGAGTTCAGAACCAGTAAATCATATTGTTGTGCTTGGATCGATTTCCTTGGTTTTCAGACGGCAACCGGTAAATCAACTTGTTGTGCTTGATCGATTTCTTGAACTTTGCTGCTCTTGGCTTCTTTGCTCTTCCACACCCGTGTGTGCGTGGTGTTTGTGCTAGCAGGTGGTTGTGGCGTGCGTGTTTGTGCTACCAGCTGGTTGTGGCGTGCGTGCGTTGTGTTTGTGCTCCCGCCTCGCCCGAGCCTAGACCGGCAGCCAGGGAGTTCGCCTCGCCGAGGCTACGCACGGAAGGCAACAACGGAGGACGCAGACCGTCACAGTCCGCCGTCGATGCGGCGCGAGGCACTGGTGCTGGAGCTCGTGGTCAGCGCGGCCAGCTCCACCTCACGTTCCAGGTTGACCCGCACTGCCGGGGCTCACGCTGTCCACGCCGTCGCTTGTTTCCGGCAGCAGCAGCTCATAGGCTCACAAGGTGTTTGCGTAAACAACCAAAAAGATGGAGGGTCTAGTTTGGGGGTGCTTTAATTTCGTGCGGACACATGTCCCGCACCCCAAATTAAGGCTCAATTGGAGGTGCCGGATACACATTCGGAGGCTCCGGTGGAAATGCTCTGATAAAGCTAATGGTGTAGCAGGAGCGGGGCAAATTGCAAGAGATGAGAGAGGTAACCTTTTGTATGCTGAATGCAGAAAGTACGTTGGATCAGACCCGTTCCTGGCTGAGTTATTGGCCTGCAGGCAGGCGAGAGAGGTTTTGGTAATGTTTATGTGGAGACAGATTGCCAGGCCATTGTTAAACTAGCTTTTGTTCATAGAGAAGCTAATAAGAGCATCTCCATCGGCGCGCCCAACTCCGCTCCCAATAGACGTTTTGCACGCGCCGGCAGCAAATTACCCAGCGGCGCGCCCAATAGCAAAACAGTTGCCGGCGTGCCCCAATACAGCGTCCGGCAACCCCGCTTCGCGCCCAGGTTCTGGGACGCAACCGGGCGCGCCGGCAACCGCGGCAACGCGCGCCGAGTCGAAACCCGACGGGCGGGCCCGACGCGTCAGCCGCACAACGGCCGGTCAGCGTAATTTACTGCGACTTGAGCGGTTTTCTGACGCGAGTGACGCGTTGCGCCTCGTCTTTCCTGACGCGTGTCACCAGAGTTACGACTCCTCGGGAACCGGCGCCGGAGTAAATGGGGCGCGTTCCCGCGCCGCGTTCGCGCGCTCTTTCTCTCCCCGCCCTTAAAAAGACCGCGCCGCTCACCTCCCCCGCCGCACTCCGCTCTCCCTCATCCCCCGCCGCACTCTTTCCTCTCCCCCGGCGACCATGGCACACAACGGCGCCGGGGATGCGCCTCCCCAGCAGCGGCGGCTGGCAGATGAGCGCGCTTGGCTACATCGTGCCGCCCCTACCGACGGGGAGCGCTTCCGCGATCTCGTCCGCCCGTCGCCCGGAGCTAACGCCGGAGCAGCGGGCGGATCCGGAGTACGCCGTGAACAGCCCAAACTGGCGGCCGATGCTGGAGGCGCAGCGCGAGGCGGCGCTGGACGACCACGAGGGGACGGTGCGGCCGTACCAGCACAACGTCGTGTGGAGGCGGCGCTGGTGGGAGGGCCACGACTTCTACTCCGTGATGCGGGAGCACGGCTACGCTGCCCCCATCGACCGCTCCCGCGAGCTCTGGCAGATGCCGTCGAGCTCGTCGTCGAGCTTCGTGAAGGTGGAGCCGCCGCCGATCACGAACAGCGGCGTGAAGATCAAGGTCAAGGCCGAGTCTGGATGGTCGGCGCCGCCGCCCAGGAACAGCGGCGTCACCATCCGTGACTTTGGACCACCGCAGCCGACGAATGCGCCCCGGGTCAAGCTCGAGCCGGGGACGTCCTCGTCCCACGGCAAGAAGCGCGTTGCTATGCCGCCGCCGCCGCTGACGGACGAGCAGGCTGAGGCCCTGTTTCAGAGGGACCTCGCCATCGCCCAGAAGTTGTCGTTCGACACGATCCAGCCGGCGACGCGGGAGTTCGCCGAGCACTGGTCGTGCGTCGTGAACAACATCATCGACCTCGACGCCGAGGTCCAGATTCCCGCCGCGCCAGCGCCGCCCTCGGTGAAGGAGGAGGTGAAGGAGGAGGAGGAGCCGACCGAAGCGCCGCCGCAGCAGGAGGCCGACGCGTGGAACGTCGAAGACGCGGTGGCGGCGCACGACTGGGACGCCTTCTACGGCTACTGGACCGGCAACTAGTATAGGTTTACTTTAAATTTCGTCGAATTTTGTACAAACTATTGAACTTCAATGAAATGCGTTAAGTTTAAATTAATTTGTCGTCTCTTTTTTTCCTGGAAAAACTCTTGGGAGCGACCGGTGGGGCGTGGCGCTCCCAATAGGCGGCAACGCTTGCCGGCACGCCCAATAGTGCATGTCCGGCAACTTTGCCGGATGCTCTATTGGGCACGCCAGTGGAGATGCTCTAAGGCAGCACATTTGTGTGCACGCCAATCTCTTAGTCTTAGTGCTCCTTTGAGCAGCTTCAATATGTGCCCTGAATTTTTGAATGAGGTTGTTCATTCAGAGGTTTTTCGTCTTTGGAATAAATTGCTGAAGTCGAGTTTCATAAAAAAGATAATAAAATCAGTGTAATAATGGAAAACAATATTTTTTAAACACGTGAACATTTTATAAACCCGTAGACATATTTTGAAACCCATAGACATATTTTTGAAACCCATCAACATTTTTTTTCCAAACCAATGAACATGTTTTTTTTCCAATCCCATGAAAGTATTGTCTGAACATCGTGAGCATTTTTCAAAACATCGTGAATTTTTATAAACCCCATGAACATATTTGAATCGGTTGAAGTTTTTTTTTTCCGAAACGGGTAAAAGTATTTTTGAATCTTGAACTTTTTTGGACCATTTTTTCAAACACCAAGTCGACAATATAAATAGTAGTATTTTGTTTTAGCACATTTTTTTGGTCCTTATCAAAATGATGTTTTTTGCGGGAATGTTTTTGTATTTTCAAGCAAAACTTGATAGCGAGCACACTGGATCTTGATTTTGAAATATTTGGAAACCATAGTTTTAGGTCTCAAAACTTTTTGAAACTTCTATACAAAATTACAAATACATATACACATTATGTACATACGCACAAAGTTTCGTTAAAAAAGTGTATTTTGGGCTACACAAAAAAGAGAAATTTCTGACAAATACAAACTATTTTCCTTTTATTTTGCCCACAATTTTGGTATTTTATATAGCTCGGAATACGATCTTTTTCGCACTGAAAATTGGCATATGCATAGAAAACATGCGTATCTATCCAACAAAAAAAGATTCATTTTTTTCAAACTCAGATTAGCACACTGGTGCTTGGGTTTCCAGGGCAAGGTCCCTGACACACATGAGATGCGCCAGTTCCCCATGAGTGCATTCGACCACACCTCAAGCTTTGTGGCGAGGCCGTGAACGTTCGTTTGCCGGCCCAGGTCACTGCCGCTGGCAGCCGCGAAGGTCCACTTGTCAGGTCAGACGATGACGCCTGCGGGCAGCCCCCGTCAGTCCAGGCGCTTCAGGTTGGTTGTGCCACCTCCTGCGCGGACGCTTGGAGTGCCGCCTCCGAGTCGGGCCACTCCACTGTCTCCTCCAGGGCGGGCCGGGGATGTCACCCGGTTGCCGCATATACATCTCGCTAGAGTTTTGCAGAGCGTTGGAATCCTGGGAGTCAATGACGAAGGGCTCATCTGCAAACAACTTCTTCGTGGCTCGTGGGCGAAGAAGGAGGTGAGCTGATACTCGTGCTACAGGCGCTTGTCCCAAATGGGTGAGTCCTTGACGTGCTCGGGAAGGACCGCTAGGTGTGTCTCGCATGTGGGCGGCGGCGCCAGCCGTCCAACCGTCCAAAGTGATAGTCGGCCCGGGCGCCCGGCCGACACCGCTAGTTCTTGCTCGTTTTAGCGCGCCAGCACCAGCGTCAGCTAGTGATGGTGTTCGTCAGGTGCGGCGGGCGGGGCAGGCGGAAGCGGAGACGCGTCGAACGAGCTCTCCTCACGGTCGTTCCTCACACACATTGGCCGGTACGCGGCTCCGGGGCGGCGGTGAGGCAGACTGGTGAATGCAGACTGGCCTGGTCTACTGGGTGGTTGTCTCGGCGATGGCAATGGCCAGGTGATGTGTGCAGGAGGCGAACCAGAGAGGGGAGTTGACGCAACGGAAGTGGAGTGGGTAGGCCGTGGGGGACTAAGCGGACGCATTAGAAAGCTGTTTGATTTTTTGGCAACGGACACAAAGAGATAGGGGTGAAATGGAAGGGCCGTAGGAGTTGCCCTTAAATACCAATCTAGTATCAGGGTCCACTTGATTGCATGTATTTTAAAAAATACGCTCGTATAATTTCACGGATCTGTGTCGGACCCCTAAAAATGTGACGGGATAAGTGGACACACACACACACACACAAAAAGTTCTGAAATTTAAAAGACATTCAAAGCGAGCCCTTAGTCTCTAAAGTGATTTGGGGAGTATGGCCTACTTTGATTCACAGGATTTCTATAGGAAAAGTGTAGGATCCGTTTTTCTATAGAAGTTTATACTGTAGCAGCGTTTGATTCATAGGAATACAACAAAGGAAACTTGAAGGAATTTTTCCTTTGCAGTCAGATTCCTACATCAAACACAGGAAAGAAAAAATCCAGTTGGACCTCTTTTTTCCATTCCTTTGCAAGGAACGAAGCAGTTAATACATTCTTGTGATCTCAGTTTTACTCTTGCATTCCTATCTAATTCCTATCCTATTCCTATTCATGTTCCTGCATTTTTGAAATCCTACGAATCAAAGAAGGCCTAAGTGTGACAGCCGTAGGTTGGCATCATGAGTTCGAAGACTATTCTCTGTGGGTGTAGTCGAAAAGGCCACAATCACAGTGTTGTCAACACCATTTTCGTTGTGACAAATGATGATAAAGAGAAAGTAGTCGTGTTTCAGGACTTAGTTGACCGGTCAATGCGAATGTAGTCGAATGTAAACAAACAGTCGCGCCTAGACGCTCTACCAAAAACCTTGCCACCTCTCACCCGGTGAAGACTCTCAAGGGTTTTCAAAGGCCAGCTCTATTGGACCCATAGCTTAAAAACAAAACCGGTAAGTATACCAATGAGGCGATTGATTCAGATTTTCACCGGTCGGACCGTTGCCTCAACGTTTCATTGGTGACAAAAAAACGAAATAATTAAGCTAATTTATAAATTTGGACTTTATATCAAATGAATACACAACATATTACTATCCTAGTGGTTGTATTGGGCCTTTAGTATGCCTTTCCTCAAGGTTAAGGTTCAATCAGTTTACATACAATTTTCTAAACTTTTTTGTTTCTTTACCAAAAGACCAATGCACGTTAAAAATACCGGAGAAGGCCGGCTACGGTTCTTGTTTTTTTTTTGTCAGATCGTATGTCCGATCCAATTTTCGCCAAAGGAAATCAACACAAGCCGTCATACTATGAAAGAGATCTCTGAAGAACGTGCCAAGCATGCACATTCTTATTGACACACATACCCAGAGTTGGTGCGCAAAGCAAACAAATTAACTTCCATAAAACATTCTCTAACTTGAACTTGATTCATGTGATGAACGCTGTGTGGTGGCGGGGTGAGGCAATTCAAGTCGATTGAGCGAGCAAGCGTTGTTGCTCTCTTTTCTCATGTTACAAGGACACAATTTGGCATGCCGACGCACACGGTTGCGAACTTGCGATCTACTCCCTCCGTTCCAAATTACTTGACTTTGGTTTATTCAAATACTATGTATCTATATTTGTTTAGTCTAGATACATCCGTATTTGGACAAACCTAAGTCAAGTAATTTAAAACGGAGGGAGTACGTCTCTATAAGCTGCAGTAGAAGAATGCCTCGAGGCCACTGTCCAGAAAAAGCGACAGGGCTTAGGGCCTACCCTAGGCTTGGACGGTAAGTGGGACGGTCCTTGGCCTTGTCGAGTGTGGACACATTTTTTTGTGAAACACAGTACAAACGCAGACGTTGACAAACATGTGCACACACTCAAGCCTACGAACACACGCACGCACACCCTACCACTATGAGCACATTCGAGAGACTGAACCGACGGGTCGAGTCTTGAGATTGAAAAAGTCACCACTGGTGCCTCGCTGTCGACGGGAACGTCGCCTCCCGTTGAAGAATATTCCACCTAAATAAGAAACACCAGTGTCAAACCTAGGTTTGAACTCTGCTGGCTAGGGGTACAACCGCCCTCACCATCCTACCACAAATAGGTTCTCGAGTGTGGACACATTTGAAGTTAAGAGCTCAATCCATGTTAATCTAAAGGGCCCTCTTTTAATTTTTGCCCCTAGCCCTTCCAAACATGAGGGCCGACACTGACAAGGCTTGCCTTCCGGCTCTCTCAGGCGGCGACAAGGGGAAGGGAGGACGAAGAGAAGTGGTTCCACTAGGGTTGTGTTCTCCTGAGTCGCCATAGGAGTAGTGGTGCGGGGCAGCGCCAAGCGAGTCATGTTTTTAATCGCCCATGACATTTATTGACCCGACTAAAGCAAATCAAAATTCCTAATTACTTGTTCATGCAGTTGCATGATTCTGTCGTCTTGACCACACCCTCTCGCTACCGCACGATCTCCTTCTTCATCACCATAGCGTCTCGATCTTCCACTGCCACCATCTGAGCCAGAGCCACTAAAGTTGCGGCTGGCCAGGCGGAGGCAAACAATAACATTATGGTTGGGTGCCATCGACGACTTAGAGTTGCAGGGCATCGACGTCGGAGAAAAAAAGTGGTAGACGGTTCGGCCCGTGCGGCAGCGCTACTCTCCTCTCCCGTGGGCGGCGGGGACCCTTTCCTCTTCTTCCCCTTCGGCGCTCAACTTCTTTTCTTCTCCGGTGCGCTCAGCTTCACCACTAGCGCACGGGCGCACGCTAGACGGGTCCGTTAAAAATCACAGAGAAAAGCTGAAAGGAACTAGAAGCACCTCTCGTGGTTTAACATGACACAAACCGAAGGAAATGATCATTACGACGAGGAAATCCCACCCGAAAGCGATTCGGCGTCACGCTGCCACCGAGCTAGCACTGAAGTCTGCATACATACATCTTTCCTTTTTGGCGTGAACTCTGCTTACATACATAGTAGTACGAGGACAATGCGATCATCTCCATTAAAGACACAACGGAAACGGTCGCTCCAAGGAGCAATCCATTTTTCTTTCCCTACCAAGATAGTAAGATTTGATCGATTCATTTCACGCGGGCGAGCCGTTAAACGAAGGCCAGGAAGGGGAACGGAGCGGCGGTGGCATCCGTCGCCATGGACTCGCGCTTCGGCTTCCGCTTCTCCTCCGGGGACGTGGTGCGTTGGCTCATTGGCTTGTTTCCCCTCTTCTGCCTCCCTTCCTTTCATTGATCGATTCTGGTCGACGCAGAGGTCGGGGAGCTCGCTGACGGTGGGGGAGCGGCTCTGCGCGGCGTTCATGCCCTTCGTCTGCGTCGTCGAGGCCGTCTTCTTCGCCCTAACCGACTGCCTTGCCGACATCTGCCCTTCGTCCTCCTCCTCGTCGCGCCTCCGCAGAGACCCCTCCACTTCATCCGTCTTCCTCACGGCCAAGAAGAGCCACAACCACCACCACCTTCTTCGCCGCCGCGTCGGGCCGGGCTGCACCACGCCGGACTTCCGCAACCTAGCCCTTCTCGCCGACGAATCCAGATGCTGTATTAAACGCTCTCTTTTTTCCCCTCGAGTTACTCACTCGTTCATTTTGCAATGTGGTTTGATCCGATTCTTTTAAAATCTGTAGTCTCTGTCAACGAGGTGGAGGCGCTGTTTGAGCTCTACAAGAAGATCAGCTGCTCCATCATCAACGACGGCCTCATCCACAAGGTACCTCTCTCCCACAAAACTCTTCAATTCTTACATGTGGCGTGCTCCTGGAATCAGGTATTGTGAGATTGTTACTTTTGTTTATCACTGTTCCTAAAGGAAGGGGATTAGTTTTACGGTTATTAAACTTCAATCCGTGTTCTTTCTCGTGGATAATTTGGGTTTGAAGGCTTCAGTCTGAAAGAAATGGGTGTTCTTGGGCTCATGGACGGCGACACTATGATTGATATAGATGATTGTTTAGTATTTCGTTCTACGAGTGCGATGTGCAACTTAGTACATCGATCGATCACACACGCAAATGGATCCTCACATGACCGGTACACATGAGTATTATAAAATTGCTTTGACAGCCCATAGAATTTTTGCCTGTATTTTTTACAGGTCAGCAAGTTGTGTGGCTTCCATGTGCATGTTCACCCTTAATGCCTGCATCTCTGTGTATTTGGTTGTCATGTTCCTTCTTGTGTCACCCGAATTGATCGTACAAAATGATGATTGGGGGAGTATGGAGTGATTAAGTTTTTTATGAAGCTAATGCTATAGTACTTCCGCATTTTACTTGACTGGTGTCCAGGTCAAAGTATGCAGTAAAATAAAGAAAGTGTCAGTTCTTTCCTTATCTGTTTTGTCTGCTAAATTATTATGTAGGAAGAACTGCAGCTAGCATTATTCAAGACTCCTAGCGGGCAGAATCTGTTTATTGACAGGGTGAGTGTTTGCACAATTTTCTATCTTGAAATGCTGCTAATTAAGTTCATTATTTACCATATAAAATATAAAGTTCTGAAATCTTCTTCTGTTTATTATGAAACTATTCACATCTCGCATTGCTTCGCAAAATAACACATACACACAACTGAAGTTGTTCTCTGCAATCCAGGTTTTTGATTTGTTTGATGAAAAGAAGAATGGAGTAATAGAGTTTGATGAGTTTATTCATGCTCTCAGTGTTTTCCATCCATGTGCACCTGTGGAAGACAAGATTAATTGTAAGTACAGTTCTTGCTGAAATTATGTACCCACATTGATATGTTGATATATATTTACAGGGTTATCTCTTTCTGGATTGTTTTTTCAGTTGCATTTAAGTTGTATGATTTGAGACAAACTGGTTTTATTGAGCGTGAAGAGGTTAGTTCATTATCATGTTCTATCTCTATCTGTACTATGCATGTAATTCCTCATTTTAGGGTATCCTCGGCAAGGTGATCCATTCGCGTGCCTATTTTTTAGGTCATGCAAATGGTCATTGCCATTTTGATGGAATCTGATGTGAAATTGTCAGATGAGCTTCTTGAGGGCATCATTGACAAGGTAATCAGTCATTTTCTTAGGTTTCTCTGGTTAATTCTTTTTTAATTATTTATTACATGGATGTAAAGTTTTGATTTGATGTTTCAGACATTTGAAGATGCTGATACAAATAGGGTATACATTACTCCTTCAGCTCTGAAAAACTCAGGAGAAAGTGTTCATATGCTTGCTTGTAGGAGGGAGTTCAGACAAAACTCCTGAAATAGCAGCCAGCTTTGGAATCAGCAGTTAGTTTCTGCAAGTGTCATCCTGCTTAATAGGCTATCTTCTGAATAATATATATTTGAATCAATTTGCTTCTTGAGGAACATGTAATGCATGAACTTTGATTGCTGTAATATTTGAATCGATCTGCTTCTTCAGGAACATGCAATGCATGAACTTTGATTGCTGTAATATTTTAATTATAAGAAACCTTCGGACCTTCCGGAAACGGGTACTTTTGCTTGGCGATAGTTGTAACATAGTGCCAGATAAACTGCCAAATGTTCTCTCATGGACTAATCATTCCATCTGTGATAGACACAGCAAGTAGACGTTATTTTATAGGATCTCGAAACGTTTGCTGTTCCTTGGATTATGCAAGGGACAGTTCTTTATCTATCTATTTATCTAGTAATGCTAATCATTGACGTGAAGTAATGTAAATTTATTTCGATCAGGATAAGATTGCAGGCAGGGGCGGGCCCACTTCAATTAAAGGGTATTCAGTTGAATACCCAAATATTTTGACCAAAAAACTGGTTTATGTACTTTTGCTTGGCGATAGTTGTAACATAGTGCCAGATAAGCTGCCAAATGTTCTCTCATGGACTAATCATTCCATCTGTGATAGACACAGCAAGTAGACGTTATTTTATAGGATCTCGAAACGTTTGCTGTTCCTTGGATTATGCAAGGGACAGTTCTTTATCTATCTATTTATCTAGTAATGCTAATCATTGACGTGAAGTAATGTAAATTTATTTCGATCAGGATAAGATTGCAGGCAGGGGCGGGCCCACTTCAATTAAAGGGTATTCAGTTGAATACCCAAATATTTTGACCAAAAAACTGGTTTATGTAATTTTGCTTGGCGATAGTTGTAACATAGTGCCAGATAAGCTGCCAAATGTTCTCTCATGGACTAATCATTCCATCTGTGATAGACACAGCAAGTAGACGTTATTTTATAGGATCTCGAAACGTTTGCTGTTCCTTGGATTATGCAAGGGACAGTTCTTTATCTATCTATTTATCTAGTAATGCTAATCATTGACGTGAAGTAATGTAAATTTATTTCGATCAGGATAAGATTGCAGGCAGGGTCGGGCCCACTTCAATTAAAGGGTATTCAGTTGAATACCCAAATATTTTGACCAAAAAACTGGTTTATACAGTCTATAATACACGTATATATGAGAAAATACGAAAATCACATAACCCGCAAAAAAATACGGGATCCCCTATATATCGCCTTTTGCTACGCCGACTCGCCTGCGGCGCTACTCCGACTCAGCTCGGATCGCCAGGATGGGCCGGCCCATTTAATCTGGCTCAATGGAAATAATAAGTCGGAAAAGGATGCGTCGGCTGGGTTCGAACTTGGGACCTGAAGAGAGCCGAATCGAGTGCTAGCCTTTGCACTACCCTCGTGGTCATGTTGAACATTCTTTATCATACGATCTATAGTTTCAGATTTTATTTTTTCATTTCTTTTTCTGTTGTTTTTTTCGTTCTTTCTGTTTCACTTTTTCCTTTAATGTTTTTTATAGTCGCTTATTTTGAAAATGGTTCATATTTTGGAAAATGTTTTCGATTTTAAAAATGTTCTATTTTTAGAAAAAAATGGTTCTTTTTGAAAATGGTTCGATTTAAAAAATGGTTTCGATTTTTGAAAATTTTCCTTTTTGAAAATGGTTCTGATTTTTAAAAATGGTTCCGATTTTTGAAAATGGTTCCGATTTTTTAAAATGGTTCCAATTTTTGAAATTGTCCATTTTTAGAAAAATGGTTCTTTTTGAAAATGGTTTCGATTTTCAAAAATGGTTCCAATTTTTGTAAATGGTTCTTTTTTGAAAATGGTTCCTTCTGGAAAATGGTTATGATTTTTGAAAATGGTTCCCTTTTGAAAAATTTCCATTTTTTGGAAAATGATTACGATTTCGAAAATGGTAACAAATTTGAAAAATGGTTCCGATTTCGAAAAGGGTTCTCTTTTGAAAATTGGTTCTCTTTTGAAAAACGGTTCCGATTTTGAAAAATGGTTCTGATTTCGAAAATGGTTCCGATTTCGAAAATGGTTCCAAATTTGAAAAATGGTTCCGATTTTGAAAAATGGTTTCGATTTCGAAAATGGTTCCGATTTCGAAAATGGTTCCAAATTTTCAAAATGGTTCCAAATTTGAAAATGGTTCCAAATTTGAAAATGGTTCCGATTTGAAAAATGGTTCCGATTTTGAAAAATGGTTCCGTTTTTGAAAAATGGGTCCGATTTGAAAATGGTTCCAATTTCGAAAATTGTTCCGATTTCGAAAATGGTTCCGATTTAAAAAATGATTCCAAATTTGAAAATGGTTCCAAATTTGAAAAATGGTTCCGATTTTGAAAAATGGTTCCGATTTCAAAAATTGTTCCAAATTTTCAAAATGGTTGCGATTTCGAAAATGGTTTCAAATTTGAAAATGGTTCCAAATTTGAAAAATTTGAATTTTTCATTCGGAACCATTTTCAAAAATCGGAAGCATTCGAAAGAATGGTTCCGATTTCGAAAATGGTTTCAAATTTGAAAATAGTTCCAAATTTGAAAAATTCGAATTTTTCATTCGGAACCATTTTCAAAAATCGGAAGCATTCGAATTCGGAACCTTTTCAAAAATCGGAAGCAACCGAATAAATGGTTCTGATTTTTGAAAATGGTTCCGAATGAAAAATTCGAATTTTTCGAAAAATGCTTCTGATTTTTGAAAATGGTTCCGAATGAAAAATTCAAATTTTTCAAATTTGGAACCATTTTCAAATTTGAAACCATTTTCGAAATCGCAACCATTTTGAAAATGTGGAACCATTTTCAAATTTGGAATCATTTTCGAAATCGGAACAATTTTCGAAATTGGAACCATTTTCAAATCGGACCCATTTTTCAAAATCGGAACTATTTTCAAAATCGGAACCATTTTTCAAATCGGAAACATTTTCAAATTTGGAACCATTTTGAAATTTGGAACCATTTTCGAAATCGAAACCATTTTTCAAAATCAGAACCATTTTTCAAATTTGGAACCATTTTCGAAATCGGAACCATTTTCGAAATCGGAACCATTTTTCAAAATCGGAACCGTTTTTCAAAAGAGAACCAATTTTCAAAAGAGAAGCATTTTCAAAATCAGAACCATTTTTCAAATTTGTTACCATTTTCGAAATCGTAATCATTTTCCAAAAAATGGAACATTTTCAAAAGGGAACCATTTTCAAAAATCATAACCATTTTCCAGAAGGAACCATTTTCAAAAAAGAACCATTTACAAAAATTGGAACCATTTTTGAAAATCGAAACCATTTTCAAAAAGAACCATTTTTTTAATTCGGAACCATTTTCGGTTCGAAACCATTTTCCAAAAAGGAGCCATTTTTCGGTTCGGAACCATTTTAAAAAAGGAACCATTTTCAAAAAAGAACCATTTTCGAAAATCGGAACCATTTTTTAAAAATAATTATTTTCCAAAATATGAACCATTTTCAAAATAAGCGAAAATTAAAACATAAAAAAAAGGAAAAAATGAAACAAAAAACGGAAAAAAATAAGAAATTGGAACCATTTTCAAAAAAGGAACCATTTTCAAAAAAGGAACCATTTTCAAAAATCAGAACCATTTTCAAGAAATTGGAACCATTTACAAAAAAGGAACCATTTACAAGAATCGGAAACCATTTCTTAAATAGGAACCATTTTAAGAAAATCAGAACCATTTTTTAATTGGGACCATTTTCAAAAATCGGAACTATTTTTCAAAAAATAGAACCATTTTAAAAAATCAGAAAGTTTTTTTTAATCAAAACCATTTAAAAAAGGAGCTATTTTTCAAATATCGAAACCATTTTCAAAAGAAAATGAACGAAATCGAGAATTGAGAAAACGAGTACGGAGAAAAACAAAAAATTGTGAAACAAAAAATATTAATATAGCTCCAAGTAACGTACGTATGAATAAAGAAGGAAAAGAAAACTTAAATAAATAATAAACAGAGAAAAGAAAGAATAAAACAGAAAGCAAAAAAGAAACAGAAAAAAAACGAAGATATGAAGGGGTAGATAGAAGAATAAAGTACTCCATCCGTATCAAAATATAAGACTCTCTAGCTAGCTTGTACACACATGTATCTAGACATGTTTTAGTGCAAGATTACATGAATCTTGCACTAAAACATGTCTAGATACATGTGTGTACAAGCTAGCTAGAGAGTCTTATATTTTGATACGGAGGGAGTAACATCTAACACGAAGCGAAACGTAGACCAGGCGGTACGCACTCGCTACTTAAAATTTGATTGGGCCGGCCCATTAAGAAAACGGACGCAGGCGATTCGTAGTTACGACTCGCAAAAGGCGATATATAGGGTTTGCCAAAAATACGAAAATCACATACATTCGGGCCACAAGCCCACTTCCGTCCTCCAAAAGACTGCTCCTCTATGAGGCCCAGCTAGCTATTTGGCCCATCTAGTACCGCAGCACAGCAGCTCAGCCAGGGGATGGCTCGCACGCATGTGTTTGTTACTTTGTTCCATCAATCGATCTTCCCTAAAAAAAAAAAGAAGTTCCATCAATCGATCACCTCCTCCAAATTATCCCCAAACCGAAATCAGAGAGTTATCCTGTAATTTCTAAGCTTTCCTATCATTTTCCAGTTTTTGTTTCTATATATTTCATGTGTTGCTTCTTTTATATGTCGAACAGTTGATATTTCTTTGAGTTGAAACCTTTCAAGTTATGGTGTGTTTCTACTCGAGATATTATGGTCAAATTGTGTCATATCTTATACATTATGCGGTCAGAAATGTATGATGCTATAATCAATTATACAAGGAAAAAGCTAGTAGGCTTTAGACTGTAAATTTTTTTTTGTACCCCTAAGATTTTGAATACACACTCTTTAAATCCTGGGCCCGCCACTGATTGAAGGTCATGCCGAGTGATTTCACTCCTTTCAGAAAGCGAAGTTGCGGTAATCACCATATTGCTGCACCATCGTGTGAAGAAGGCATTCTGCCTGCTTGAACAGATCCAGATGGCCCACTAAATCGTGCATCCTCAGTAACAACAAACGGTTTTTGTGATACCAACGGTTAAAACATCATTAGTAACACTAATCAGCAGGAGTAAAAATAGTAACATTAATCAGCAAATTGGCATTATGCAGGATATATATGGGAACATAATAATTGTACGTAGTTAAGGTAAGTACTACTCCCTCCGTTCCTAAATATAAGATGTTTTAAATGTTACACATGTTGTCTAGATACATACACAAATTAGTGAACATACACATGTAATGTGTCTACATACATTTGTGTACATGTGTATGTGGACAAAGTCTAAAACATTTTATATTTGGGAACTGAGGGAGTAGTACCACGCAAATGGAGCATGTGACATCACTCGGTCACACATACAACATATACCACTATATAGTACACGAGTTTTTGAATTTGGATTTACACTCTCACCTCCAACTTTCCCGCTAAAGCCCACTCTGCGAGATCAGGGCCGTTCGTTAGCAAGTTAGCACTCATATCTGCCGCTCATCGTGTCACAGCTCCCTGGATCGAACGGCTGGAAAAGCTGGGATTCGCCAGCCTACCTTGCCGCGCGCGAGCGTGCACAACCGAAGCCGCTGGAAACTTCAAGAGGAGTGTCCAAGACGCCTGCATGTTCTACCTTCTTCCGTAGAGTAGCTTTTACTTGCGGGCCCACATGACAAAATCGATCCCACCTGAGATCTGGTTTGTTGTAAACAAACATGTACAGAACTACTAGGAGTACTTTCTTGCAAAGACAAAAGAACACACGGCACCATTACTACTGCCACGTGTGAGCAGTTTTGCATACAAATAGTTGATGTCCGCTCTAGATCATCGTCCATCAACAGGGCAGTTGTATTACCAGCTGTCCACTTTGTCCTACGTTGGTCCAAATATGTTATCGACTAAGTGGTAGGAGTGCTGCTCTTCAATTAGACGCAAGTAAAAAAAATCCAGTTTTGATTTAGAGTCGGTTGTATTTTTGGGAAATGTCTACTTTGCTCTAGCTTGCAACTAATAATTAATTTCTTTCACAGAGAGGGATAGATGCGTTGCCTTTTGAACTAGACATAAGTACGAATATTCAAATATAAACCTATACATCAATTGATGAATTTCTTACAAAACGAGGTACAAATGTTATAGGTCCATCCTATATTACACATGGTGCTCTCGATTCCTAAGTACATGTTCATTTTGTAAATACATGTGTGGTCTCTAATGTGCTAATTTGACGGCTAATTTCAGTAAAATGTTACAGTTTTTTTTAGCTTTGCAGTAGTACAAAATACATCCCATGATGAACCAATGATAGAATTTTGTATAAGATGATAGATTCGTACTTATCCATGTATCTTGTCAAGCAGAGTCACCATCACTGCATAGGATGGCGGGAGGTTCTTACTTTTTTTTTTACCACACGGGAGGTAACCGCTTAGTTAACAGGAGGCGCCACTGCTCCTGGAGAATGTGTGTGCAATGTCATAGGTTGGTGCTCACGGTTTTGTAGTTTGGTACTGTGTACCCTTGGAAATGATGGTAGCTTAATGTAGGATCGGAGATGACAAGCGGTCGAACTTACAAATAACGAAGTGGGGACATTCATAGTAATGATCATGTATAATTTTTAGCATGTTATTTTCCTAGAGTGCCGATGTGAGTCACACTGATAAATGCAAGTACAAATATAAACGTGCAAAGCACGTGCAACCTACTAGTACAACATCGTTTTGTGGACCAAGGAAGATAAGGGACGACCTAGGTAAGGTACTATCTGAGTACAATTACCATACACGTTCCTAATCCAGTTCATATCGCTTTCTCGATGGTACATCAAGGACTGACATTCTGAATATCATACTGTATTACTGGTTGGATGAGGACCAATCATAGCGTACTAGCTTGGGCGGTTGTACCATCCTGGCATGCTGCACAACAGAGTTTAAACGTTTGATGACCTTTGCGTCTTGCCAAGGGGAACCAACGGTTGAAAACTTGATTCCAAGGCGCCAGTGATTACTTGATTGCGAGGCTGCCAGTGAAAATCTTATCAATCAATCGGAAGCCACCTTCTCAACGATAATTGTCGCTGTACCTAAAAGCTTGATTAAGAGGTGGACCTGATCGGAAACATTTGCCTGGACCTATAAGCGTGTGAGTATGTGGATGTTTACACTATGCTCAGATATTTCTGAAAAAATATTAGGCCTCTCCTAGTGCTCCAAACTGACCCCACACATATAGCTAAGACTAGCCATAGTGAGAGTAATATATGTAGTAACAGGCATACTTATGCAATACCAACTAGACATATTGGTGAATGACTACATAAGGAAAAAACATGATGGTGGTAACATATATTACCAACCTAATAAATAAAATCATCTAATATGATACTCTCTATAATATTTTGCACTATGAAGATAATAATATAGAATAGTCATATGGATAATACTAACACTAGTATAAGTTACTCTGCATTATAACTAGCCTAAGGCGGCAAATACAACTATTCTCATAAGGCCGGCCATAAGTGAAATCTGAAGTGGTACAACAAAACGCTACGGTGACCAGACATCCCATTTTTTACTTTAGAAAATAGGTCCCCAAACATTTTGTTAAAAGATATACAAGTACATATACATGTCTCGTGTGTACGACTAAATTTGCATCAAAAATTCTTTTCATATGTGCTTTGTAAAAACATACAAATGTTGGAAGGAAAAATGAGTGGTTTCTTTTGCTTTTCAGAGTCATGTTTTTGTGAAGCCGACGATAGAATATATAATCTAGCAAAATTCTACAAATATGTAGGTAACATATGCATATATACACATAATTTTTATAGATTTTTTTGAAACTTCAAAATACCATTTACAATTCTTTTAAAATACTGAGATCACTGAAACTCGGGAGGCAAAACACCTAAATCCACTTTAAACCTTGTATATATCAAGAAAATTATGTCTAAACACCAATCATCCAATAGGAACACTACGGGAAAGCCACACTACGCCGACGGCCTTCTTGTACGCCGACGGCCAAATGTCGGGGCCGTCGGCGTACAGCACGGGCTAGGGCAGACGACGAGCAAGCCGTCGGCGTACGAAGCGCCGTCGGCGTAGACATAAGTGCCCGACGGCTGCCGTCGGCGTTCTCTCTCCCGTCGGCGTACAAACGGGCGGCGTAATGGGACTGTCCAGCATCGCTGATACGCCGACGGTACTGCCGTCGGCGTACACGCGTTATTATACACCGACGGCTGCCGTCGGCGTTTAGTTGTTTTTTTTTAAATTTATTTTCGTATATAATATTCATTTCTTTATTTCTCTATATAATATTTAATGTAGTTGTAATTTATATATATATTGGACCTATAATTGTCCTCCCAATTTCAGTATCCCACCCCCGTAAAATAACGGTTTGAGTTTTCCGGAACCCAACCCAACAGCATATACATGTAAAACAAATAAAAACTTTCCTGGCTCACTAGAGAGAAAGTGAAGCCGGTGATGTCGGTCACACGTAGGAGTAGATTCTTGCACATTTACAACACACAACACACTTGTATACATATGGTATGTCACAAGCTAGGTTTGGGTGGGGTTCCGACGCTCCGGGGCCCCGCTTCGGTGAAACCCTGAATCCGCTGGAAAAACCCTAACGTTTCCGTCTACCCCCATAGACGTGCGTCGAAAGGGGTAGCCCAGTGTACTTTTTTGCTTGGTTGTGTTATGTTAGGCCATAGGAACATGAGAAACCAAAGTCTACCCCAAATCGACACACGATTCCATCCGGTTCGCCCGAAAGGGGAGTTTTCACCTCTAAGTGCAGAAACTAACTAGAGAGAAAGTGAAGCCGGTGATGTCGGTCACACCTAGGAGTAGATTCTTGCACATTTACAACACACAACACACTTGTATACATATGGTATGTCACAAGCTAGGTTTGGGTGGGGTTCCGACGCTCCGGGGCCCCGCTTCGGTGAAACCCTGAATCCGCTGGAAAAACCCTAACGTTTCCGTCTACCCCCATAGACGTGCGTCGAAAGGGGGTAGCCCAGTGGACTTTTTTGCTTGGTTGTGTTATGTTAGGCCATAGGAACATGAGAAACCAAAGTCTACCCCAAATCGACACACGATTCCATCCGGTTCGCCCGAAAGGGGAGTTTTCACCTCTAAGTGCAGAAACTAACTAGAGAGAAAGTGAAGCCGGTGATGTCGGTCACACCTAGGAGTAGATTCTTGCACATTTACAACACACAACACACTTGTATACATATGGTATGTCACAAGCTAGGTTTGGGTGGGGTTCCGACGCTCCGGGGCCCCGCTTCGGTGAAACCCTGAATCCGCTGGAAAAACCCTAACGTTTCCGTCTACCCCCATAGACGTGCGTCGAAAGGGGTAGCCCAGTGGACTTTTTTGCTTGGTTGTGTTATGTTAGGCCATAGGAACATGAGAAACCAAAGTCTACCCCAAATCGACACACGATTCCATCCGGTTCGCCCGAAAGGGGAGTTTTCACCTCTAAGTGCAGAAACTAACTAGAGAGAAAGTGAAGCCGGTGATGTCGGTCACACGTAGGAGTAGATTCTTGCACATTCACAACACACAACACACTTGTATACATATGGTATGTCACAAGCTAGGTTTGGGTGGGGTTCCGACGCTCCGGGGCCCCGCTTCGGTGAAACCCTGAATCCGCTGGAAAAACCCTAACGTTTCCGTCTACCCCCATAGACGTGCGTCGAAAGGGGGTAGCCCAGTGGACTTTTTTGCTTGGTTGTGTTATGTTAGGCCATAGGAACATGAGAAACCAAAGTCTACCCCAAATCGACACACGATTCCATCCGGTTCGCCCGAAAGGGGAGTTTTCACCTCTAAGTGCAGAAACTAACTAGAGAGAAAGTGAAGCCGGTGATGTCGGTCACACCTAGGAGTAGATTCTTGCACATTTACAACACACAACACACTTGTATACATATGGTATGTCACAAGCTAGGTTTGGGTGGGGTTCCGACGCTCCGGGGCCCCGCTTCGGTGAAACCCTGAATCCGCTGGAAAAACCCTAACGTTTCCGTCTACCCCCATAGACGTGCGTCGAAAGGGGTAGCCCAGTGTACTTTTTTGCTTGGTTGTGTTATGTTAGGCCATAGGAACATGAGAAACCAAAGTCTACCCCAAATCGACACACGATTCCATCCGGTTCGCCCGAAAGGGGAGTTTTCACCTCTAAGTGCAGAAACTAACTAGAGAGAAAGTGAAGCCGGTGATGTCGGTCACACGTAGGAGTAGATTCTTGCACATTTACAACACACAACACACTTGTATACATATGGTATGTCACAAGCTAGGTTTGGGTGGGGTTCCGACGCTCCGGGGCCCCGCTTCGGTGAAACCCTGAATCCGCTGGAAAAACCCTAACGTTTCCGTCTACCCCCATAGACGTGCGTCGAAAGGGGTAGCCCAGTGTACTTTTTTGCTTGGTTGTGTTATGTTAGGCCATAGGAACATGAGAAACCAAAGTCTACCCCAAATCGACACACGATTCCATCCGGTTCGCCCGAAAGGGGAGTTTTCACCTCTAAGTGCAGAAACTAACTAGAGAGAAAGTGAAGCCGGTGATGTCGGTCACACCTAGGAGTAGATTCTTGCACATTTACAACACACAACACACTTGTATACATATGGTATGTCACAAGCTAGGTTTGGGTGGGGTTCCGACGCTCCGGGGCCCCGCTTCGGTGAAACCCTGAATCCGCTGGAAAAACCCTAACGTTTCCGTCTACCCCCATAGACGTGCGTCGAAAGGGGTAGCCCAGTGGACTTTTTTGCTTGGTTGTGTTATGTTAGGCCATAGGAACATGAGAAACCAAAGTCTACCCCAAATCGACACACGATTCCATCCGGTTCGCCCGAAAGGGGAGTTTTCACCTCTAAGTGCAGAAACTAACTAGAGAGAAAGTGAAGCCGGTGATGTCGGTCACACCTAGGAGTAGATTCTTGCACATTTACAACACACAACACACTTGTATACATATGGTATGTCACAAGCTAGGTTTGGGTGGGGTTCCGACGCTCCGGGGCCCCGCTTCGGTGAAACCCTGAATCCGCTGGAAAAACCCTAACGTTTCCGTCTACCCCCATA
Organism: Poa pratensis; assembly: GCA_947311845.1. NCBI lineage: Eukaryota > Viridiplantae > Streptophyta > Magnoliopsida > Poales > Poaceae > Poa > Poa pratensis. The sequence continues at coordinate 5,614,697 of CAMZMU010000058.1, read as the reverse complement.
GACGTGCGTCGAAAGGGGGTAGCCCAGTGTACTTTTTTGCTTGGTTGTGTTATGTTAGGCCATAGGAACATGAGAAACCAAAGTCCACCCCAAATCGACACACGATTCCATCCGGTTCGCCCGAAAGGGGAGTTTTCACCTCTAAGTGCAGAAACTAACTAGAGAGAAAGTGAAGCCGGTGATGTCGGTCACACCTAGGAGTAGATTCTTGCACATTTACAACACACAACACACTTGTATACATATGGTATGTCACAAGCTAGGTTTGGGTGGGGTTCCGACGCTCCGGGGCCCCGCTTCGGTGAAACCCTGAATCCGCTGGAAAAACCCTAACGTTTCCGTCTACCCCCATAGACGTGCGTCGAAAGGGGGTAGCCCAGTGGACTTTTTTGCTTGGTTGTGTTATGTTAGGCCATAGGAACATGAGAAACCAAAGTCTACCCCAAATCGACACACGATTCCATCCGGTTCGCCCGAAAGGGGAGTTTTCACCTCTAAGTGCAGAAACTAACTAGAGAGAAAGTGAAGCCGGTGATGTCGGTCACACGTAGGAGTAGATTCTTGCACATTTACAACACACAACACACTTGTATACATATGGTATGTCACAAGCTAGGTTTGGGTGGGGTTCCGACGCTCCGGGGCCCCGCTTCGGTGAAACCCTGAATCCGCTGGAAAAACCCTAACGTTTCCGTCTACCCCCATAGACGTGCGTCGAAAGGGGTAGCCCAGTGTACTTTTTTGCTTGGTTGTGTTATGTTAGGCCATAGGAACATGAGAAACCAAAGTCCACCCCAAATCGACACACGATTCCATCCGGTTCGCCCGAAAGGGGAGTTTTCACCTCTAAGTGCAGAAACTAACTAGAGAGAAAGTGAAGCCGGTGATGTCGGTCACACCTAGGAGTAGATTCTTGCACATTTACAACACACAACACACTTGTATACATATGGTATGTCACAAGCTAGGTTTGGGTGGGGTTCCGACGCTCCGGGCCCCGCTTCGGTGAAACCCTGAATCCGCTGGAAAAACCCTAACGTTTCCGTCTACCCCCATAGACGTGCGTCGAAAGGGGGTAGCCCAGTGGACTTTTTTGCTTGGTTGTGTTATGTTAGGCCATAGGAACATGAGAAACCAAAGTCTACCCCAAATCGACACACGATTCCATCCGGTTCGCCCGAAAGGGGAGTTTTCACCTCTAAGTGCAGAAACTAACTAGAGAGAAAGTGAAGCCGGTGATGTCGGTCACACGTAGGAGTAGATTCTTGCACATTTACAACACACAACACACTTGTATACATATGGTATGTCACAAGCTAGGTTTGGGTGGGGTTCCGACGCTCCGGGGCCCCGCTTCGGTGAAACCCTGAATCCGCTGGAAAAACCCTAACGTTTCCGTCTACACATTTGCTGAGAGGTAGCTTCAGCTTGTTTCTTCACAGGGCGGTTATCCGACACATTAGCCTCTTTATCTAATCCACAACTAGCTTGTTCCTTCACAGGGAAGTTAACCTCTTTGGCTTTCTCTTCTCCACATCTGGCTGGGTTCTTCACATGGCAATCAGCGTTGGCTCTCTCTTCTCCAGATCTAGCTAGGTTCTTCACAATGGGTTCATCTGATCGAGTAACCTCTCTTGCATAACCTGCTGTCCTCTCTCTACTAAATTAGGGAATATATTGAGTAAAAAAAAAAGAGTATACGCCGACGGCAGCCGTCGGCGTAGTCTTATCCAATTAACCCACCCACCCCTACGCCGACGGCAATGCCGTCGGCGTAGTATTATCCACCTACCAAATCGCACGCGGGCACGCTCCTCTCCTCCCCACACAAACACACACACTTGCTCGATCCCCTCCTCCCCGCGCTGCCCGCCGCCGCCACCTCCTCCCCGACCTCGATCCGCCGCCGCCGCCTGCTCCCCCATCCCGTGCGCCTCCTCCCCGCCCTCGGTCCGCCGCCGCCGCAGCCTCCCGCTTCGGCCGCCGCCGCCGCCACCTCCCGCCGCCCCGAGGTCGCGCCCCGGCCACCTCCCGCCGCCCCGAGGTCGCGCCCCGGCCGCCGCCGCCGCCACGCGGGCCACCTCCCGCCGCCCCGAGGTCCGCCGCCGCCTCAGCCTCCCGCTTCGGCCGTGCGCCTCCTCCTCCCCGACCCCGAGGTCGCGCCCCGGCCACCTCCCGCCGCCTCAGCCTCCCGCTTCGGCCGTGCGCCTCCTCCTCCCCGACCCCGAGGTCGCGCCCCGGCCACCTCCCGCCGCCCCGGCTCCCCACTGCCTTGAGCCGTCTCCTCCACTGCAGTGCTGCTCAACACCCCCATTTTAACAAGGTAAAATATTCCGTGTCTGTAATGTTCTAGTGATTATGTTCTGCTGAATTTAGTAGTGATTAGAAGTAGTGAATAACAGTAGTGGTGGTGTTTGTGCCCCTGGGGTGAGAGCTGGAAGTGAGCTTAGTTGATTTTGCTTAGTAGATTTTGCTTAGTCGACCAAGTGTTAGTAGATTTTGCTTAGTCGACCAAGTGTTAGTAGAAATTTATTAGAAATGTTATTAGAAAAATTTGCTAAGTCAATTTGGAATGATCGTTGTATAAAAATTTAGTGTACGTGATTTGCTGTTTTTTATGAGTCGAAAGAAATAATGTTGTCTTCTTGGCTATTCTTAATGCAACCGATGATTAGAATAGTCCATTATGCTTGCAAGAAGACTGTCTACAGAACCAAGGGTAAATGCAAGAACAATGCATTTATTTCTACTTCGTTCTTGTAGGCACTCTTTTTGCTGACTAATGGCTTTGACATATGAGGCTTCAGATGTAAAACCACGTTCCCTATGCATAGTCATCTCCTTAATATCTTCGTTATTTGGACTAAAAAAAGTCCCTTTGCTTGCAGGATTCCTATCTAGTGGCAGCAGAGCTTGAGTGCAGGTATAAAAATTTCATATGTTTCATATGTGTTGCATGTTCATGTTTGAAGTAGATTTCACATATATTCATTTCATATATGACTAACCCCTGTATCAAATGCTTTTACTTAACTAAGTATCATGTCGGAGCCGGAGCGAAAGTTTCGTGGTGTTCACCGGAGACCCACGAAGATCCCGACTTGGGCAGCTCAGATCACAGTGGATCACAGGAAGATCCAGCTTGGTACTTTCAGGTGCCCGTGGCAGGCGGCCCGCGCCTACGACTGCGCGGCGGTCCAGCACTTTGGGGCGAGAGCGATCCTCAACTTTGAGGATGAGCGGAGCGCGGCGCACATGTTAGCGCCAGATGGCATGAGGATCGCGACGAAGGCCGAGGAGAGGGAGCACCGGCAGGCAGAGAGGCTGCTCAGGGCGCGCCACCAGCGCGAGGATGACCCCTTGGTCAAGGATCTCCTCCTTGATCCCCAGGTGATGGCGGTCCAGTACCAGGTCTTGAGCGAGAGCCGGCAGCAGCGCGGGCAGGGCGAGGCCGGCCCCTCCGGCACGCAGCAGCAGGGCGAGGACTCTAGCAGCAGCCTGTCCTCTTGTTGGGGCCGCTTGGACGACGTCACTGACACCGGCGCGAGTCGAGTTTAGGATGTCTATCATCCTACCTGTCGTACTACTAGACTTATCTTGCTACCTGTTGTACTGCTAGACTTATCATACATGCTACCTATGTATTATTGTGCTACTTGTCTATATGTGTTATGTTAGCTAATATGGTTACATCGTTCTATGGTTTATTCTGTTTTATGTTTAATTATTAGGTAAAATGGAGGGATATTTGCTTATATATTTCGATTGTTTGTACTTTTCAGATGACGTAGCTTCCTCTCGGCCTTCTCCGGCCACCGATCACGCTTCGAGGGTATAAATCTTTCGCCTCTCTTGCTGCATAGGTTTATTTTGGTCTAGATCACCAAGTCAGTCGCGTAACCCGAGTCAGATCCCATCCGGAAGGGTTACAAATTTATAAATATGCAGGATTGTCCATCTTTGCATATTTATAACCGTAACACTTCCGGGTTGTCCTGTTGGACAGTCCGAGTACGTGTAGATCGGGTCGTGTTCCACGTTCTACCCCTTCCTGAGACGGAATTTCGGCAGCACCTCCCTGTTGTTCTTCGGATGCACACCCTCTCGGCTTGACAAGCTCGAGACGTGTATTCTGAAGAACAGCGGGGAGGTGCTGCCGAAATTCCGTCTCGGGTCGGGGTAGAACATGGGACACGACTCGATCTACACGTACTCGGGCGGGATAGGCCCCTACCTATTAGAAGTGTATGTGAACCCTTGCATGTTGTAAAAGATAAAATTTGGCCGTAATAAAATGGTGACATTGCATGCAAGAAAATAAAAATATGATGCATTTAATTTCATGTTATTATTATTTGGCTCACAGTAAAGCAGCAGAGGATGGCAGATAATGGGTGGATGTACAGTGGCCGAATTAGTTTGGTTGACAAAACAGATGAGTGGGTATGGAAGACGCATTTGTTAGTGAAGGAGTTAGCGCGTAAGGGTTCAGAGTCAGGCGCTCGTGGACAGTGCCCTTGCCCTCGTTGCAAGTTTCGTACACGTCAGGGAAAGGATGATATGATTAAACACCTCTTCTCTCGTGGGTATATGCCGAACTTCGTGACGACAGTCAACTTTGATGAGTACGAGCGCGAGAGTGGCAGGGTGATGCGGCAGCGGATCAATGGCAATGAAGATGATGGGATTAGAAACTGGCTAGATGATCTCCGTGCTGGCGACATGCCAGATTCGCCACCATCACAGGAGGAACCGGAGGAACCTCCAGAACCGGAGGAACCGCGTGAACCGGAGGACCCAGAGCCAACCGCGAAGGCCTTCTTTGCTATGATGGCCTCGTCTCAGAGGCCTCTGTACGAGGGTGCAAAAGTTTCTCAGCTCGATGCCATCTCGCAAGCACTAGCCAACAAGCTCCAGTATGGCAGCACCCGTTCATGCTTTGAAGCGCATCTGCAAACAACTGGTAACCTGTTGCCTGAAGGGCATTGTCTGCCTCAAAGCATGTACGAAACGAAGAAAATCCTGCGAGATCTCAGCATGGATTATCAGAAGATAGATTGTTGTCCAAAAGGATGCCTTTTGTTTTGGAAACAGTTTGCCAATGACAAGTACTGTATCTTGTGTAAGGCCTCTAGGTATCATGTGGTAAAAGGACCCGATGGTACGAAGACGCAGTCAAATGTCGCCATTAAGATTCTTCGTTACCTCCCATTCATACAAAGAATCAAGCGGCTTTACATGAACAAAGAGTCTGCCACACAGATGCAATGGCACAAAACGGGGAAGAGATACAAGGATGAGCACGACCGGGAATTGATGGGACATCCATCTGATGGTACGGCATGGAAGAACTTTGATGCGAACCACCCCGATGAGGCAGCAGATGCTCGAAACGTGAGAATCGCGATAGCAACCGATGGATTCAATCCATATGGTTTGTCGACTACCGCGTACAGCTGCTGGCCCGTGTTTGTTATTCCGCTCAATCTCCCTCCTGGAGCCCTAATGCAAAAGAAGACCATGTTCCTCTCGCTGATCATTCCAGGTCCTGAATATCCGGGGAAGAATTTAAGTATGTACATGCAGCCAATTGTGGATGATCTGAACCACTCTTGGCACCACGGGACGTTGACATATGATCGTGCATCGAAGACAAACTTCTTGATGAAAGTTTGGTATCACAATTCCATGCATGACATGCCCGGGTACGCCCTATTCTGCGGATGGTGTACAGCTGGTAAGTGGCCATGCCCAGTGTGCAGGAACCGACTTGAGTTCATGTGGCTAACGGCGGGACGGAAGTATTCCGCGTTTGACACACATCGAAAGTTCCTCAAAAGAGGGCATCCGTTTAGAGAAGACAAAAAGAACTTCAAGAAGGGCAGAGTTGAGCGTGAAGAAAAAGCGATACCAACTTTCGATGGTGCAGCTGTTGACGCCGAGCTAAGTGCTCTCGTGCCTGCTGGGAGAAAAGGCCCACGATATGTGGGATATGGTGTGTCGCACAACTGGACTCACGTGGCAGGCTTGACGCAACTCGAATATTACAAGGACCTCGAACTTCCCCATAGCATCGATGTGATGCACACCGAAAAGAATGTTGGAGAGTCCCTCTTTCACACAATCCTGAACATTACCCCGAAGTCGAAGGATAATGTTAAGGCTAGAGTTGATGTTAAGAAGCTCTGTGATAGGGAGAGAATGCACATGAAGCCTCCTGAAGGCCGTCAAAAGAACTGGTTCAAGCCGCATGCTGACTTCTGCCTTAATAGTATGCAAAGGTCTGAGGCATTCCATTGGCTCAAATTCGTCGTGATGTTCCCTGATGGCTATTGTTCGAATATAAGTAAGGGAGTCAATATACAAACGGCAAAAGTCACCGGGCTCAAGAGTCACGACTATCATATATGGATTGAGCGGCTGCTACCGGTGATGGTTCGAGGGTATCTCCCCGACCGTGTCTGGCGAGTGCTCGCGGAGTTGAGCCATTTCTTCCGCACGCTCTGTGCTAAGCAAGTATGTCCCCTGATTATTCAGAAGCTGCATGAACTAGTGCCGGAGTTGCTGTGCAACTTAGAGACGATATTTCCGCCAGGCTTCTTTACTCCGATGGCACATCTTGTTGTGCATCTTGCGAATGAGGTACTCTTGGGTGGACCGGTGCAGTTTCGTTGGCAGTTTTGTATTGAGAGAGAGTTTAAGTATATTCGAACCAAATGTGGAAACAAAAATAAGATTGAGTCATCCATAGCCGAGGCAACTATCCTTCAGGAGATGGCAGACGCCAGGCTAACGTACTACCCCGATGATGTTCCCACTATGCATAACCAGGCCTCTCGGTACAATGTCGACGAGCCCAAGCGAGACCCCAAGCTCGTCCTCTTCCAGTGTCCCGGTGGCAAGAGCGGTGGCCAACAAGGTATAACTTGACCAATGATGAGCTGGAGTGCATAATGCTCTATGTGCTTATGAACATGAAGGAAGTGACCCACGACGAGCAGGGAGAAGAGGGCAGTTTCCTTAGGTAAAATGGGGAACAAATTACTTTGCAACTACTATCATGATTTCGTTCTAATACGTATTTTCTCCTTTTAGTCAATTCACGGATGAAATGTGGTCGGGAACATCAGATGGACCCAATGAAGCCGCGTTGGACACTCTTTTGAAAGAGCCTGCCCCCGGAAAGAAAAAATTCACGGTTTGGTTCAGGGAAAAGGTAATTTCAAACCTGTCCCTTCTACCTTGCAATTCGTGTATTATCCCTCTTACTAATGCACAAAACAATTTGTACTTGTAGGGAGCTGATCCAACGTTGTGATGTCAGATGAGTTGAGATGTGTCTCCCAAGGTTGTAACCGTAGAGTCGAGAAGTATGAGAAGTATGATGTGAATGGGTACCGCTTCCATACAGAGCATCACCAGAACAGTCGGCCTAATGCAAAGACTATAAATACCGGGGTCTTCACCAAAGGAGCCGGTAATTATGATTACTACGGAAGGTTACAGAACGTATATGAGCTGACGTTCAATAACACGAACATATCACTCAAGCTTGTTGTGTTCAAATGCCACTGGTTCGACCCTGAGCATGGAACCAAAAGTACCCCTTCCATTGGGTTAGTTGAAGTTAAGCCTTCAACCACCTACAATGGATCCGATGTCTTTGTTGTGGCTCACCAAGCCTTTCAAGTTTATTATTTGCCCTACCCATGCAAGAAAGAGGGACTCATTGGTTGGGAAGTCGTGTTCCATGTATCGCCACGTGGTAAGCTACCCATGCCCTCCGAAGACGATTACAACAACATTGACCCTAAAACATACGAGGGGATTTTCTATCAAGAGGAACAAACCTTTGGGGACTTTGGCATACAAGGTCTTGAGGACCGCGAGGACAATGCACAAACAGGTGGTGACGTAGTGGTGAATCTAAAGGATATAGATATGCTCAACAAGTTACAGAGTGATAGTGATGACGATGATGAGCCTCCACCGTGCGAGGAGGTTCCAATATACAACACTCGTGATAGTGATGTTGATAGTGATGATAGTGATGATGACAACCCAGGACTTAACTATGAGAGTGATGATTAGGGGTGAGGGTCTTTTATGTCCTTTTGCGTACTATTTACTTTTCAACATGCTTCTTCTTAATTGCATTACGTCTTTATTCTTATTTACTACATTTTTCAACATGCTTAAAGTTTATCCTTTCTCAATGCAGGTGATTGACCAAGATGAGCCAAGGCAAGGAATCATCGGCCTCGGGCTCTCGGGAGGTGTAGGATGTGTTCGGGTGTAGCGTGTGTGAATTCGAACTTGTTTGGAGTTTGTATGAATGCTTGGATGAATTTGAATCATGTTTGTGTCATTTGGATATGTATGTGGTGTTTTATTTGATGTTTCTGTGATGTTTTATAATTTGTGCAATTTTAATTGTATTTAAAATGCGCCAGAAACCAGCAGCAAAAAATTTCAGAAACTGAAAATATGGTCAAGTATACGCCGACGGCATTGCCGTCGGCGTAGTATGCTGCGGGACGCACAGGATGGCGCCACGTCGACGCTGGAGGACCATATGGTCATCCATACGCCGACGGCAATCCGTCGGCGTAAGACTCCTCCCAGACGTGCCGTCGGCGTATAGGTGTAGCAGACGGAGACGGTCAACTTTCCTTTTGTGGGTCCCACTTCAGATACGCCGACGGCGACGTATACGCCGACGGCATTGTTCGTACGCCGACAGCGTCCTACGCCGACGAAGGTACGCCGACGGCGGCCGTCGGCGTAGGTCTACGCCGACGGCGATCGTTGCTACGCCGACGGCGGTCCGCCGTCGGCGTTTTGACTGTTTCCCGTAGTGGAAGATCCTAAAAAGAATCTTAGAACCTGCGACTTTGTCGAATTGAGCAACAGGCGTGGCTGCGACGTCGGGTGGTGGGCATATGGCTGGTTGGATTAGCATGTCATATTCGTGTACACATTTTCGTGAACTCCACGCGGATAATCATGGGACAGTACCGGATTTGAGGAATATGGGAAAGCGGCGGATGGCAGGTTGGCAGCCACCGGTGGTTGCGTCCGTAATCATTATGTACTGTTTGAAACCAAGAAAGAAGACGCGGTTCTAGACTTCTAGTATTCCTCCGTTTTTATTTAGTTCGCGTTCTGGATTTAGTCAAAGTCAAACTTAGTTGAGTTTGACTAAATATTTAAGAAAAAGTATTAACATGTACCATATAAAATCAAGATTATTAGAATTATCATAAAATATACTTTCATACTATACACATTGGGTATTATGGATGTTCATATTTTTTTCTTATATTCTTGGTCAAACTTGACAAAGTTTGACTTTGACTAAACCCAGAACGCGAACTAAATAAAAATGGAGGGAGTAATATCATTGTTGTGTCACTCAACTTCCTCCGGAAGAAATGCAAGTACTTCCTAACAAAATGAACGGAATGGATCAATCGTCTGTCCCAACAAACCAGACAAGAAGAGTGTTAATGCGGATTGTAGTGTGCGCATTTCCTCAGGACTCTAGACTGGCAACGGAATTTAACGGTTCTACATTCAGCATGAGGGCCAACACTAAAATATATTAATAGAGGGTTTGTCACACGAAATCAAAATTTGGTTCACGCACGCAATAATATACTCCCTGCATTTTTTACATACATGACTATTTAATCATGCAATTATTTTAAGTTGGACAAAGTCTATAGAAAAGTTGATCAAAATCGATTCATCCATTTTGAAATAGAAGGACAAGCATTAAGCACAAACTAACCGACTTACAAAAAATCTGAGATCAACATTTGGTCTACCAGTCACAAGGATATATGTGAATCAAATCCGCAAACAAAACATCACGGTACCTAACAAACAACATGATAACTCGAAAACAACGTTCCATGTTTGTTTGCTAGTGTTGTCGGGTCTAACCAGGAGGTCAGTTATGGTAGTGGCAGAGCTGGGGAGGGGGAGACCAATAGGTGTCCTGACCCCCGCCCCCCCCCCCCCCCCCCCCCCCCCCCCCCAAATGGCATTGTACAACATGCATAATTTTATACTTAAGCCTAGTTTAGACATGTTTTTTTTGGAGAAATTTAGATTATTTGCCCCCCTAATTGAAATTTGGCATGTTTGGCCCCCTTCAACCTTCAATGCTGGCTCCGCCCCCGAGTCATGGGGTTATTACCCCAATACTTCAAGTCATCACCTTCAACAATGATACAACATAAGGCGGTGTTGCTTCAACTCTTCATTAGATCTGTTTTTAGGTAGAGTAAATAGTTTGTATAGTTGTAGTTTTTTTCCCCTTGTATTTTTGTACAATGGTGTGTGGGTTTAAATAAAATTGTTGTGGGGATGTTGCCTCACAGTTTTTGGTAAAAAAGAAAAGCTAACCGTTCACCTCGATAAAACACACACTTATTAGCTCACTGGTAGGAAACAGGCTATAGCCGCAGCACTACCGCTGACGGACATAAAAAATGTACGCAAGCGGTATTACCGCTGGCGGACAAAATAATTTGTATGCATGCGGTATTTTGTTATCGCTGGCGTACAAAAAAATTATCTGCTAGCAGTAGGTGCAGGCCAAGTATAGCTGGTACGCCCAATTACCGCTGGCGTACAGATATATAGTTGTGCGCCAGTGGTAACTGCTACCGCTGGCGTACAAGCTTGTGCGCCAGCGGTATCACAAGTTACCGCTGGCGTATAAACTTGTGCGCCAGTGGTAGCCCTTACCGCTGGCGTGGTAGTGCTGGCGGACACTCGCCATCGGTAGCCTATTTCTATCCGCCAGCGGTAGACTTTTCCCTACTAGTGGCTTCAGGTTGTGTGAATTACTCGCACGACTGAAAGAATTGTATCAAATTCTAGTGGATCAAGACACACGGTGAAATATCTGGCCTAGCAATCCCTTATCAAGAAAAAAAATAATCCCTTAATCAAGAAAAATGAAAATACAACAGATACTCTAAATTTGTTTGTGAGAGTGTAAGGTGAGCCGACTATTTACAACGTAATACATCATGTAACTATTATATATACTTGCTGTTGGATTTATAGATTTTTTTTCGATAAAAGGTTGGCCATAGATGATAGACAATAAGATATAACCAGAAGTTGATTCTATTATTATCCTTAATTGGAATTTAAAAGAAAAATAAGGGTAGGTGGACTTGGGTATGAAAAATTGGAACAGGAATGTCTAACTTGTCTCTCAAATGTGAAAAAATACATCTTTTGCCGTTTACAAAAAACACATTTCTAAATGTCAAAACAAAATTAAAAAAAAGGTGGCATGCCTAGATCTTCATGTTCTATGTGAAAGTTTCGCGGAAAAACGATTTTTTTCCCTACGTAAAATGACAAAAGGATATCTCATAAAAAGTTTTTTCCCGCACCAAAAGGTGCCCTCACTCGCCCTATGGCATTGTACAACATGCATAATTTAGACATGATTTTTGGTCAAATTTAGATTATTTGCCCCCTAATTGAAATTTGGCATGTTTGGCCCCCTTCAACCTTCAGTGTTGGCTCCGCCCCTGAGTCATGGGGTTATTATCCCAACGCTTCAAGTCATCACCTTCAACAAGGATACAACATACGGTGTTGACTCAACTCTTCATTAAATCCTTTTTTAGGTTGATTAAATAGTTTTTATAGTTGTAGTTTTTCTTCTCCTTGTATTTTTGTACAATGGTGTGTGTTTTAATAAAATTGTTGTGGGATTGTTGCCTCACAGTTTTTGGTAAAAACGAAAAGCTAGATCAATACTGTTCACCTGGAGAAAACACACACTTATTAACTTCAGGTTGTGTGAATTACTCGTATGATTGGAAGAATTGTATCAAATTCAAGTGAACCAAGACACACGGTGAAATATCTGGCCTCCCCTTATCAAGAAAAAACAATTCCTTAATCAAGAAAAATGCAACTATAACAGGTACTCTAAATTTGTTTGTGAGAATGTAAGGTGAGCCGACTATTTATATGGTAATACATCATCTAACTATTATATATACTTCCTGTTGGATTGACTATAGATTTTTTTCTTTGGATAAAAGGTCAGAAGTTTATTTTATTATTATCCTTAATTGGACTTTAGAAGAAAAATAGAGTAAGTGGACTTGGGTATGAAGAATTGGAACAAGTATGTCTAACTTGTCTCTCAAATATGAAAAAATACATCTTCGGCCGTTTACAAAAAACACATTTCTAAATGTCAAAATGAAAATAAAAAAACGTTGCACGCCTAGATCTTCATGTTCTATGTGAAAGTTTCGCGGTAAAACGATTTTTTGCCTGCGCAAAATGACAAAAGAATATCTCATAAAAAGGTTTTTACCGCACCAAAAGGTGCCCTGACCCCCCCAATGGCATTGTAGAACATGCATAATTTTATACTTAAGCCTAGTTTAGACATGATATTTGGACAAATTTAGATTATTTGCCCCCCTAATTGAAATTTGTCATGTTTGGCCCCCTTCAACCTTCAATGTTGGCGCCGCCCCTGAGTCATGGGTTATTACCCCAACGCTTCAAGTCATCACCTTCAACAAGAATACAACATACGGCGGTGTTGCTTCAACTATTAATTAGATCCGTTTTTAGGTAGAGTAAATAGTTTGTATAGTTGTAGTTTTTTCTTCCCCTTGTATTTTGTACAATGGTGTGTGGGTTTTAATAAAATTGCTATGGGGTGTTGCCTCACAGTTTCTTGTAAAAAAGAAAAGCTAGGTCAAGACTATTCACCTGGATAAAACACACACTTATTAGCTTCAGGTTGTGTGAATTACTCGCATGATTGGAAGAATTGTATCAAATTCAAGTGGATCACGACACACGGCGAAATATCTGGCCTAACAATCCCTTATCAAGAAAAAACAATCCCTTAATCAAGAAAAATGCAACCACAACAAACACTCTAAAATCTTTGTGAGAGTGTAAGGTGAGCTGACATCATCTAACTATTGTATATACTCGTCGTTGGATTCACTATGGACTTTTTTTAGAATAAAGGTTGGCTATAGATGATAGACAATAAGATATAACCAAAAGTTGATTCTATTATTTTCCTTACGTGAACTTTAAAAATAAAATTAAGGGTAAGTGGACTGGGTATGAATAATCGGATCAAGTATGTCTAACTTGTCTCTCAAATGTGGAAAAATACATCTTTGCCCGTTTACAAAAAAAAATCCATTTCTAAATGACAAATCAAAATTAAAAATAGTTGCACGGTACATTTTCACGTTCTAATGTGAAAGTTACCGGAAAAAAACGATTTTTTCCTACGTAAAATGAAACAATGTCTCCCGATTTTTTTTGCGCACCAAAATTTGTCTTTTCACGGAGGCAAAATAAGTTTACTTTTTCAGCCGCACACATATTTGTGATGTACTCCCTCCGTATCAAAATATAAGACTTTCTAGTCTTTACATGCATACATGGCAAGCCTTTGATACGGAGGGAGTACATGTGAAATTTGTATCGGATTTGTAACATTTTAAACGCGTCTAAAATGCATTTTTTTAAGGCAGATGCCTTAGGTGCAGAACGTCGAATGTGCTGCTAGTGCAGTTAAATGCATGGGCGGTCCTAATTCTTTTGCGGAAGTGTCACTTGGGTCCTAAATCTTTGAAAATGCACATCTGGGTCCCGAAACTAATCTAAGTCGTTCATCCGAGGTCCTAAATTGGTCTGACCAGCGTTGACCAATGCCACGTCGGCTGTAGTTTGCAAAATGCCCCCTCAAGTTTTACTTCTTCCAAATCGCGGTCCCGTTTCTGCAGGTCCGTCAGTGGTTGCTCAACCATCGTGGTGGTGAACGTGTCTGGCTTCTCGCCACAGCCAGCAAGGAGGTCCCGTGTGACGCCCACAGGGCAAGCATCGGCGTCCTCGCCGTGCCTTCTGATGCGGTGCCCGCGAAGGTTGCAACGACCAAGCTTCATCGGTGTCTGCAAGCGACGCGCCTGGCCAGCTTCGAAACAACGATGATGAGAGCTCGCGCGTTACAGACTCACCCCGCCTTGCTATGGTTGCCCGGATGGCAGCGCACATGCAATTGCATCCACGGGAGTCTAGCAACGCCCAGCCGGAAGTTGACGCGCGTGCCTCACCCCCGGCTAGCATCTGCGGCCATCCGTGTGGGTTCCCCTGTGTCCACGGCTGCCACACAGTGATAGCACTCGCGCTCCTCTGTTTACCTGCAGCCTCGGTCAGCATCGCTCGGTCTGGTCTGACGGGCTCCGCTTCCACGCCGCCTTCAGCGTGCAGCGCCCTGGCCAGACTCGCCTCTATGCCGCGCCGGCTCTCCTCCCTCTTCCAGTGAGCTGATGGACGTTCCTTCCAAGAGATGGGACCGTGACTTGGAAGAAATAAAACTTGAGGGGGCATTTTGCAAACTGCAGCCGATGTGACACTAGTTAACGCTGATCAGACCAATTTAGGACATCGGATGAACAACTTAGAATAGTTTTGAGACTTAGATGTGCATTTTCAAAGATTTAGGACCCAACTGACACTTCGGCAAAAGAATTGTACCGCCCATGCATTCAACTCTTTGCCCGTCAATGATCCAAGAACTATTCGCACACGTAAACGACCATGATGAACAGCCACGATTAAATCCAGGCGAAGAGGAAGAAAAAGGAGGAGAGGGCTTCACATCTTCTCGGTCTCACAGCCGCCCCTCGCCGTCGCCCCGGGCCGCATTTTTCCCGTGAGCTCGTCGCGATGGCCACCCCCGGCAAGCCAGACCCAGTTCCCGCGCCACCCAAGGCGCCGCAGCCGGCCGTGAAAGGGGCCCTCATGCGCCGCATCTTCCCCTTCCTCCTCGCCACCAACGTCTTCATCGGAGGTGACAGCGGGCAACCCTTTTGCTCGATCTCTTTCCTTTTCATTCTTCTGCCTCTACATTTGTTGCGCAGTCTGCTGTTGAGCTAGCTACGGTTCGTTCAGTGCTATTTGCTACTCTTCTAGTCTGTCTGCTAGGGTTCTTGGTGTTCTTCCCTGTGTAGATTTGTGCAAGGAAGACCTAATCTTGATGGCTCGCAGCAAAGTATATACGTACTTGTACTATGAATTATTAGAAGCGGTTTGTGCCTGTCGGGTAGCTGTATCCGCTTGCCGTTCCCATAACGATTGTGCATCTGGGCCACCTCAGTTTGCTCCTGGTGTTTCCTGGAAGGATGTAATATTTCACTAACAGTGGCGGTGGATGTGGGATCATGACAGTGAGAGGATTATGTGGACATGTGTAAATACTAGTTGTAGGACTGAAATGGGATGACTTGCCATGACTTTGTCAGTTCCGTGCCTAGATAGTCTGAACCTGAATAGCCTGATGCGACACAAGAAATGTGAATAGAGTTTGTCTTATGCTATATATCAGTGTGACTAGATGTTTAGCTTCTCGCAGGATATCACAGATTAGTCTGTGGAGATTTGTAAAGATATTTTTGCGATAAGAGTAAAGAACTAGAAATATTGACCAGTGGATAGAGACATGTGATTAGCATTTGTTATATCTTTGTGCCAACTGAAATTCAGTAATGCAAGGATATTGATAGTCCAGCACTTGGAATGGGGGGTAGTAGCGCATGCCAGTGATGAAACATGAAATAAATGATGAAGTTTTATGCCAGTAGTTATTTTAGAATTTAGGTACGATGTTTATGTAGAATTTCAATTTTCTTATGTAAAAAATTGCGGGAACCTCTGGTCACTCTATTGGTTAATAGGAAAGTAACAGGTGACATAAACTCCACTTGCACAATGGTGAAACTCCAGGGAATATGACCGAGTTCACTTTTATTTCTTATAGATAAATTCCATATTTGTATTACAGAGTTTTCCTTTTTCACTATTAGAACTAATCCTATATGTTAGTCACCATTCCTTGTGGTGTTCTGAAAGGTACATAGTACTAGCAATCCTGTCATGCGAGGGTATGAGCCAGCTTTCTGCTTGCTTGATTTTCTTGTATCGTGGATTGAGATTGATGGGACAGACATATAACTCACCTGTGGCAGGACATATAGATTACTCTTTAAAGCAAGGAAAATACTGTAGCACATATGTCCATGATTTGACCATTATGTGGTCAGGAAGTGCAAAACAATTGGTAGCAACCTTGAGGGCATGTTTGGATCAAAGGGAGGTATAAAACATATGAATAGAAAACAGAGTTGGTGTTAGGAATGAAGGAAAAAAGGAAGACCAGGAAATTAAGACACGTGAGTCCCATCTAGCGTTTTTTTATTCTTAGCAGAACCAACACTTACTTGAATTTTATTCGCAAAAAAAAAAAAAAAAAAAAACACTTACTTGAATTTGTGCGTGTGTGGGCTCCAATGTGCACACATCAGCCATTTCTGAACATATTGTCTTCCCAAGATGCATGGTTTGGCTGCATTTCTCTTCCAGGCCTGCCTAACAAAAATAGAGGTAGGAGCAGAAATTTATTTTTCGGTGAAAACGCATATGGGAAATACTTTCCAGGGGAGTAACTAAGGAGGTATTTGTTCGTTCCAAATGACATGAGGATGGCAATTCCTTAGGAACAAGTTTCCTTTGCTTTTCCTACGTTTGTCTCCAATCCAAACATGGCGTCAGGGGTTCCGAGTTCCCTTGTGTTTTCGAAACACAGAAATCCGTAGCAGTTCAAGGACTTCTGTGGTTGAGTCAGAGAAACACAATACATCTATAGGCTACTGCTTGTTGACAAGATCGGCAAAATAAAAATGATTTTATCTCTTAAGAATTAGCAAATCTCCAATTTATGGCAGCTAGAACATTTCTACTATATCATTTGGAGCACAGCCTAGTCTTGCTGTCCAGTTGGCTCATGCCTGTGAAGGCCTACTGATAACTAAATGCTGCTCTATGTGATACGTATTGATTTTCCGTTGATGACGTTTTTGTCATTGCGCTATGTCATTTCCTCTTTTATTCTCCTTGATCACGTTTTCACATGATTAGTCAGTGCTCTAGTTACTGAGGCACGCTAAACACCTTAACATAGTTAATCCATGTAGTTATGTCTGCTGCGTTATGATTGAGCACATGCACTGTATTGTACTGTAGTTTTAACTGCTGGGGTCATCAGTGTTCGAGATCTGAGAGCTATTGTGGTCTGTGGATATGCATTCTAGCACTCTTGTTTTATCTGATGTTTACTCGCATTTTTCATTATGTTGACATCTTTGTAACATGCAGTTTATGTATTTGCAAAGACCTACAAACGGGACCAGGACAAGAAAAATGCTGACGCTGCGGCAGCCGCAGCAGCTGCTGCTGCATTGGCACCCCCACCTGCTCCAATTGCTAAGCCTGCAGAGCCTGCTCCTCCACCCAAAAGAGTACTCCCACCATTGTCCCAAGATGAGCAGCACCAGGTCTACAAGTGGATGCTGGAAGAGAAGCGGAAGATCAAACCACAGAACACTGCTGAGAAAACCAAAATCAACGAAGAAAAGGCTCTTCTCAAAGAGATCATCCGAGCAGAGTCTCTCCCTCGTTTGTGGTGATTTCATCAGTTCTCCTGCTGGCCTTTGTTACTTTGTCCTCCTGCAGTTCCAGTAGGGCGTGTTTTCGATCTAGTGTTGTTAGCTGGCACAAATAGTATGGATTTTGTAGGCTGATACGTTGGCATTTGGTGGCAAATATATTGAGCAACTCCAGTCTACAGAAAGCTGTTTGCCTTTTGTTGCAAAATTATGGTACGGTCTATTATGGACAAGTCCTCGAAATAGGCTTGCGCCCCGCTATATAAATATAGCAACGTCTATTATGGACAATACCAAAGGGATATTTGGTTTGGATAGCCTGGCCGGTTGTGGCCGGAGATGAGCACGGGTGTAGTATTTGGTTGGTATCTGAG
This sequence comes from Poa pratensis, assembly GCA_947311845.1. Classification (NCBI taxonomy): domain Eukaryota; kingdom Viridiplantae; phylum Streptophyta; class Magnoliopsida; order Poales; family Poaceae; genus Poa; species Poa pratensis. The sequence continues at coordinate 5,596,795 of CAMZMU010000058.1, read as the reverse complement.
ATTCCGAGACCACATCTCACCTCCAGGCATCTGAATTTGGCTACAACGATCAACATTTCTAGTGCGATGAATCGCGGAGTATGCATTGAGATCTTTTTGGTTGGGAGGTCACGAATACATTCGAATTGTGAGAAAAAACTATGAAAACAATAAGACCTGTAAATAAATGTCCATCTTTTCGCATGCTCTTGATTTTTATATGGGGCGTCCAGTGTAAACAACACATGGTGACTAAAAAGCTGCTTTTTAGCAATGGATTTTTTTTGGGGACACAAAGCGTTGCTTGGCTGCAGTATGTGCGCAGTTGGAGCGGGTCTGTGGGTGAACTTGCAGGTTGAGCTCAGCATTTTGTACTCCATCCGTTCCCTCCGTCCATAAAAAGATATCTCAAGTTTGTTCAAATTTGCATGTATCTAAAATGTGTAGATACATGTAAATTTAGACAAAGTTGAGATATCATTTTATAAACGGAGCGAGTATTTACCTTCAGAGTTAATATTTCCTACCTCCCTGCACACAGCAGACTGCAGAGAGAAGCAATGCCAAACCATCCACCTATTCGCGTTCCGATCCTTCACACTAGCTATCGTCGTCAGAATCTTCCCATGATATTTCCATCTGAGTTCGTAAGCCTTAGCGAGTCAAGGAGGACACCGTACAAACGACTGACCGACTAGATGGCTATTCAACTTCAAGCGTATCGGTCAGACTAAGTTCACATGGAGCTCGTTTGGTAGCTATAATTTTGTATTCCCTCTGTTCGGATTTAATTGACACACATTTTGTTACACATGGATGTATCTAGACATCAAACAAGTATAGATACATCCATATTTGGACAAAACCAAGTTAATTAATTTGGAACGGAGGGAGTACTAAAATTATGGAATTCAACTGAGATTTCATACCTAACGTGTTTGGTTGTCAAGAAATTGAAAATATCATTTCAATTAGAATTCCAACAAATGTGTTTGTTCGTTAAGGCTATTAGAATTCCAACAAATGTGTTAGTTTGTTAAGGCAACGTCTGTCCCTAACCATGTCATTTTATTTCTACCAATGAAAGACATGTCATCAGTGTCATTTCATTCTGCCAAATAAAATGAAATAAAATGCTGCATGCCAAACGATTTCAGCATCATGCGTAAACTAACACATATAGCCCGTATGGAAGAAAAGAAGATATGCATGCTCTAGCTATTTATCGGTACAACCACCAGGCCTCTCTTCTTCCGATAGCTTTTCAAAACCACCAAAACCATTAATAAGAAACAAACCACCAAAACCATCTCATTAGCACGTCTTCGTTAATTCATGTTACATACTCCTAAGCAAAATATCTGACATGACATGTAATTAATGAGAAGAGATGGAAATAGACTAACTTAGCTAGTTATCATAACATCACACTTTTCAATAGAAAATGAGTCTATAAAGTAATAAATGAGACCATGTATGACACCACATCTATGTTATTTTACACTATGAGCATAACATAGTAATATGTGTATGTTACTAGTTAAATTTACTCCCCACTATGACTAGTCTTAAACGTGTAAGTGGTCATACACATTCATTACCTTACTTGTCTCCGACGTCAATGTAACCTTCCTTATTTATCCTGTCAATGAAGTCTTTCCCTAGGCGTTCTTCAGTTTTTTTTCAGAAGGGAATTTTATTAATTCCAGGCTCTGCATCGAGTGATGCACACAGTCGATTATTACAAAGTTTAAGCGTATCTTATTTGAGTGCCTTTCACCAAATAAAATCGGCCAAACAAGTTGACAACCATGTGGACATCGTCATACATGGAAGCATACAGAACAACCACATCTCCTCCTGGATAATGTTCTTGCAAATTTGGTGGCTAAATTTTCTAAACTGCGAGTCAAATGTGCAATTAAAAATATGGTAAGCATTGAAGGTTGTTAATAATAGGAAAGAATGATAGGAAAGATCTATATTTAGTCGGACAAGAGATCGATTTAGTTATCTCCATCTCCACTACTACTATTACCTCCGTTACTAAATGTAAGACTTTTTAGACATTTGTAGATTCGTGTATATCTAGACATATTTAGACACATTTTAGTGTGTAAGTTCGCTCATTTCATTTCGTATCTAGTCAACCTTTAGATATATCTAAAAAGACTTATATTATGGAACAAATGGAGTATTAAACAAGCAAACATCAGTTTCGCTATACGCACGCTATAACATAAAACCGAAACATTACCAACACCAGATTCGACTCACAAAACTAAATCTAACGGTTGTGCTTTTCAGATCAGGTCTCTTGTGTGCACTTAGCAATTTACAGTGACTGAATCCTCCTCCACCTCCATCGGAAAGAAAAGTTTGAATCTCCGTGACCTACGTTCGCAACCCTGTGATCACGGAAGCCACACAAAAATAAAAACTGATCACATCCCCACCAGGCTCCCTAGCCGCACGGCCGCACGAGGTCGGCGCCACCATGTAGCCCGACACCGCCATCGTCTTGCTCCACCGGGACCTGACAACGCACCTTATTCCACGGGACGTAGTACCTCCTGCCTGGGTTCAGACGGCTCCAGGAGATCCATCTCAGAGCGATCCGCCACGGATTGGAGCGGCAGAACCTCAGCGACTTATACGCCATGGCGCCCTCCCGATATGGAACCGGCGACCTCGGTTCCGAGTCTCCCCTCCCGCTGGCTTGACAGAATGCAGGACCGGAAGAAGCCCTTGAAGACCACGATATCGCTCTGTCCGCCTCTGCCGCCGCCATGCACCGTGTCGCGTGGCCTCTACCATCGCAGCCAGGGTTAGGTTTTGGAAAATAGATTGGGGAATTGAAACTGGACCTGTCCGTGCTGATTCGTAGAATCCAGGGGGGTTTCGGCAAATAGTCCATGTCCGAGGAGCACGCCTTTTTCCACCCTGGCACCCACATTTCGTCTCCGCAGCTCATTTGTACCAATTCGAATCCGCATGACAAGTTTTTGTATGAGATTGTGCAAGTTTGCAAGTTGTTGTAGTGCAAGTATTTGTACCTCTAGTGCTAATACCTCATATATTTTTGTCAGTATGCATGTTTCGCTGTAACAAACTGACATGTTATATGTGTGTGGTGTGCCAAAACATGCAAAGATCGGAGGCATCATCGACGATAATGCAAACCAAACCCTTTCTTCAACATATGTTCAAATCCTCGACGGTGTCATGCTATTTTCGAGTCTCACCTCACACTTTTCGAACAAACATGTATAAAAAAAGGTTCAAAGTTTCTAAAATAGTAATATAGATGATTTTCACTACATTCGTAATTAGTGTCATAAATGTATAATTAGATTGTACAAATTGGAGGGATAACTCACCCGCCAACCCGCTTTGGTGCGCACCCGCAATCCTGGACCGTCGGTTTCAGCCATCCGACGGCCAGGATTGAGCGTTGACCCAGCGCATATTCAACGCTCAATCCTGGCCGTCGGATGGCTGAAACCGATGGTCCAGGATTGCGGGTGCGCGCCAAAGCGGTTTGGCAAAATCCACATCCAAATTGGAGCTCCCTCTTTAAATAAATTACTGTATATTAAAAACGACTAAGTGCTTTGTTGCGCACACGGCCCGGCCGGCCCACTTGCTTCCACTCACAGCATGCTACGCCTACTCGCCTAGCGCAACGGCAGACGCCCAGACGCTTGTTCACCCCCAATCACCATTCCGCCGCCATCACGCAGGAAGACGAGAAGAAACCCCACCGGACAAAAACCCTAGCTGCCGTCGCTCCACCGGAATGGCACTGCTGACCGCCGCGTTCCGCTGCTCAGAGCGCACGTTGCGTACGTTTGTGCGGCCGGCCTTCTCCCATGCGCTGGTTGGCCCCACGGTAGCGCTCCTTGACGCCGCCTCGCACGCGTCGGCGATCCAACAAGGACGTCAAGCGGCTCCTCCTCAGGACGCGACCACAACGCCTCCTCCCGTGTATTCATCGTCGATGACTCCGGTGATGAACGAAGACACAGCCCCTGTCCCTCCAATTGCCGGGGACGGGGGTTCCAGCAAAGCCCCGTGGCCGCCAACGGCCATCCTACATGGAGCCAAGCTGGTAGGGCTAATTCCGGGGAAGAGCCATGCCAGTACGTCGCTGTTGACCAAATCCAGTGGGGGATTCTGGTTCCAGCCAAGGGTAAGAATTTGGGTAACGCTGCTGTGCCTGTAATTACACATCTGCTCTCATCTTGCTTGCTTGCTCTGTGGTTCTGCTTGGCAATTGTACCTTGGAATATCACACGATATAATTGATTTATTTCCATTCTTATTAGAATTATGATGCAACTGATACTAGTGCATATTTTGTGATATAATCATAGTGGAGAATTATGTCTGGCTGCAATGGATCTAATGACGGTTAACTACAACTAATTTGGGCAAGCAATATCATGGTTTTATGCAATGTCGTTTGTGGTTATTTTGAATGTTGTGTATAAAATATATTCACTTGCTTAGTTAACAAGAGTTATATCTTATAATGCTTCCAGATATGTCCATTATGAATTTGTAAAATAAACTAATGCTCTTTGTTCACTTAATAACACTTATGTCTTATATTGGTTTTCCATGTATAGTTAAATATTGTCCTTTGCCTTTGCACAGAGTAATTACCATCTGCCGAATATCTATGGTCACAGGAGTAAATTCTTCTCCACGTCCTCTGAGTCTGAGAGTCCACTGGCCCCAATCACCACCCAGATAGGGTATTATCCTCTCTTCCTTTGTACCTTCTATGTGTTATTTATACTGAAACTAGCATATTTATTCCAATTGCATGATCTTTTCATTTGGGCAGACCACAAAGCATAGTATGTCCTTAAATTTATGCAATGCAGTTTGAGATGAGGATGAGTTCAGTTTTTGCCATGACATCTATGTTATGCGTTCAATTTTTGAGGTTCCATAAAAAATATCTGTGCCATGACCATCGCCTGCTACTAAGCCCCCACAAAGTATAAGAGAAAAATATGATAGCAGAAACATCCATTGTGTCGTTGAAGCCCCGAATTCCTCAGCAGAGTTCCAATTTGAAAGCTTTTCTCTTGATTTTTTCTCCTCTCCAATAAGTTGTGTACTATTTTCAATGTGACATATTGCTTCACGCCAAATTTATAGAGATATTTCATAGTTTCGGATATATAACTCTATACACAAATATTTAACCTCTTGCAAAAATAAATATGTGTGCGAGTGAGCTACAAAATTGTAACCATGCTGTAGAAGTGTACACTAAGGTCTTTGTAAACTGCACTCACAAAGTTCTTAGTTGTTTGTTAGTATGAAATATGTAATGCAAACAATTACTCAGTGTGGTACTAACACATGTTTAATTTAATCTAGATTCACCAACCTGGATGAAATGAAACTGCATAGTGCAGTTGGAGTAGAGGAGTATTGCAAAATGCGTCCACTTGTATTTGAGGTACAGGTTGGTGGATTGATCCGACAGGAAGACTTGTCTGATTCAGATACTTCCAAGTACATGATGTATGATAGTGGCTCCTCAATATTTGATCAAGTCTCTTCTCTAATTACGCTGAACCTTAAGAAGGGGAGGAACATTGCTCCCCTTCTTCGCGAAGATAACATCAGGATTTACCCACACAACGACTGTGTTGAGATTATCTCAACGGAGATGGACGAGCTACTGGCTGGGCAACTTACATCCGGAAATGCATATGCTGCGGGCTCAACTCTCCTAAGAACTTTTCTCAGGCACTCTATTCCCTGTCCATATCAAGAATCAGAACTGCCGTCAACTGTCGTGAGTTTCTTTGATTTGATGGACAATGCTGATCTTCACGATAAGCGTCTCATCACAAATCACCCTGTTGGGTTTACACAACAGGTAAGGATGAATTTTCGCCAACAGGTGTGGCTTGCATTGTCTGACGGCCTACGGAGTACCCAAACAGTCACCTGGAAGTCTGATGTGGCAGCTATCTATGAGAAATTACCGTACATCATAGTTTAAAATAGCCGGCTATTGCATTTAGCCCCGGCGATTTCAGAAGCTATGAAAGGCTATAGCCGGGTTATAGCGGGCTATGGCCTTATAGCCGTTTTGATAAATAATGATAAAAATTTAAAATTTGGGTAGCATATATTCATATATATCAATAATTTACTGATGCATAGTCACATAAGAGATACAAATAACCAGGAGTACTGGACGTAGTTATGTCAACATATTAGAACATTCAGTACAAGGATTACGAGTCGCTCGACTTGTCGCGACTTGGCGCACGACTTGTCTACCTGTCGCAACTGGACTGGCGACAACCTGGAGCGACACGACAAGTTGAACTTGTTGATCGATAAGTTGACTTGTCGATGACTAGTCACGACTTGTCGCTGTGCACGAGTCGAGCGACAAGAAAAAAGCCCTCCCCGTGCCCAGAAACAGATCGAGCGCCTCCTCTTGTGCACGTGAAACCTAACCCTAGAGGCCTCCAGAAACAGATCGAGCCCAGCCGCCTCTCCTCGTGCCCAGCCTCGCCTCCTTCCCTCCTCTCCCTGGGCGCCTCCCCTCCTCGCCTCCTTCCCTCCTCTCCCTGGGCGCCTCTCCTCGTGCCCAGCCGCCTCTCCCCTGGCCGCCGCCCCCACACGGCCACACGGGAGACAGAAAAGGAGGCGGGAGGCAAGCTGGAGGCGGCGGCGTGCGGTCGCTAGTTGAAATAGAGGAGGAAGGAGAGAAGGGTCGGGCCATGAAGAGGAGGGAGGAGTTTGAGGGTTCTGTGCTGCTACCACGAGGGAAGGGGGCAAAAGGTGTGTGGCGGCTGTGAAGAGGAAGAAGGAAAGAGGATGCTGGAGTTAGGTCACGGGAGGAGTATATGGTCACTAGATGGGCTTTTGGGCCACTCAGAGATGCATAAGTAGTGGCCCATCTCTCAGCCATTGCTATTTTTTCTATTAATATTAGTACAGAACTGCCGATTCCTAAAAAATTGCTCTTGATTACACATCGACAAGTCTATGACTAGTCGCGACTAGTCACGACTTGTCTACTTGTCGGTACCCCAGCGCAGGGCCGGGCCCACAGTGGTTCCATGTGGTGTGGCCCGCACAGGGCCCATGATTTTTAGGGGCCCCAAATTTTTATTTAGGCAATATACACTTATCAGATTACTGGGCTTCATGCGTCCGCGTGAATAGAGCTGGCCGTGGGCTGCTGGGCTCTTTGCGTCGCTCGCGCTCACGTCTCACGATTAGAAAGAAATACGGAAATTGGATCGATCGAAAGTTGGACACATCGCTGATTCGCTGACCAGGTCGCCTGCCTCCCGTAGGAATATCGATCTTCGGAAACTCAATTGCATCCAGGCCCAGCCGCCTGCCTCCCATCGCTCCCAATCCAGAGTCCCGACTCTCTGACTCGCTGCCGATCACGGTCGCATCCAGGCGGCTGGTCGCCAAAAGCTCAAAAGAGGTAGCCTCCTCTTACTCTAAATCCTAATTCCTCCTTTCCCATTAACTTCCGCTGATCGCCTCCTACTCCTAATTTCTAAATCCTAATTAACTTTTGGCAGGGGAAACATCAGTCGGTTTCCAGAAGTGTAAGAAAAAATAACATAATTTAATCAAATCTCAACAACGTGCTATGGACAGGTTTATTGAAAAAGAAGCATCACAAGTGTCATCCTGTAATATGATCGTTCTACCCTTGCACTTGCAACTGGAGTTAAATAGGTATGATTCTTAATATATTCAATTGTTATGTAAAATATTATGTCACATAGTACATTAAAATTATTTATTAGTTCAAATTTTCGTTTGATTTAGGGCTCCATTTTAGAGTTTCGCACAGGGTCCCGGATTTTGCCGGCCCGGCCCTGCCCCAGCGACAAGTTGCGACAGGTCGACTCGTAATCCTTGATTCAGTAGCAGCAATTCAGTACATCGTTTTGACAAAATATTACATAACCATCAAAATCAATTAGCATGTAGCAAAAGCAAGTTCAGGATATAATTATTTCCACATATTACATGGCAACAATATCATATGGGTTGAGTTTGGTTCTGAACTATGACCGGGCGAAAAAAATTGGTCCAAAATTTTGCGCCCATCACCCAAAAGTTTAGCGGCTACAGGGCTAAATCGGGGCTAAACCACTTTAGCCGGGCTATTAGCGGCTATTACCACTTTAGCCTATGAAGGTCATAGCCGTAGCCCCAACCCTCTCGGAAGGCTATAGCCGGCTATTTAAAACTTTGCCGTACATGGTATTAGCGGACAATCGCAGTTTGCACAAAAGGCATCCAGCCTTCGAGTGCTGGCTGGATTACAACAAAAGGAGGAATAAGACTGTAGCGAGCAACAAGGGAGCAGTGCTCATACGATGGAAGAAACTACTGTGTGGAAAAACCTTAGTGAAGCTTGTGCGCCATGCTACTGTGCACCCATATGGACCCTCACTATCTGGAGTCTGTATAACTATCTGCACACCAGCAAGGGTTGACTTTCTGCTAAGTTTCAAACTCAACAAATTCGAGTACCATGCACTGAAAGCTTTCATTGACGGAGGTAGATTTGCATATCTAGATATGGAAAGAATTCGTCCGGAGAAGGTCACCTACTTTAACTGGAGCGGCTAAAAGGTATATTGAAGGATCACACTATTTATATTGCTACCATGTTGTGTCTGTTGATATGTACTACTCCGTAAATTTTGTTTACCTTATTTATGCCTGTGTATTGCTTATCGAAATATGATGCTACGCACTCCTACTTGTTGTCTTTGTGTAGTCGATGAATAGTATCCGTACATGGCTAGTGTTTTTATGAGCATGTCTCCTTCTTGCAAGCAATACATAACTTGATGCCTGTGTCTACCCGAAACTACTAGTGTGATTGCTCTGTTTGTCTTCCTGCGATATATGAGATCGTCAGACTCAATGTCTGCTTTAGCTACTTGACAATATGTGGTATGAGACTGAAATTTTATTATGCTTGCCTGCTGTTGGTTGGGCCAGTCTGACATATCTTCCATTTTTGTAGTAGTAGTAGTAGTAGTAGTAGTAGTAGTAATGGCCATGACTTGTTTTTTGTGCTTGCTACTGATATGTACCTCTTGGCAGGGTGATATATATAGTGTCGACGCTGTGATGGGTGGGAAGGAGGAGGTGGGTGGCGGATGCGTCCGAGCTCGATGTGGTGCGGCGCACCGTGCATGTACTGAGACTGCTGGTTAAAATTGAGTAGCTGTGTAGTGATGGATCTGAGACAGTTGATGTCATTGTTGATTTCGTTATGTCTGCACTGTTGCTTTTACCGCTGCTAAGCTAGCTAGAACGATTGGGGTCCAAAGTTGTTGGTGAATGGTTTGAAGATGTCTATAATTTGAATTGTTCTTGTGTGAGATATGCTCCAGCTTATAATTTTGCATCTGTGAAGATTTGCGTTCATTTGCTGGGTGGACTCGTTCATGTCCACTTATAATTTTTGTTTGCTCCTGCAAAGTGTACTGGGAATCTTGGTTGGTTTGATAGTTGGCCTGCACATCGGCCGGTGATGGCACTATGGCAGATTTTAGGCCGTTGGTGTAATTTGCAACTTATTCCATCTTGAATAAGCTGCTGCTGTTGTAGACGGCCATTTGCCTGCCTTGATAAACATTCTGTGAAGAACAAATCTGCGACGCCCAAACCACAACCAAAACGTCAGACAACAGGCAAGGGAGCTGCTGACAATTGATTACTGACTCGGTTTGGTAGGACATGTGGTACAACTAAACCATTGAATCACACACGGTAATTTCCTCTCGTCCGGAACTTTGCAAGAGTAAAATTACTCGAGAGTATAGATCTGCCTATCCGTGAGAAGAGATTTTTTCAGTAGAGTTTGTGCAGATACAGTTGCCGGTTGTGGACCAAGTAATTCCTTTATCTACCAACGGCGAGAATAAAGTATGAACGATGCTACACGTACGATGGTTTTTTGTCCGATACTTGTTCGATCACCAAATCGATCCGTCGGTTTTTCCATGGCTAGCCCATCTCACAGCGCACAGAAACCGTCGGACGCATATCGGATACAGAACGTCGTACGCACATCATTTTCGATAAAGTATAGGGAGAGAAATGTGCCTTGTGTGTGACACAGATTGTTAATTAATGATAGTTTGGTCCATGCATGTGTTGTAACTGAAGAGACGCCATAACTACCCCTAATAATCTGGATTAGCCCGGTACCGGCACTAGCGCATGCTGCATAACTAAAGGATGGAGTGGCTGCCAGGTCATCAATCCGTGGCACCTAAAGGATCTAAGCCGTCCGTCAATCCATTCATCCATCTGGAAGATTAGCAAGCAATGAAGGCAAGACCTGAACCTGGGATGCCTCCCTCTATAAATAGAAGGCCATTGTCACAAGCCGCGTGCGGTTCGTCACGTGACTTGTGACTTTGGACTTGGCGAGGTGAGGTGCGGCACGACTTGGCGATGTCAGGCGAGCGGTTCTCGTCGGTCGATCCTGTGCCGACCCACTGATGATAAGTAGCAGGTAATCCACGCCTTCTTCTCGCCGTTAGCAGCGCTCGCCTTAGGCGCCGCTAACGGGCGGCGTATAGGATTTGCGCCAAAAGCCAGCAGGGGCCTCAGCGACAATTAGATGATGAACATGCCGCGCTGACTTGACCGCCTTGACAAGAATCAGCCTACCAGGTCTTGCGATCATTCCCCTCTGCCAAGCCGGAATAATTTGAGTTGCAGCGTCAATCATTGGTTGCCATTGGCTTTTGGTTAGCGGTCTAATGCTAGCTGGAGCCCCAGATACCTGATAGGGAAGTTTGTAATCGGGCACTGCAGCAACTCCGTGACCAAAACCCTCTCTGGCTCCCCAGCTCTGATAAGGGTTGCAGAGGTTTTCCTATAACTAACCTGCAGCCCTGACGGCCGTCCAAAGACTGAGAGGATTTCTTTGAGATGTTCACCTCGTCCCTCTTGTGTCCACACAACAATATTAAGGCCATCTACAATGCACTGTGTTTAGAGAGGTGCTTAAAAATATACCGGTTCTTACTTATTTGCTAGTGTTTATTTATACAAGGCAAGTGCTTGATCATGCATCTCTACTATACAAAAAAGCACTGGTGCTCGATAGAAACTCGCTTATTTTCAAGTAAAAGAAAGCTGGTTTATTTATATATGCTCATTATCAGGGCCGCATTGGGTCTGATGTCAACAGTGAGCAACCCTGCCTGGTCTCCCAAATGAAGAACCACTCCTTTGGTGTACTCTGTGAGATTAGCGCCTTTCACCTAGGATATATGCATCAATGCTTTCTTACCCGTGTCTAGAACGGCATCAGTTCTTCTGACGTGCTTCCTGTTTGGGAGAGTGCAAAGTTGGTGGTATGTGTATAGCAACTTGCTATTAGCAAGATGGCGTTGCGTAACTTGCGTTTTGTGTCATGGGTGATGAAAGTGGTGGGTATGTTGACACCGATTTTGTCTCAGACTATAAAAATTAATTGACTATCATGAAGTTGAATAAAATGATTAAATATTCTCGAAAGCACCTCTTTTAATAAACAAAAAAATAAAATAATTTATCTACATATCACTCTCATTGGTGACGTCCGATATTGACCTAAAGTTCCCAAATTTGGGCAACACTAAAGTTTCCGGAAAAATATTAATTGTGCGATAAAAATAAGCATTATCCCAGCAATCTGATGAAAATACAATTGGATTTGCATTATAACAAAATAAATGGCAAATCATATGCAAAAGATTTATAAAATAGTATAATGCACGTGGAAGTTAATCCCGGCGATTATAAGCTTATAATCACGTGCATGCATGTATTTCCCGGCGATGTTGCCTAATTATGCATTAAGGAATTAGCCCATGGCCCACATGGCAGCAGGCCAGCAGCCCATACGCTGCGCTCCATATGATTCGTTAGTCATCTGGCCGGCAAAGCAAACTCGATACAAAACATCTACTGATTAAAAGAGATCGGAGGAGCGTAGAACCGCCGCCACGATCTTCTCAACGTGGGCGCGTCTCCCAGCGTCGACGGAACTGACGTCTGCCCGCGCCTACAAATACCAGGGGTGACAGTCACAAGAATGGACCATATTAATTGCTCATTCATTCTCGCTCGTCAGATCGCAAATCAATCATCGCTCATACATCGCTCATCGTCTCCATCGATTCACACACACCCCATATTTCATTGCCCAACACATCCAGCCGCAGCGCTCATTGCTCACCCGCATACACACATACACGCTCCTGCTGATCATACGCCGCCGGCCGCCGGCATACAGGCCGCCGCTGCACTTCTCTACACGTGAGAAGAAGAAGGTTAGGAGAAGGTGAGATTATGGTTCTTCCCTTGCTTCTTGGTTGGTCATATTGACACAACCATGGAGTTTTCTCCTCTTAATCGTTAGTTTGGTCATATTGACACAAACTAAGGATTTTTCATATTATTTGCTACATGTTTCCTTGCTCTTTGGTTGGTCATATTGACACACACCATGGAGTTTTCTTCTTAAGATCATGACAATTAAGCTCTTGTTTTGGTCATATTGCCACAAGCCAAGTAGCACTAAATGCACATGTCTCCAAATTTGGCTCTTGGTTTGGTCATATTGACACAAACCAAGCTGCTCTAAATTCATATTCTCCCCAAAATATTGGCTCTTGATTTGGTCATATTGACACGAATTAAGTTGTCTAAAATTCATATATCTTAATAAAATATTGGCTCTTGTTTTGGTCATATTGACACAAACCAAGTTGCTTTAAAACCATGTCTCACTGAAATATTGGCTCTTAATTTGGTCATATTGACACAAATCAAGTTGTCTTAAATCCACATATCTTAACAAAATATTGGATCTTGGTTTGGTCATATTGACACAAACCAAAGCGCACTCAAAAATCATCTATCACTAAATTATGTGCTTGGCTTGGTCATATTGACACAAGTCAAGTCACTCCAAATATATACACCTCACCAAATTATGCCTTACTAAAAAATGAAACAAAGTACATGTAGATTAATCTAAGATATAATTAACTTGCATGTCACGGTTATTCTCATACTGTTATGCATCAATATTAGATACGCATAGCCTAGCAAATAACCTAAATACTACCCGATCGTAACCAGTACTACATTTACTGATATTAAAATGCAGCTATCGCTCCATATGCATGTAGAAAAGGTCACGTGCATGGTTCTATGGCTCAGATTGCATGTACCACCCGGATGCTTTAGTCGGCTAAGTAAGATGAAACACTTTCATAAATAACCAAATAGTATACTGCACCATCAGAATCCATGTATGCTCAGCCGATTAAATAAACTAAGTGTCCGATACATGCTCACTTCTTGTACTGCTAATATTAGTGCAAGTAAAAATGCGAAACATATGCTAAACAATAAATGATGTGAAATCATATGATAAATCAAAGAAGACAATATGCTCCTTCAAGCATCCGACGGCGACGACGGCGAGGAGGACTACTTAGTCTTAGTTTTATATTTTGTAATAGTCATATGTATTGCAAACTTGTAATCCTTTTGTATATAGAAATGTTGGAATTCTTAATTAGGGGTTTTCTCTTCGGAGATGTAATTAATGGTTCTTTTATATAAATACAAGAGTTCCGGAAATATGTACTCGCAATACTTGATTGTCTCATTTATATTCGCGCACTTTAAATTTAAATACTACGCGTACGTACGTATTTTGCGATCGCCCCATTTTCCTGTCATCAGGGTACAAAAAAATGGAAATGGTAATGAACAATGCACAACCACCAATAATTTAACCTCTAAATTCTACTACCTCTGTTCCGATTTAATCGACATTTATATAGAAATTTGTACTAGTTTAGCGCTCCCTCAGTGGCTCTGCGTCACTTAATTTGGTACAGAGGTAGCACATAGGATATGGCACCGGCTGCAAGGCTCCAGCACATCTAACCGAACTGTAGATGGAACTTTCTCCTCGATGTACAGCTTCACAACCATGACCGATTTGAACGCCTCCCTAACATATGCCCTGTTGAGGGTAGAGCATTTCCTGCCAGAGATGTCACCAAAGCACCGATAGTATACATTAATAGTGTCTAATACAAGGACCTTAAGTGACGTTGCACACTCTAGAATATGTCGTGTTAGCTCAACCAAGCTCTTTTGGGGGCAGAAACCAACGATCTTCACAGTCTTGAGCTTGTCATGGTGGTGAACTGGCAATTGCCTCAGACTTGAGGGCTCTCCAAGAACCAAGTTATACTTCGACTCTGCTGATAGTTGAAAAGATAAATGGCAGAGATATTTGAGTTAATGATTAAACCACGGTTATTAAATAACCCTTGCAGGAAGAACAGGTACTTACAAACAAGACAAAAATCTCCAGGGCAGGAGAAGAATCGAGGAAAGAAACCAAGGATAAAAAATCATATTCCCGGTTGGAGCTCCATTCACTGATACAAATATTCAACTCCTTGAGGTGGAGAAACTTGTTATGTACCATCGGTGCATTGACCATCTGCATAAGGATGCAACATTATTATGTTCCAAGATATGGCTATTGTTATATGCATGTTTATCACCTGAAATATAAGAGCGTACCTCAAGACGAGAACGTAAGGTGAGAGTCTCAAGATTTGGCACACACTGGACGGGAGCTTGTTGATAGCATAACTTATAACACACCTATGGAACAACTTAAGCTTCTTCATCACTTGCAGTGACTCTCCAAGTGAAGAGTCGTATTTCACGACCTGCATAGTCAAAGCTGGAGATATTTGGAGCTTTGTTCTCTATAACTTGAAGACTCAAGCATTCAAACACCTCCAGGTAGCTGAGCCGCTGCAGCAGGCAAGGTATCTCGAGGCGAATTATATCATCACAGTACGTGAGTTTCAGTTTTTCCAAAGCGAATGAATTGGAAAGAAGGCACCCTAATTCATCCCCTGTAATACGCACTTCATACAGTTCCAACTCTGTCAGGCATCTCAAACCAAGGTTAACAGTAGGACGTAAGGCACAATGATCACCTTGGCCACGCTGCTGCTACTTAGAGGCCCAGTAAACCTGGACGGAGGGAGTACACTATTTCTCTCTTACTTAATTACCACCAAACGTTGCTCAACGAGGCAAAGCTCTCACATACAGTACAGATCACCACCAACCTAGTAGCTACACAAGCAAACACCAAATGAAGGTTTGTTGATTAGCAGAAACTAATCAGCGTCCACCCCCCCCCCCCCCCCCCCCCCTTCTTGCTTCCCTAGATACACTTTTTCTTTCTCTGTTAATTAACACCAAACTTTACTTAACACATCACATGACCTACATTTTTTGACATTTTATTTACATCGCCACACAAAATAATACTACTACAAACAGCTCTGAACTCAACTAGACCAGGGGAGGGTTTAATTGAACTGAAACGCTGCATGTTACAATTAAAACCTCTGGAATTCAACTCAACATCACAAGAATTCTGAAATTATTATTACACAAACAAAGCTGGGTCATGCCAGACCCAAGAAGAACGAGGCGAGATATATAGCCAACCAGCGACGCGCTCCTCCCAAACATCCACATTGCCTCGTTTGATTCATAGGGTTGCCAAAAGATTTGTATAGGATTATAATCCTATGGGATTTTTTCCTTCGAAATCGTTTGATTCATAGGATCATTTCCCATAGGAAAAATTCCTATAGGAATCTTGTAGTACAAACTTCATAAGAAAATAACATGAGGTCTAACCTCACGAAAAAAATCTTTCACCACAATCAACAAACTTCCTCTTCCCATAGGATTGGGTTAGACATGCCATGCCAATCCTATGAAATTACTATTCCTACACTTTCCTATTCCTACGAATCAAACGAGAAGCTAGGAACCAGAAAGACCACAACATGTACACATATCATTTGCTTGGCCACTACTGCAGTGCACACACAGCATATTGACAGCAAGTATCAAATTTATCGTTTCAACCTACATCTAATCAAACTATACATCTCTCAACACACATGCTTCGTGCATCTAATCAAAGCACCTACACCCTACGAATCAACACACTAGCATGCTTCCTCCCTGTGCATCACAACCACCAGATTTCAACATACATGCAAAAACTAGCAATGTGTGAGTGGATGGGTACTAATATAAACTATACAAGGATAACCATGAGCATCATTTGTTTCTATAAGGGAGCTACATTACCGGAAAACACCTTTTGAGTAGTACATCATACACAGTCACAAGCCATTGAGTAGTACTATTAAACAAGCATTTCGTCACCGGCTCATGGCCAGAGCACACAATAAACATCCATGCCTTCCTTCTTGAGCCATTATTTCACATGGCACACAGAGGAGACAATGGAAGCTCACCTAAAACCATGGACACCAACAAGAGCCCACCACTCGCCAAAGATTCATCCCAATCTATCTGCACACCCATCAGTCAGTTTCATACATCAATTTCATCACAGCAGCAAGACGTGAATCGAGTAATTAGCATAACAAACTACTGTACTAATTTCAGGAGAAAGCTACACTACGGGAATGGCCAACAGTGCCGACGGCCAGAACCTGTGCCGACGGCTATATATCGGGGCCGTCGGCACAGGGTCGTACCAGGGCCAGCCGTCGACAAGTCCGTCGGCACAGAAACGGCCGTCGGCACAGACGTTCTATCCCGACGGCCACCGTCGGGACACAGGAAGCCGTCGGCACAGCTTGTGAGGTGACGTCGACGGCACTCTGTGCCGACGGCTTTGCCGTCGGCACAGGACTCTACCATTTTTATTCATTTTTACCCTATTCTTCATTTTTATGTATCTATTTATTACTCTCAATTAAATTTAATATGTTTTTATTCATTTCTATATGTATATAGCTACGCCAAATAGCGGTCTCCACCCACATAAAATAACGTCGCGAATCTTATCTCTCTGAAGTATTATATGCGAATGTTGATTTGTGTTATCGCATGTGTGTAGATATTATTGCAAGTGTTGGGGTGGATATTGGTTTTCCATGTACCTCCACGCATTGTTTATCCCGCCATCTTTCTCATGTTCCTATGGCCTAACCTAACCCAACCACGTAAAAAAGTCCACTGGGCTACCCCCTTTCGACGCACGTCTATGGGGGTAGACGGAAACGTTAGGGTTTTTCCAGCGGATTCAGGGTTTCGCCGAAGCGGGGACCCGGAGCGTCGGAACCCCACCCAAACCTAGGTTGTGCCATACCATATGTATACAAGTGTGTTGTGTGTTTCAAATGTCCAAGAATCTACTCCTAGGTGTGACCGACATCACCGGCTTCACTTTCTCTCTAGTGACTTTCTGCACTTAGAGGTGAAAACTCCCCTTTCGGGCGAACCGGATGGAATCTTGTGTCGATTTGGGGTAGACTTTGGTTTCTCATGTTCCTATGGCCTAACCTAACCCAACCAAGCAAAAAAGTCCACTGGGCTACCCCCTTTCGACGCACGTCTATGGGGTAGACGGAAACGTTAGGGTTTTTCCAGCGGATTCAGGGTTTCGCCGAAGCGGGGCCCCGGAGCGTCGGAACCCCACCCAAACCTAGGTTGTGCCATACCATATGTATACAAGTGTGTTGTGTGTTTCAAATGTCCAAGAATCTACTCCTAGGTGTGACCGACATCACCGGCTTCACTTTCTCTCTAGTGAGTTTCTGCACTTAGAGGTGAAAACTCCCCTTTCGGGCGAACCGGATGGAATCTTGTGTCGATTTGGGGTAGACTTTGGTTTCTCATGTTCCTATGGCCTAACCTAACCCAACCACGTAAAAAAGTCCACTGGGCTACCCCCTTTCGACGCACGTCTATGGGGGTAGACGGAAACGTTAGGGTTTTTCCAGCGGATTCAGGGTTTCGCCGAAGCGGGGCCCCGGAGCGTCGGAACCCCACCCAAACCTAGGTTGTGCCATACCATATGTATACAAGTGTGTTGTGTGTTTCAAATGTCCAAGAATCTACTCCTAGGTGTGACCGACATCACCGGCTTCACTTTCTCTCTAGTGAGTTTCTGCACTTAGAGGTGAAAACTCCCCTTTCGGGCGAACCGGATGGAATCTTGTGTCGATTTGGGGTAGACTTTGGTTTCTCATGTTCCTATGGCCTAACCTAACCCAACCAAGCAAAAAAGTCCACTGGGCTACCCCCTTTCGACGCACGTCTATGGGGGTAGACGGAAACGTTAGGGTTTTTCCAGCGGATTCAGGGTTTCGCCGAAGCGGGGCCCCGGAGCGTCGGAACCCCACCCAAACCTAGGTTGTGCCATACCATATGTATACAAGTGTGTTGTGTGTTTCAAATGTCCAAGAATCTACTCCTAGGTGTGACCGACATCACCGGCTTCACTTTCTCTCTAGTGAGTTTCTGCACTTAGAGGTGAAAACTCCCCTTTCGGGCGAACCGGATGGAATCTTGTGTCGATTTGGGGTAGACTTTGGTTTCTCATGTTCCTATGGCCTAACCTAACCCAACCAAGCAAAAAAGTCCACTGGGCTACCCCCTTTCGACGCACGTCTATGGGGGTAGACGGAAACGTTAGGGTTTTTCCAGCGGATTCAGGGTTTCGCCGAAGCGGGGCCCCGGAGCGTCGGAACCCCACCCAAACCTAGGTTGTGCCATACCATATGTATACAAGTGTGTTGTGTGTTTCAAATGTCCAAGAATCTACTCCTAGGTGTGACCGACATCACCGGCTTCACTTTCTCTCTAGTGAGTTTCTGCACTTAGAGGTGAAAACTCCCCTTTCGGGCGAACCGGATGGAATCTTGTGTCGATTTGGGGTAGACTTTGGTTTCTCATGTTCCTATGGCCTAACCTAACCCAACCAAGCAAAAAAGTCCACTGGGCTACCCCCTTTCGACGCACGTCTATGGGGGTAGACGGAAACGTTAGGGTTTTTCCAGCGGATTCAGGGTTTCGCCGAAGCGGGGCCCCGAGCGTCGGAACCCCACCAAAACCTAGGTTGTGCCATACCATATGTATACAAGTGTGTTGTGTGTTGTAAATGTCCAAGAATCTACTCCTAGGTGTGACCGACATCACCGGCTTCACTTTCTCTCTAGTGAGTTTCTGCACTTAGAGGTGAAAACTCGCACTTCGGACGAAACGGGGGCAATCTTGTAAAAACTTGTGATAAAAGTTGGTTTCCCATGTGCCTACGGCCTAACCTAACACAACCAGGCAAAAAAGTCCACTGGGCTACCCCCTTTCGACGCACGTCTAGGGGGTAGACGAAAACGTTAGGGTTTTTCCAGCGGATTCAGGGTTTCGCCGAAGCGGGGCCCCGGAGCGTCGGAACCCCACCAAACCTAGGTTGTGCCATACCATATGTATACAAGTGTGTTGTGTGTTTAAATGTCCAAGAATCTACTCCTAGGTGTGACCGACATCACCGGCTTCACTTTCTCTCTAGTGAGTTTCTGCACTTAGAGGTGAAAACTCGCACTTCGGACGAAACGGGGCAATCTTGTAAAAACTTGTGATAAAAGTTGGTTTCCCATGTGCCTACGGAAAAACTTGTGATAAGAGTAATAAATAAATACATTAAAAAAGATGATGTAAGTGAAAAAAAAAAGGAAAAGCCTATGCCGACGGCAAAGCCGTCGGCATAGGTCCCACACCTTATCCTTATCCCGCCACAGCTCCTCGACCACCCATCCGCATTTCTTCGGCCGGCTACCCGCTCCGCGGCTGCCCCGCTCCCCCGCCGCCCTGCTCCGGCCAGCCACGACCCCGCCGCCACCCGCCCCTACCCAGCCCCGCCGCCACCCCGCCGCCGGCAACCCCGCCCCCTCCACCCGCCAGCCGCCATCCCCGCCACCCGCCCCTACCCAGCCCCGCCGCCAGCCCTTACCCACCCCCGCCGCCAACCCCGCCGCCGCCAACCCCGCCCCCTCCACCCGCTAGCCGGCAACCCCGCCCCCTCCACCCGCCAGCCCCTACCCACCCCCGCCGCCAGCCCCTACCCGACCCCCGCCGCCACTCGCCCCGCCTCCGCCGTGCTCCCCTCTGGCCGCACCGGCCCCGCAACCTCGCCGCTCCCCTCGACGTGCTACCCTCCTCGCCGCAGGTACCCTCCGCACCGCCAGGTGCTCCTCGCCTCTCCCCTATTTTCTGTGTATTTTAGATTTAGTGATTTTAGGAGTAGGATTTTAGGAAAATTAGTGGTAGAAAAGAGGAAAATAGATGGAAAATTAGTGGTAGAAATTAGAAAATAGCACAATAGAAATTATAGATGGAAATTTAGTGGTAGAAAATAGAAAATAACAAAATGATTTAGGGATAGATGTAGCAAATAAAATGTTGTTGACAATCATAGAAGGAAAATAGGTGTTAGTGTTTTTATATATTCATTTCATATATGACTAACCCGTGTATCAAATGCTTTTACTTAACTAAGTATCATGTCGGAGCCGGAGCGAAAGTTTCGTGGTGTTCATCGGAGACCCACGAAGATCCCGACTTGGGCAGCTCAGATCACAGTGGATCACAGGAAGATCCAGCTTGGTACTTTCAGGTGCCCGTGGCAGGCGGCCCGCGCCTACGACTGCGCGGCGGTCCAGCACTTTGGGGCGAGAGCGATCCTCAACTTTGAGGATGAGCGGAGCGTGGCGCATCTGTTAGCGCCAGATGGCATGAGGATCGCGACGAAGGCCGAGGAGAGGGAGCACCGGCAGGCAGAGAGGCTGCTCAGGGCGCGCCACCAGCGCGAGGAGGATGACCCCTTGGTCAAGGATCTCCTCCTTGATCCCCAGGTGATGGCGGTCCAGTACCAGGTTTTCAGCGAGAGCCGGCAGCAGCGCGGGCAGGGCGAGGCCGGCCCCTCCGGCACGCAGCAGCAGGGCGAGGACTCTAGCAGCAGCCTGTCCTCTTGTTGGGACCGCTTGGACGACGCCACTGACACCGGCGCGAGTCGAGTTTAGGATGTCTATCATCCTACCTGTCGTACTACTAGACTTATCTTGCTACCTGTTGTACTGCTAGACTTATCATACATGCTACCTATGTATTATTGTGCTACTTGTCTATATGTGTTATGTTTAGCTAATATGGTTACATCGTTCTGTGGTTTATTCTGTTTTATGTTTAATTATTAGGTAAAATGGAGGGATATTTGCTTATATATTTCGATTGTTTGTACTTTTTAGATGACGTAGCTTCCCGCCAGCCAGCACCGTCGGTCCCGCGCGTCGTCGCGGCTTCTCCAGCTGAGGAGGGGCCGCCTCGGTGCCCTTTGTTTTGTCGCCCTCTTCCGGAGCACGTCCTCGACCTTCTCCGGCCACCGATCACGCTTCGAGGGTATAAATCTTTCGCCTCTCTTGCTGCATAGGTTTATTTTGGTCTAGATCACCAAGTCAGTCGCGTAACCCGAGTCAGATCCCATCCGGAAGGGTTACAAATTTATAAATATGCAGGATTGTCCATCTTTGCATATTTATAACCGTAACACTTCCGGGTTGTCCTGTTGGACAGTCCGAGTACGTGTAGATCGGGTCGTGTTCCATGTTCTACCCCTTCCTGAGACGTAATTTCGGCAGCACCTCCCTGTTGTTCTTCGGATGCACACCCTCTCGGCTTGACAAGCTCGAGACGTGTATTCTGAAGAACAGCGGGGAGGTGCTGCCGAAATTCCGTCTCGGGTCGGGGTAGAACATGGAACACGGCTCGATCTACACGTACTCGGGCGGGATAGGCCCTCCTATTAGAAGTGTAGGTGAACCCTTGCATGATGTAAAGATTAAAATTTGACCGTAATTAATCTGGTGACACTAAATCATTTTATTATTACTTGGTGCATATTAAAAGACTGCGTGCTTGTTTCGCTCCCAATAAAGCAGAGGATGGCTGATAATGGGTGGATGTACACTGGCCGTGTCGATAAGATTAAAAGAACAGAGGAGTGGGAGATGAAGACCAATATATTAGTGAAGGAGTTAGGGCGTGGTTCAAAGGCAAAAGGAGTTCGTGGAAGGTGCCCTTGCACTCATTGCAAGAATCGTGACCGTCAAGGAAAGGAAGATATGACTAAACATCTTTGGTTGTATGGGTATACGCCTAACTACGTCACGCATGTCAAATTTGATCAGTACGAACGTCTCAGAGTTGGGGTGATGCGGCAGCGGATCGATGGCAATGAGTACGATGGGTTGAGAAACATGCTAGATGATCACCATGCTGCTTACATGCCGGATTCGCCACCTCCACAGGAGGAACAGGAGGAACCGGGTGAACCGGAGGCACCGGATGAACCGGAGGAACCAGAGCCAACCGCGAAGGCTTTCTATGAGACGATGGCCTCGGCTACGAAGCCTCTATACGAGGGTGCAAACCAGAGCCAGCTCGATGCCGTAGCTCAACTACTAAGTGACAAGTGTCAGTTCTCCACCACCCGTGCAGGCTTTGAAGCTAATCTGACAACAACTGGTAACATGTTGCCCAAAGGGCATTGTCTGCCAAAATCCATGCACGAGGTGAAGAAACTATTGGGATCGCTCAGCATGGATTATGAAAAGATTCATTGTTGTCCAAAAGGATGCCTGTTGTTCCGGAAACAATATGCGAATGACAAGTACTGTAGCCTTTGTGGGGCCTCTAGGTATGAGGAGAAAACGCTGCCTGATGGTCGGAAGAAGCAGGGAAAAATCCCTGTGAAGGTTCTTCGGTACCTCTCATTCATAAAAAGAATGCAGCGGCTTTTCATGTCCGAGGAGTCTGCCAAACAAATGACTTGGCACAGGAAAGGGAAGAGATACGTCGACGAGTTAGGACGGGAAAGGATGGGACATCCATCTGATGGTGAGGCATGGAAGAACTTCGACTTGAAACACCCCCTTAATTCAGCAGATGCTCGGAATGTCAGAATTGCAATAGCAACAGATGGGTTCAATCCATATGGGATGTCGACTGCGTCGTACAGCTGCTGGCCCGTGTTTGTTATTCCGCTCAATCTCCCTCCTGGGGTACTAATGCAAAGGAAGCACATGTTTCTGTCGCTGATCATTCCAGGGCCCGAATACCCGGGGAAGAATTTGAGTGTCTACATGCAACCGCTTGTGGATGATTTGCACCACTCATGGCACAATGGGACGTGGACATACGACCGAGCATCAAAGAAAAACTTCTTGATGAAAATTTGGTTCCACTATTCCATGCACGACCTACCCGGGTATGCCCTATTCTGCGGATGGTGTACAGCTGGTAAATGGCCATGCCCAGTGTGCAGGAACCAACTTGAGTTCCTTTGGCTAAAGTCAGGTCGCAAGTATGTCGCGTTTGACAAGCATCGACAGTTCCTCGAAGGAAGCCATCCTTATCGAGAAGACAAAAAAAACTTCACGAAGGGCATAGTTGTGCGTGAAGAAAAAGCAATACCGAAGTTCGATGGTGCAAAAGTTGATGCCGAGCTACGTGCTCTCGTGCCTGCTGAGGGATCTATCCGAAAATTTCAGGGGTATGGTGTAACGCACAACTGGACTCATGTGGCAGGCTTAACGCAGCTAGAGTATTACAAGACCTCGAACTTCCCCATAACATCGATGTGATGCACACCGAAAAGAATGTTGGAGAGATGATCTTTCACACAGTCCTGAACATTACTAAGAAGACAAAGGACAATGTGAAGGCTAGAGTTGATGTTCAGAAGCTCTGTGATAGGGAGAGATTACACATGCGGCCTCCGAACCCTCGTCAAAAAAATTGGTTTAAGCCAAATGCCGACTACTGCCTTAATAATATCCAAAAGAAGGAGGCATTGAAGTGGCTCAAAAACATCGCCGTGATGTTCCCTGATGGTTACTGTTCCAATATAAGTAATGGAGTCAATCTTCTTACATCAAAAGTCACTGGGCTGAAGAGTCACGACTATCACATATGGATTGAGCGGTTGATGCCGGTGATGCTTCGAGGGTATCTCCCCGATAGTATCTGGCGAGTGCTTGCGGAGTTGAGCCATTTCTTCCGCACGCTCTGTGCGAAACAGATATGTCCCCTGATTATTGCGAAGCTGCGTGATCTTGTGCCGGAGTTGCTATGCAAGTTAGAGATGATCTTTCCGCCAGGCTTCTTTGTTCCGATGGCACATCTCGTTGTGCATCTCGCGAACGAGGCACTCTTGGGTGGACCGGTGCAGTTTCGTTGGCAGTTTTGTATTGAGAGAGAGTTTAAGTACATTCGAAACATAACTGGAAACAAAGCTAGGATTGAAGCATGCATAGCTGAGGCAACAATACGACAGGAGATGGCAGACGCCGTGACAACGTACTTTCCCGATGAAGTTGCCACTATGCATAACCCGGTCACTCGGTACAATGTCGACGAGCCCAAGAATGACCCCAAGCTCCTCCTCTTCCAATGTCCCGGTGGCAAGGCCGGTGCCGGTGAAAATTGTAAATTGACCAAGGAAGAGAAGGATTGCATAATGCTCTATGTGCTTATAAACATGACGGAAGTACTCGATTTCATGAGGTAAATGGTGAACAAATTACTTTGCAACTAGTAACTCAGTTTCGGTCTAATACGTATTTTCTCCTTTTAGGCAATTCCAAGATGAATACTGGTTGGGAACGGTGGATCCCGATCCCGCGGAGCTGGACACTCTTCTGAAAGAGGGTGCTCACGGAGGAAAAAAATTTGTGTCTTGGTTCATGGGAAAAGTAATTTCTAACGTGTCCCTATTACCTTGCAATATGTGACTTGTCCCTCTTATTACACGTAACTAATGCACAAAACAATTTGAACCGTACTTGTAGGGAGCTGATCCCAACGTTGAGATGACAGATGAGCTGAGATGTGTTTCCCAAGGATTTAACCGTACCGTCATGAAGTATGAGAAGTATGATGTGAATGGGTTCCGCTTCCATACAGAGTATCACCAGAATAATCGTCCTGGAGCAAAAACTGTAAATACTGGGGTCTTCACCAAAGGATCCAGAGGAGCCGATGGAGCCAATTACGTAGATTACTACGGAAGGTTACAGAACGTATACGAGCTGACGTTCAATCGTACAAACATAGAACTCAAGCTCGTTGTGTTCAAGTGCCACTGGTTCGACCCATGCACTGGACCACATGGTGGACAGAGAAGTGAGCCTTCCATTGGGTTAGTTGAAGTTAAGCCTTCAACCACCTATACCGGAGCCGATGTCTATATTGTGGCTCACCAAGCCAAGCAAGTTTATTATTTGCCCTACCCATGCCAGAAAGAGAACCTCAAGGGCTGGGAAGTCGTGTTCCGGGTATCCCCACATGGTAAGCTACCCAGGCCCTCCGACGACGATTACAACAACATTGACCCTAAAACATACGAGGGAATTTTCTATCAAGAGCAAGAGGACTTCGGGCACTTTGACTTACAAATAGGTGGTCTCGAGGAACTCGAGAACAATGCACACACTCATGGTGAGTCAGTGGTCGATCTGAAGGACATAGATGTGCTCTCGAAGTTTCATGCGGAAAATGACGACGATGACGAGCCTGGCGATGAGCTTCCGCCCTACTACTCACGTGATAGTGATAGTGATAGTGATAGTGATAGTGATAGTGAGAATGAGAACCGACACCCTGATGAGGAGAGTGATGACGATAGGTATTTATTTTTGGTATCTACATGTTATTATGTCTTTTATTCTTTAGTATTTATTTTTTGACATGCTTCTTCATTGCATTATGTCTTTATGCTTAGTGTCTACATTTTATTATGTCTCGATGCTTACTTGTTTTCTCTTTCTCAATGCAGTTGATTGAACAATATGAGTCAGGGCAAGGAAAGCGCTTCTGGTGGTCCTTCTCCCGGTGCTACGCCGATCCGACGCTCACCTACTATCAGCCGGGGAGATATGGGGTTCACCCTGTCGCCGTCTCCGCCATAGATGTAGGGTCTTGGGCGTCTAGACATCTAGCTATATATGTATGTATCTATTTGATGATGGTCCTATGTGTGTATCTACCTGATGATATAGCATTTTGTTTGATGATATATGGAGCCATTGTGTGATTTTGTTTGTAGTGAATTTGTCGTGATTTTTGATTATTTTTTCTGCTATTTTTGCCGCAAAAAACGAGCTGCTGGTTCCGAAAATCTGGTAACACCTGTGCCGACGGCATTGCCGTCGGCACAGACCCCTTAATGTGACAAAATGGTCACCCCTGTGCCGACGGCATTGCCGTCGGCACAGGGCTCTCCCAGGAGCGCCCAGCTGCCTCCACGTGGCAGATCTGTGCCGACGGTTTTGCCGTCGGCACAGGCTCCTACCCCTGGCCCGGCCTGTGCGGGCCCACACGCCGCTGTGCCGACAACCTAGGTGCCGACGGTGCGTTTCTGGCCGTCGGGAAAAGCTGTGCCGACGGGTTATGTCTGTGCCGACGGCCAGGTGGCCTATGCCTACAGGGCCCTATGCCGACCACCCTGTGCCGACGGTGACCGTCGGCATAGGTGTGTGCCGACGGCATCGGGACCTTTGCCGACGGGCTTCGGCCGTCGGCACAGCTGGTCATTCCTGTAGTGCTAACTCAAGGGACAACAACAACCCGACTCGCACAGGACAATATGCAAATACAACAACAGACTATATGCCATTATTCAGAATCTGGATACTAAGCACCAAACTTAACATTCCAGTCATGTTTGGTCTCTAACAAGATTGCATGTGGAATCAGTTTCTCTACCCATAAGTACCAAAATTGTGACACTAGCTTGTCAGAAACGGTAGCATATTTATCATGAGCTACAACTTTGGAGTTTTGCAAAAATGTGAAGGTGAGCCTAGTTGCAGCTAGATACTAGTGTTCAAGGTACAAAAATCCTTGCAGCAGATTAAGAAAGGAGCAAGCAAACACAATGTTTGTAATGACTAGCAAAGATCACCCTTGACCACCACTACTCGGTCATTCATCCAGTGCAAAGGTTCAGTTCAGCCAATGAACTAACCATCCACAATACGCATGCATCCACAGAACACTACAAACAAAAGTAGGGAGCAAGCAGAGATAGCCTTTCAGGAGAGGAGACCATGATGTAGGACACATCCTGGTCGAAGAAGGTAGGAGCAGCAGTACCTAGACGCCAGCAACACCAGCAGGAGCTCCGGTAGTCACAGGCAGCAGCTCCGGTGGAACACCAACGGAGGGCACCACCACCATCTGATAGGGCAAAGGTGTCCGATTTTTTGATGAGATGAAGATACGTCGATTCTGTTGGAGTTCGACCTTGGCGACCCGACTACTACGCACACGTACGCAGCGCCTTAGCGATCGCTAAACCAATCTCCTGAGGTTACCAATCCTGCAGAAGCACGATCAGCCTGACCAGATGGTCTAGTTCTACCTGCGATCGAGAAACAAGTAAGAACCAATATTGCAATTAAGAATTGCAGATGAAAGTTGAGCTTTATTGATGAAGGTGGGATTCTGCAAGTACGTAGTACAGGAGGTCTAGCCGACACTCGTGCCTATGGCGAAGACTAGCAAAAGCTGAGTTCTTTTTAACTAAACAAAATCCGAATCTAAAACCTAAACGAGCTAGCTATTTATTTAGGAGGTCAGGCGACGCCTAGAATTCTTCTGGATGCGCCGCCTTGTCGATGGCGCTGTAAGGTTTTAACTTGCCGGCACCATCTGGTTTCCCTGGCCCATTGCTGCTGCATAACCCGGTCGTGTCCTTTTGCTGGTCTTTGCCCCATGTGCTAATGATGCAATCATGCATGCCCATGGCCCACCGATTGATGGTAGAAGTATTACGTGCATGCAACCAGCCCAAGCTTCATCGTACCATGCAAGCACACTCGACATGCATACCCATTGAATACTTCCATTAGCTCCATCCAGCGACATATTTCTCCGCATTTTAACGCGTGGTATGAACAGGTCTTCAGTATATCTGCATATAAAACACACATATGTAGTAATTCTGCATCTAATAATTAAATAATATATTTTCGAATTACTACTAGAAATCACCTGGAAAACATGTTCTTGAGTAATAATTTTGGTCGTGTCCAGGCTAATCATGTCCTTATCATCACTGGTGCGATACGCCACGGTTGGGTTGTTCTTTTGTTGGCACTAGAGTCGACGGTTGCTGATGCGCATCTGCACTTTAAACTCTGATGTATGTTATTGGAGACACTCGATCCTTATGTCTTCAGGACCTTAATGTACCTAAAATATGCATGTAATTATTCCTTTATTATTTGCGTGGGCTCGATTGTTGTTGGGATCTTGTTTGCCATATGTGATTTATGTACCAATCTAAATCTCTGTGATTGTGGGCCAAATTAGAACTACCCTGCACTGGGCCCAATAACAGGCTGCACCGATAAGGGCCCGTTCAATATTGGGCCCGTAATACATCTGGCCCATGTTGGGCCAGAAACAATCCGGTCAGGGTTGGAGAAACATCCGGCCCAAAATAGGGCCGGAAATAAATCCGGATCAAAATAGGGCCGAGATTTAAATTCGGCCCAGAATAGGACCGGAAATTAAATCCCGCCCAAAACGACGCGGGAAAACAATGTCGGACCAAATAGGGACGGGAACCCATCCGGCCCAAATAGAACCGTAAACCACCCGGCCCGTTACAAATCGGGCCAAATTTCGTACGCCACGTGTCGCCTCCTGAGCTCGACACGTGCCGGCCCCGGTCCCACAGCGCGGATACACGTGTACGCCTCAGGTTCGTCCATGTGTACGGCCCGGGCTCGTACGCGTGTCTCCCTGGAATCTCCCCAAGTGGCGCATTGTTATTGGACCACGCGTCAATGCCTTATTGGACCACGTGTCAACCAATAATTGGGCCACGTGCGCACCACCATGCTCCAGCTGTCACCCTAATTATTGGTCCAGATGGCACATTCTGGTTTCCCCACGTGTCGTCGTATCATTTGTACAAGTGTCGGTACAGAGAAATGCCTCATGGAAGCAACTCATGACTCCATGTTTAACATGAAGTCACGCTAGACGACAATACTGACGTCACCCGAGAGTCCTGACAGGTCAATCATTAGTCTGACAGAAGTGTCGCCTCTTTTCCGGCAGGGAACATACAAAGGGTGACGTTATTTTTAGTCAGGGTCAATTGGGCCGGGCGGACTCGGCTGGGTCTGGCTGTCACGGATCCAAGACGGTTCGGGAAATCCATCTCGGAGTTCATCTGTGACGCACTTTCAGCAACGATCGACAAATCCGTCGTAGATGATCATTTACGATGGATTTTTGACTTTCCGCCACGAACTCATTCCGTGGTTGAATACTGGGATTCTTGTAGTGTGATTTCGAACACAGGGGACCGAAACACGCTTTCAACGAATACCTCGGCGACCTCGGTGAACACACACACTCGACAAGGAGACACAGCAGTTTACCCAGGTTCAGGCCACCGTGATGGTGTAAAACCCTACTCCTTCTTGTCTGGGATTGCACTTTATGTAGCGGTTATAGTACATGAGCTTGTAGATGGATCGAAGTTGGGATCCCCTCTAAGGTAGGGGCACTGCCGCTTTTAAAGTGCTCCGGTCCTCTTCCCCAAAGACATTGGCGGGAAGGGTTGCCACATAGCACCAAAAGATGGTACCGGCGTACTGCCCTAGCACAGCTAAAGCCACCGTCCATGGCGCAGATGCAAGGACATGCTGGTGACGCTGTCGGTGACGCATGCGGTGGCGCATAGCGTCGGTCCGGCTGTCTTGCACCGAAGTGGAAGGACTTGGGCTTCGCTTTGCTTGTCTTGGATGGTCGGCGTCCTTTAATCACCACAGAGGAAAGCTTTGGCCGGCACGCTCTGCGGCGGGGCGCAGGCGCGCGCGTCACTCTGAAGGAGACGCAGTCGCACATGGTCCCTGACGCGGAGTCACAGGTGCATTATCCACTTGTCTTCTTCCTCCCGAGGCCTGGCGGGGAACATACCCTCGCGACGGTAGCCTCGCGAGGCTGGTCTTGGGTTGGCTGCTTCCTTGGCCTCCCGAGGCTTGGGTCCATCGGTGGCCACGTTTTCACGGGGCTCTGAGACGCGTGTCGGGATTGTTTGACTGTTGACTTGACTTGGACTTCCACACGTGCTCGTCTGGGCCAACGGCACACGGCCCGTGGTACCCTGGTTTCCACTGGTCCGACAGTAACCATAGTCGATGCTGAATATTTATGAGAACTATTTTTCTAGGGACGGTCTATAAGATGCGTAATGGTCATTTTTTGTATGTACCATAGACATAGTAGCCACTCACCGATCTCGCCGGCTCCCGCGAGCCGGTATGGGCTATCTGCCCTTCTGATACAGATCTCTCCACCCCTTCGCAATTTCCCCCCGGCTCCCTCGTGACGGCTTAATCTTTGCGGCCCACTCAACTGCTGAACTCGACAGACGTGATGCAGACTCGCATAGGCCCAATAACAACCCTTGTCCGGAACGCGGCACGAGCGAGAATCTCGTGTCTTCCTGCGAAGCGAAAGAACCTAACAAAACAAACACACAAAAAAACAGTATCAACATATCATATATCTACTACAACAGCACGGATGATTTTCAATCCCGTGAGACAAAAGCTTTCACAAGAAATAAACAAATCATATTAAGACAAAAAATCACCACCCATACCAGCTCCAAACGTCCGACTCGCCCGACCGAAGAAAGGAACCCGAAACAAAAAAATAGAACAATCGAAAACAGCACAAAACAAAAACGAAAACAGCGAGGAGATAAATAGGCAGCGAGAATAAAATGTCGACAATGAAAACAAAACGCAGAATACAAGAATAAGAAAAGCAGCACATAACAACGGGCGACGCCGACGGGGAGGAAGCAAATCCAACATATCCTCCACTGCAGGCCTAAGCAAAATAAAAGGCGAATAAGCAAAAAGAAATAGGGACGGTGGAAAGGATAGGGATGCTCGAAGGGTTTAAATATATACGACTACAGAGCACGCGGAAGCCAACGGCGAAAACCCGATCGTGCCCCCAACGTACTGTAGGAACTAACCAATAGGAGACACCATTGAGAAGATCGAAGAAGGGCCCAATATATTTCCCTACCGTGCCTGAAGCACTGTATTTAGGTCGGTTCCGACCTAACGCACCAATGGCGAGACGCCAGCTAGGACACAGCAAAAGGGGCCCGAAAGTCATCTGGCAGCCGCACAGTGCAACGTACCCATCGACGAATGGAAGGACACCAGCTCGGACGGAGAAATCGGGCCCGAATTTCACATGACATCACAAACAGTGCAACGTACCCGAAGATCGTGTGAAATACCGAGCGTACCCCAACATACTATAAAAAATATGCAGCGGGTACACACGCACGGGAGAGATCGGCGACACAAACGTGCAGGGCAACCGACATGTGGACTACGGGAGGGGACGGCCTCATCGTCAGTGAGAGGACGGGGGAAGGAACCACGTACGAAGATCGGTATCACAGAGGGGCATGCAGTCCATCCACTAAAAATCTAGAACGGTAAATGAACAAAATCAGCCAATGGGATGAACCCAGTGCGAATCTTGCCCCTGCGCCACACAGATTAAACGCACAGTGTGAGGCCGACGGGTGGGCCCTCGGGCTACAGGGGCATCGGGAGAGGGCGTCAGCGAGAGTGGGTGCACGAAGGTTGGTACGGTTAGCGACTTTGCGAATCCCTATTCATGCCGACACCAGGAACCGGCGGGGATCGGACGGTGCGGAGGTGTGCAGCGGGAAAGATCGGACGGCCAGAAAGTTCAGATCGCTGTGGTGCGCTCAATGGAT
This sequence comes from Poa pratensis, assembly GCA_947311845.1. Lineage (NCBI taxonomy): Eukaryota > Viridiplantae > Streptophyta > Magnoliopsida > Poales > Poaceae > Poa > Poa pratensis. The sequence goes on along the minus strand of CAMZMU010000058.1, from coordinate 5,565,000 downwards.
CTCACCTTTATATCTTTAGATGCTGCGTGTACACTTAAAAAAATTATGGGTAGCATTTTGTAAGTGAATATATCAAGAAAAATACGAAAGGGCCATCGATTTTAGTTTCGCCCCGGCCACCTGAAATAGGACCGGCCCTGCATGTTACATCTTTTGGGCTTCATGTCAGGACTGTGGCGGTAGCTAGCAAGAAAAATACGAAAGGGCCATCGATTTTAGTTTCGCCCCGGCCACCTGAAATAGGACCGCCCCTACATGTTACATCTTTTGGGCTTCATGTCAGGACTGTGGCGGTAGCTAGCAGGTTGCTTCAACATGATGGAATTGTGCTTGTATTTCTTGGCTGTAGTTAATTAGCTAGTTTATTTTCAAGAAAACAGTTGGCGTTTTTATTTAGAAGTTCAGTAAATGTATTGTGCTTAATACAAACTGATCAGCAAGTTGGTATGTATGTTTGTCTGTTGCCTGGAAATTTCAAAAACAAAATCTCATTAACCAAATGAAATTTAACGAAACCATTTAATTAAATAAATATTTTTGTTAGTCGAGCCTTGTGCTGATAAATGTAATCATACCAGTAAAAATGGTGCACATATCTCAACATACATCATGTACCGAGCAACATTTCGTGCTAGACTAACGTCAAGTTACTTGTTTACATATGCAGAGTGATATATGTGGATCAGACACATCTCGGCAACACCAGGGTACTAATATACCGATTGTTCTACATATAGCTGAACAAGATCAAGACTAAATATTGGGATGCTCAAGGACATAATAATAGCCCAGCAATAATTTTGTTGGCAAGCTCCCATAACAATGCTCCCATAACAATGCATGTATATAAGATCAAAATAAGCTGCATATTCCCACGACAGAGTAGTGTTGCATGATCGATTTTTAATGCTGCGTACCTAGTCTTCAGCTACGCTGGACAATGTCTGTGCTACGAAAAATAGAGTATACGAGATAAACAAGATTTAGACCTACAGGACAGAGATCACATGGCGCTCTTTTTAGAAGAGAGACACAAGCAACTGTTCGCCTCACTGAACTAAACTGATATAAAGAAATCCAACTGAGGTGCAAGTATGCTGGATTGTATTGTGCATTTGATGTTGCCATTTGGGTTAGCATAAGATTAGTTGTTGCAAAGACGAATTACTTAGTTGGTTGCATATTACTCTTCCTCCCCCTTACTAGCTAGCTAGGCAAGCACCTGACACTACGGGAAAGACACAAGACGCCGACGGCCAGGACATACGCCGACGGCCAAATATCGGGGCCGTCGGCGTAGACCCCGACCAGGCTAGACTTGGTCTTTCCTTTTTTATTTTAGCTACGCCGACGGCAATGCCGTCGGCCTATATTTTCTGTTTTTTTAGATACGCTGACGGCATTGCCGTCGGCGTGACGGCAATGCCGTCGGCCTATATTTTCTGTTTTTTACTTACTCACCGTTTTGAGCATAACTTTTGCATTGGAAGTCGGATTTCGATGTTCTTTAGCTCGTTTCGAAGAGGATAAGTAGATCTGCATCATCATACACATTGCTCAAATTATATTCTTCAAAAAAAAAAATCATGAGCAAGGACAAAAAATTCAATGTTCAAATGGGTTTAGCCGAAGAGGGGCTCCGGAGCGTCGGAATCGAACCAAAAGTTAGGTGGTGCCATACCAAGTGGGTACAAGTATGTTTTGGGTTGTAAATGTCCAAGATTCCACTCCGGGATGTTAGAGGCTTCACCGTCATCAGTTTCTCTCTAGTGAGCTTCTGGACTTACACCTGGAAACTCCCACTTCGGTCGAATTGGAGGGAATCTTGTGAAGAGTTGGGGTATAACTTTGTTTTGGGACTTCCTAGGGTCCACCCTAACACAACCAAGCAAAGAGTTGCACTTTTCTACCCCATTTTGACGCCGGTACCGACTGTAGTCGTATAAGCCTGGTTTTTCTCTAGCGGGGCTAGGTTTTAACCGGAGAGGGGCCGGTGAAGCGTTGGGTTCCCACCACAAGCTAGGGGGTGCCATAACATGTGTGTACAAGTGTGTTATGGGTTTTGGATGGCCAATATTGCACTCCGGGGTGTGACCTGCTTCACCGGCATCCACCTCTCTCTAGTGAGTTTCATGACTTACAGCCTGAAAGTCCCAGATCGGACAAACATGAGGAAATCTTGTCAAGAGTTGGGTTATACCTTTATCTTGTGACTTCCTAGGGCCTAGCCTAACAAAACCAAGCAACTAGTTACACTTTGCTACCCCATTTTGACGTCGGTACCGACTTTAGTCGTATAAGTCTGGTTTTTCTCCAGTGGGGCTACGGTTTCACCGGAGAGGGGCTCCGGAGCGTCGGGTTCCCACCACAAGCTAGGGGGTGTCATACCATGTACTTATAGCTAGGGAGTTTACATGCACTTATAGCGTGATAGTCCCCGACATCCACTTCTCTCTAGGGAGTTTACATGCACTTATAGCGTGATAGTCCCCGATTGGACAAGCCGGAGGGAAACTTGTCAAGAGTTGGGTTATGGATGATATGAATATCATATTTGGATTTATCTCATTTTTCTAATCGATTTAGACATATTATTTGTCAAATTTCGATTTACGGATTTGTAGATATGAATTATTCAATATTAAATGGAAAAAGGCAAATAAGTTAATTATTATTTGAATTCAAGAATATTTTAATTCAAGATTATTATTAATGATTCATTTCTTTTTTTTCAAATAATTATTTGGATTCATAAAATAAAGGTGTGTGACATCATAGTCCACGAGTTAATAGAATTGATAGACTACTATTGTCAGTAAAGCATCTGTTGTCTAGGTAGCTCACAGGGAAGGAACTAAGAAGTTAAGCGTGCTAGGGTTGGATTAGTCTCAGGATGGGTGACCTGTGGGGAAGTGTTAGTAGAAATGAGTAATTAAGGTTGCAATTAATAATGGTTAGAGATAAATGTGTCTCTAGTGTGATTAAGTGGCTAAACAATTCAAAAAAAATTGGGAAAAAATTTCAAAGTTCTTTGTTTTGAAATGTTTTTAAACAAAATTCTGCCAATTCATACGCCGACGGCTTTTCTACGCCGACGGCAGCTAGGCTACGCCGACAGCGTGATACGCCGACGGGGATACGCCGACGGCTTGAGTGTATACGCCGACGGCTTTCGGCCGTCGGCGTATTGTCGGATTCCTGTAGTGTGAAGTCTCAACAATAGAAAGTATAAGTATATAACAATACACAGCTCAAACTAAGTTTTGATATGATTTGCACACGGCAATCAGATGACAAGATGGTCGATCCAAAATATTTTTACAATTCAAACCGACATATATTATAGTAAATAGAGCTGAACAGGAATGAACAAGAAATGGCTAGTGAGCTCCAGCAGAGAAAACAGTTTTTCTCTCCTCTGAGATTCTTTAAGGCTCACCTACCAGCTCCAACTCTATAACACACAGAGTATGTGTGCTTAAAAAGTTAATTTCACTGAAAACTAGTGATTTCTGTTTTCAGATAATATATGTGATGTGTAGAGCTAATGTAACCTGACCAAGAGAACCAACATAAACAAGCAGGCTTGATAAACCAGCTTAATTGTTCAACACAGTAGTATTATTTATTACAGACAGAAAACACACTAGGATGCAAGAGCAACAGTGATCCCACAAAGATTATTCAGAGCACCCAATTAAGACTGAGGTCCTTGAACAAAAACCGAATGCGCTTGTGCTGGACCATCCGGAGGCTGTTGCCGTCTTGGGGACGCTCTAGCTCTATCCCAGTGAGCACAACAAACTGCTTGCTTTTGTAATCAAAGAGTTTGGCAATACAAAACCTGTTGCCACCCATGTTGATCAGCTTGAGAAGCATAGGATCCCAATTGTTTTCACCGGGCAGGGTGGCATCTTCCCAGATGTGCTCCGACGTGAGTGCCTGGCAATGGTTCATGTTGGAGAGGTCCACAGCGCACAGGTGGTGGGGTTTTCTGCCGGCCGTAAAGCCCAACCACATGTCAAGTTCAGGGACATGCTCGGCTCTCCCTTCAAACGGCAGCAGCCACTCCCCAACTTGCCTCCATTCCTCTAGGTGCCTCCACCCAAGAAGCTGGGCAGGATCGAGGCACGCCGTGTCAAATAAGTAGGTGCCCTGTTCAGACGATATACAGATAGTGGTGCAGCCGTCGGCGGCGTCCTTGATGGTGGTGTAGGACTTGATAAAGGAGGGCTGGAATCCAGGTAGGTGGATAAATGGAGGCGGAGGAAGAAGCCGCCAATGCCAACGCTTGTCTTGGTTCTTATGATTGACCAGGGGCCTGTACTCGAGGACCTCAAAGCAGGAGCGAGGAGGCTTGCAATTGTCGGGCAAGGGCCGAGCCTGAGAGCACAGGCGGAGCTTCATGGAGGCCAAATGGGCCATGGCCCCCCCAGGTTTGGAGTAATTGCTGAAGAAATTTTTTTTGGGAGTGCTTAACTGAGAAGAAAAATAGCATTTGGCCCCCCCAAACATAAATATTTTGCATTTCGCCCCCCCTGCAACCTCTGCCAAGCTCCGCCACTGCCTGAGAGACAGTCATCCCAGGGTATCTGTTCATGATGTAGAGGCTGTCCTCCTCATCGCCTGGGTGCCTAATTGAGAAGCTCACGGGGTCAACTCCTTTGGCTTGGGAGAGGTTGGGCAGAGTGAGCAAGAGGGACTTGTCAGCGTCGAACATGGCGGTCTCGCCAGCCTTGTTGGAGTTGACGATCCTGCCCTCACCCTTGCCGGGTGCGAAGAGCTCGAACCATTCCAGGCCGGGAAACAGCACACCCGTGGGGGACGGGTCGATGCTCACGATCGGGTCAGGCAGCCGCCGGAAGGTCTTGGTGTATCCCTTCTCGTCCATTGCTGCCTCAGCTTCTTTTATTGAGGGATAGAAAAGATTCTTGGCCGCATCGATGCGGCGCAGCGAATAGATTTCGGTGATCCGATTCTGCACTATCAGATTCACAAACTGCCTGCGGAACATGGTAGCCGGCCAGTCAACAAAATCGGACCTTTCAGCCTAGCCTGATAGAGTGATAAAAAGATACATCAACAATTTGTGTGAGAACCCATACATAAGGCACTAAGAAAGCTGGAGGCTGAATAATACCTGAACCAGATGATAGATCGACGGGGTTCGCACTCCGCAGCAATGTCTGGTATTAAATTTAGGGCAGATACTGGAGGAGCAGAGAGTGCTTGCGGCGGCGGAATCGGGGATGGGAGCTACGTCTTGCCAATCGCCAGCAGTATATATAGCTGTTAGCGGGTCGGCGTACCAACTGGGTCACAGCGCTCGACCGCCTGGGCCAGCCCATCTTCTGGTTCGTTTCTTTCTTCCTACGTTTCATTTTCGTTTTTTCATTTTTCTCTGTTTTTTTCTTTTGTCAGTTTATTTTCTTTTCGTCCTTTTTTTTTTTTTCATTTTCTTGTATAGAGAGTGTTTATATTCCTCTGCCCAAACCATGAACCTACGTTTAACTGAAGAATGCGTGTTTGATCATCTACAGTCGTGTCTGCGGTATGCCCGACACGTCTTTGTATTCATTTGCCAAAACACTAAACGCTACCGGCAACACTGACTACAAAGATCGCAAAGACTCAAGCTAGGGCTGACTGTAAATGGAGTACACCGCTGGATGTACCAAGGTGAATGCGAATGCTAGTGTCTCCCTGGAAGACAATAAGGGAGCGTCTGCCGTATCATGTACTTTTCTCTCGTTTAGTACGCACTGCCATGTATGGTTCCTTTTCTTTTGGCTTCGGCCGTATCATGTTTGATTCTTCTATATCAATATAAAATATAAAACTTTTGCCTCATTTCAAAAAAGAAGGGAGCGTCTCAAGTTGGTGTCTTTTTTTTTTTGATCATTCTCAAGTTGGTGTCTGTGATCATGAAGGGAAGTTGATCAGGGCTCATGCGATTTGGTATGGACGAGTAGCGAGTCCCCTCTCCCCTGATAATGGAAACTTTTACAGCTCGCGACGGAATCAGGTTGGCAGGTCATATGGGACTTCATCATTTTGTGCTTGAAACGGAATCTCTAACAATGGTTAAGCTATGGAAGTCGAACAACTTTGAAAGGTCAGAAATAGCCACTATTATGCATGAGATTCTAGAGTTGAGTGAGAACTTTGAGAACTTCAGTTTAAATTTTGTGAAACGCTCTATGCTAAGCAGGCTAGTGAGGATAGGCGTAGATGTATTTTGGTGAATTTCGTACCAAACTTTCTTAGAAGCTGCCTGCTTAAAGACTGTAATCCCTCTGGTTGAATAATGAAGCATGTTGAGTCGCAAAATAATTCTTCCGATAGGAGAACCGCGCTTTTGCATCTGACAACCATAGACGAACCAGCGACGAATTCGTGTACATACTCGCGAGTTAGAGAGTGATAAAAGAAGTTCCAGACTTTCTACTACATGGTTTTCAAATACTTGCTGCCTACTACTACATCCCAACGGAACTAAAAATTAGAGGTCTTCAACTTTGCATAAAAAAGTATTTATCAGAACTCATTCAGCTTTTGCTAACGAGGTATCCCCTGCCTGCAAAGAAAGAACATTCCTACTGTCGCATTAAATGCCTCGGCGAACATATTACGCAAACAATACAACACAGAACAAATGAGAAACTACCACTTGCAGATACCTTCTTGGAAATAATGAAATCCACCACAGTGTCGGCGAGTTCTTTACGATGTAAAGTGTAGCAGTGATTTGCTCCCTCGATGACCCTGAGTTTGTTGTTCGGTATGTGCTTCGCAAACTCGTACGCATCTTCAACCGGAACGAGCTCATCAGCTGAACCATGAACTGTTAAGAAGCTGAACAAAGACAGTAAAATTAGCTGGAAATTTGAAACAGGTGGTTTATAGCACAGTACGAACCCATGGCCCAAATGCAAAAGATATTTCTTGGTTTCAATCCTGCGAATGTCTGGGAGCGACAACTTAAGTGAAGCTAAATGCGGCATGCATGTTGGTGCCACGGGGTGTGCCACTTGTTTCAGTTGGTAGCTCAGATAAATGATGCCTAAATTAGTTTCTGATCTGCATTCTTTGCTGATGGAAAGGCTCGCAGCACGCATGTCAGTATTCACTCTTTCCATCAAGCTGTCTTTTGTTACCCTGTATAAAACCTTCCCTACATTGCAACCAACATATAGTCAATAAGACCATGACAGACAAGTATGCTATATATACAGCATATGGAATTGATTCAGAAAGTAGCTTCAAACCGGTGCCCATACACATTCGTTACCTGGCTTGCCTGTGACGTCAATGTAACCTTCCTTGTTTATCTTGTCAATAAATTCTTTCCCTAGGCATTCTTCAATGCCTTTCTCCAAATAAAATCGGCCAGACAAGTTGACAACCATGTGGACATTGTCATACATGGAAGCATACAGCACAACTACATCTCCTCCTGGATAAAAAAAATGCGAATTCAATAACTAAATTTTCTAAATTGCGAGATAAATTTGCAATGAAAAATATGGTAAGCACTGAAGGCTGTCAATGAGATATAAGAGTAAAGATAGGATTTCTATTTACTTACGCAAGAGATCTATTTAGTTATGATGATAAGAGTATGATCTATTCGGCAATTAGGGAACCTATTTTCAGGGGACAACTCAGTATTTTCGGTACAAGGGATAACATGTACTGCATGTGGATTATCCAAGCAGCGAGAATAAAGTACTAACAATATAATCCCAGTATCCAACCTTCGCTCCCTCTCATTCCCGGCAACATGGCCAGCTGACGTTTACTTTCCGGAGTCTTTCTCCCAGTTTGTCAAGTTCATTGGTCTTAAAGAAGTGAGCCTAGCTCACGTGGCTAGTGGAGTGGATGTACAACCCAGCCACCCAGGTTCAATCCCTCACGGGCGCGAATTTGGGTTCTTATTATTTGAAAAAAAAAACTGCTGTGGGGGCTTCCCTCACCGCTTTCCTTTCAAAAAAAAAAAGTTCATTGGTCTTACGACAGGTATCAGGTTTAGCACGTCTCAGTGAGCAAACAGAACACTTATGGCAAACGTGTTGTGGTTAACTGTTATGGAACTTCATTGTATGTGCTAGTAATGGATACCTGAGCAAAAAAAGAAATAGGATACAAACAGAGCAATATACTGGATGAACACGTATCTGACAGGGCAGCAGTCCAGGATCCACAAAAGGAATATGTTAGCCAAAGAATAAGGACATCAAATAAATTATACAGATAGTGCCACCATCATAAAACGATCTGACGCATAGAAATGTGACAACTTAACTTTGATGTTTATGAACAATTTACTAGTACGCGTACAAGCAAGAATATCTCTATGGTTCTACCATTTCAACTCGTGCATAGATTGTATGTCCAAGTTGCAAGTTGTTGAAGAACTAAACAAACTCTTTCACTTTCTATTTACACAAATTCAGTTAAACTAATCTTCTATTATATTATTAAAACAACAAACAATTAACGGTATAGATTTATCACGGTAGAACAAAGATGTTTAAAGGGTGGAGATTTATCAAGCACGCAGCCACGCACGACCACGTATACCACGCCAAAAACGGAAAGCGCAGATGCAATCTGAAAAGAAAACGGAGACCTAATTATTCCGGCAACAATGCGCATAGCAAAGCGGAGTTGGATGAAGACACGCATCCCTGGCTTCATACGGGGTAAACAATGGCAGGACATCCACACGCGCCAACGACGCTCCGGCGGCGTCCGGTGAATCGTAGTCATGACAAAAAGTATTCAATACAGGCCGGAGATTATACGTACGCTCCGACGTCCAGCGGACTGCAGTCTCGACGGCATACACGCCATAGATACAGCAGGGCGCCCAACGGAGAATCGAGCTTATGTGATGGCCGTGATGAAGCAAAGAAGAAGCGCGCTGGGAGCGCAATGACGTTGCACGTACCAAGCTAAGCGAGCATACAAGCACCTCAATGGATCGATCTGTTGCTAGCTAGCTGCACTGCACGTACACGTGAGATCTCAGCTTGGTTTTCCCTTTGTGGGTTTTGCAGCAAGTAGGATATGTTGCAATTGCTCCTCAGCTGCCAGGATACATGGTCAGCGGCCAATTAGTGCTTCGTGACACACATATCCGCACCGGCAAAGCTACACACGCGTGCACGGCTGACCCTCGATCGAGATGCCGAACACACGCGACGAGCTAATTTTTTTTTAATAATACATTTTTTAAATTAAATTCAAAAAATATTACGCAAAATAACGAAATGTCAAAAATAATACGGCCTCGGCCCAGCTTGGGCCGATAAGGGCCCGTCGGCCAGGCTTGGGCCGATTGGGCCATATCGGTTTTGTTCAAGACGACCAGATCACATGGTGGGCCAGGCCTGCGCCCGACAGGCCGTGGTGCGGCACTAATCGGCCAGAACTCAGCCGACCGACCTGTCGGCCAGGGCTGGGCCGACAGGACGCTGGATAAGACCAGCCCTGCCCACATCTTCCTCCTCGCGTCCTCTCTCTCCTTTTCTTCTTCCTCTCGAAACCAGCAGCTCCTTACTGCGTTTCAGCGGCGATCTGTCCATCCAGCCACCAAATCTTCCTCCTAGAAGTGTTAGAGAGTTAAGGCAGCTCAGATCTACACATGTGTTGGATTATTGTGTGATTTCGTGTTGTTTGGTTGGAGCAATGGTGGAGTTTAGGTGGAGGTTGCTGTAGGGTGGTGGATGGTGCAGCGTGGTGGTGGTGCAGCGGTGTTGCATTGGCGGTGGTGGTGACGTTGCTGGTCCATTGAATCGGCACGCTTCAAGGGTATGCGTTTATTTTGCTAGTAATATTAAGTATATAGTTGTTCCCGGTTGTAACAGTAAATTGGTGTCACATTTTTAGGTTGTTGAGATGAGTAATTTAGTGAAATGTTTGTTTTTCTACGGTCCTGGCAAAGTTGTAGTAAATGAGCATGGAGCTGATTTGGGTGAGTTTCGATGGTCAGAGTTGGAACTGAGTGACCCACAAACATGGTCTATAAGTCAGCTGAAAGATTGGTTGGCAGCGTGTTTAGGGCTTCCTGAAACAGACACCGTCGGTGTGCATGCACTGTGGACGAAGACAAGGTCCCCGGTGTTTTTTTATTTGAGGCCGATAGAACGGACCTCTCAGATGGTGCGATGGTTGCAAGGCTGCGCAAGCAGGGGATGTACCCCTCATGCCTTACTGATACCTGTCGCGAAGGAGGTGATTGCGCCTGAAGGCGAGGGAGGGCACGATCCTGGCCAGAGTAGTCAGGAGATGCAATTTTCTGGACATGATTATAATCAGGGAGATGTTGGAGGTGGTGGTTATGACTATGGCCAAAATAGTCAGACATAGCAGATGGAAGAGGAAGATGTTGGAGGTGGTAGTTATGAATCTGGCCAAAATAGTCAGACAGAGCATATGGAAGAGGGAGATGAAGATGCTGCTGAGGCAGCAGCAGACGATGTATTCCAAGAAATGATGGAAGAGGAAGACGAAGATGGTGGTAGTGCTTATGGGTATGATTCCGACGAGTCGGATGACGAACATGTGGTGCCAAATCCTGCGTCATGGAGTCATGATTTCTCGTCGTCAATGACAGTGAACGATGTTCATGATTCTGTCTGGGAATACCATCAGAACCAGGTTTCTGCGGGTGCTCTATATACCGACAAGCAACATTTGCAAGATGCAATCATTAAGTGGGCAGTGTCGACTTGCAAGACATTCAAAACCAATGTGTCGAGTAAAAAATATCTGACAATGGAATGTGAGGTAGCAGGGTGTCCTGGAAGGGTGCACGGTTATCGTCCTCACTTCGGCATAAACTGGAAAGTGAGCGACGTAGTACAGCACACATGTAGAATTGAGAGTATTCCTCAAGATCATCGTAACATTTCGTCGACGCTTATAGCTCGGTTGCTGTACTCAGAAATAGTACAGGGCAAAGCTATGGAAGCGAAGGCTATTATACATAAGGTGTTCACCAGGTTCAAGTACAAAATATCTTATGGCAAAGCTTGGAGGGCTAAGCAGATGACACTTGAGAAAAGATTCGGATCGTTCCTAGACTCATATGACTCAGTTGTTCGGCTCCTCTACACATTGCAGGCCCGTAATCCAGGCACATATGTTGACGTCAAACACTTTTGGATGGCAGAGTTTCCAAACGTAAAGGTTCTGCATCGTGTGTTCTTCTCTTTCGGTGTATGCATAGAAGCTTTCACTCACTGTCGACCAGTTATCTGTGTTGATGGTACATTTCTTACTGGCAAGTATAGGGGACAAATCTTGACTGCCATTGGTCAGGATGGCAACAATCAGATCGTGCCACTTGCATTTGCTTTTGTGGAGAGCGAGAACACTGAAAGTTGGACTTGGTTCTTCAGGCAGCTTAAAATAGCAGTAGTAAAAGATAAGCCGAACGTGTGCATCCTTCATGACCGCCATGCTGGTATACTGAACGCCGTCAAGGCACTCACAAACCCTGTGGCCGCGGAACAAACGCCATGGCTAGACCTGCAGAGTCGTTGGTGCATGCGCCATTTGGGGGCCAATTTTTTCTCACAGTTCCGAGATAAGGCTTTGATGAATCTATTCAAAAAACTGTGCAAGCAGAACCAATTCTGGAAATACACATTCGTACGTGGTAAGCTTGATGACTTCACTAACCAGCATGTTAGGCAGAGGAGAGCTGCAAGAAATGTTGCAGTAGCAGCACATGTGCAACTTGTGGCGCAACAGCTAGCAACCGGACCTCCACCAGCTGAGGATGTACCTGTTGGGCTTTGTGACTTGCCAGGATTTGATCCGCCTGGTGTTAGGAGAAAGACTGGGAGGTTGATCAAAAACTTTCAGCAGTGGATAGAGCACGAGCCTCTTGAGAGGTGGTCTTTGCTGCACGACACTTATGGAGCCAGGTACGGTGTTATGACTACCAACCTTGCTGAAACATACAACTTCGTTCTTAGAGGAAATAGGGCATTGCCACTTACAGCCATTGTGGAGGGTATTTTTGAGGGCACAGTCAAGTACTTCAGAGAAAGACGCCAGAAAGCTCACATGCATATCGTTAACAACCCAAACACACCTTTTTGTGAGAAGATTACGGAGTACATGGATAGGAAGATGGCAAAAGCTCGTACTCATGCTGTGCAGGCCATAGGAAATCAAGAAAGGAGGTTCGAGGTACGCTTACCTTCTGACAAGTTTGGTTGCGGAAATCAGCTCAGAACGCATGAGGTGAGAATTGGAAATGAAGCCCGACCAACATGTGACTGCACATGCAATAAACCAAAATTGCTTCACCTGCCCTGCTCCCATGTATTGGCTGCGTGTGGGCAACTCAGACTATCAGCCATCTCGTTCGTTTCACCATATTATTTGAACGAGTCTGTTCTTAATACCTGGACCGGTGAAATGGTGGGATTTCGAGCTGTGGGTAATTTTAACACGGTTGATCCTAATGAAAGGCAGTACATCCCCGACCCAAGGCTACTGCGTCCTGGTAGAGGTAGACGACCGTGCAAACGTATCAGAAATGGTATGAATGAATCTGAAGCCGGAGGCCCGACAGTGCAATGTTTCTTGTGCAATGATTTTGGTCACAGGGACACTGCTTGTACAAAATTCCCACCTACGAATGCTGCTCCGGCAACTAGAGCAGCTGCTCCACGTGGACGAGGCAGCCGAGGACCAAGAGGAAGGGGAAGAAACTAGGATGTTTTAAATTTGGACTGTACTTTTATTTGTAATAATGTGGATCAATGTTTTAAAATTGGACTATGTTTTTATCTGTAATATGTGTGGATCAGTGTTTGTAGACTATGTTTTATATGTGTGCATCAGTGATTTAAATTTGGAGTTTGATTTCATCTGTAATTTGTCTGCATTTGTGGCTAAAAAAGAGGAGGGAGAGGTGAAAAAAAAAAGCAAGAGCCAGTCGGCCCAGCTTGGGCCAACAGCTTCCTGTCGGCCCAGCTCTGACCGACAGGTTTCGCTGACACGAGCAAGGCGGCCGACAGGCCCAATCGGCCCAAGCCTGGCCGACGGGCCCTTATCGGCCCAAGCTGGGCCAAGGCCGTATTATTTTTGACATTTCGTTATTTTGCGTAATATTTTTTGAATTTAATTTAAAAAATGTATTATAAAAAAAAAATTAGCCGCGACGACGCCATGACGCCCAGTTATTCGGAAGCACGCAAACAAAGGATCCTCAACTCTAGCACAGCCTGCAGTCATGCCTGGGCGATTATGGTGCGTTGGTCATGGAAGGCACGGACGATCGGCGAACTGAATAGGGCAGCCACGGTGACAATCCATCCTGACGTTTTGATCTAACAAACGATCAGCAAACTAAAGACATGATACACGGAAGATCCTGAAGTTTGGATAGTTGAATCAATGGATCATTGAAGGTACCGTACCTACCATGAGGATTGGACTACAACTTTCAGCCCTGTAGACCATATGTTTGGCGGCACCATCGTTATTCAGCAGCCACTACGTGGTGTACTTGCACGATCTTCGGAATTGGTAGTCGTTGCATATGCATGATGCAAGGATTGATTCTGAGGTAATAAGCTGTACCAATTTCAATCCTACAATATATGTTGTCATATTATGGTGCCCCGTTCGTGATAAGAAGTGCAATGGACCATTTTTGCAGGGATGATACGTATCCTCAACTGAATTTATACTGCTTGGGCTACTATTTGTTTCTCCCGGTATCTACGATGTTGTGTTCCTGGCAACAAAATTTGTTTGAGCAACTGAGCTTCTGCTCCGTAAGTATGGTGAGTCTAAATTGAAAAGATGTTATTTTAAAATCACTCCACTCCTGATGCCATTAAATTGCCTAATGATCGTAGGTAAATCCCTTACTTGAAGGTTGGCTAAATGGCAACAACAATCGATCAAGTGAGCATAAAAATTTGCTGCTGTTTCTGGTTTGATGCCCCAAGTGTTTTGTATGTTTATAGTCTATAGGAGTAAGCATATGGATTTGGAAAACATGAACAAGAGAGAACTCATGATGCTCCAAATATTTCATATTCTATTTATCAAGCTGTACTATCTTTATGTATCTTTGGTTTTGCACTTGGCCCCTGACATAAGCGACATGCCTCTGTCATCTATTTAGAAAAAAATTATGGATGGTACAAGGGAGTCCAGTAAGGATGCTCTGAAAACAGTGTCACATGAATTCGTATCTATGTAGCATGCACATCTTCTTTCATATACTTCTTGGCAAAAATGTACTGAGGTCAAATCCCATGTTCACTTCTACAACAGCCTGTTCCAATTGTTAAAGATCTCAACATGATAGCTAACAGTGTTTGTTCGTGCTATTTTTCAGAATTATTTAGAGTCCAGACAACAACCACCAACTGCTAGACTATTTTCTGCCTCTCTCCCATGTTACATATTGGTAATTTACTTCTAATATTTTTTTATCGGTGCCCAGTTGCAAGAGAAGGTGTAAATTTAGTGGAGGAGCAGATCCGCGGGATTTCCTGGCCTCCGGCAGCCGCTCCGGCGCAGATCCGCGGGATTTCCTGGCCTCCGGCAGCCGCTCCGGCGGCGGGAGGTCGGGGAATCCCCGGATCGGGCTATGTGAATTAGGTGTGTGTGGGGTGTGTTGCCGGCGGTGTCGAGGCGGTAGCGGCGGCGTCGGTGTAGTTTGCTGGAGGCGGTCTTCCCTTCCGATGGTGCGGCTCCTGGAGCTTCGCCGCGGATCTGCCTCCTTCGCCTTGCTCGCGGCTCTGCGGAGACCTCGAGGGGGCATCCCCTTCGCCGGCGTCCATGTGCAGGTGGATCTGGCGTTTGACGATCTGGAAGTTGCGGTGCGTGAAGACCAAGGTGGTGTCGCCGCTGTCGTGCGTGGTGGAGGTGCTTCGGCGCCGAGGTACGTTGACTCTCTGCCCACGGGGGGCCTCCCAGTCCAAGCGTATGGAGGTGGTGCGGCCGATTTCGCCGGCGTGACGTCGCGTGCGATGAAGACGGTGCCAGAGCTCGAGAAGGACATTGTTGCAATTTCTTTGTTTCTTGGGCTTTTCTGTAAGAATCTTGGTCGGATGTAACTGCATATTTCCCTCGCAAAAAAAAAGATAGGATGGCTTGCATCTTTGTGTGACTACGTCCTGTCCACAATCATCTGGTCCACTAGGCCATCCAAACAGTACTAGAAATTGCAACAGAGTATGACGATGCTGAAAGCAGCATTACCCGGTGTCAAGTGGCGGCCATTGCTGCACTATAGCTACAGGTACGCTCATTGGATGTTAGAATGTTGGTATATTACCCACTCATCACATATTAATAGTCCTGTATTCCTGAATATTTTTGCCTAGAAACATTATTAATTATAATTCTGTTGCTGTCATTAGTCATTACTATGTCTTCTGAAATGAAAATTGTTAGTGTTTCATATAAGCTTCTGTAGCGAGCTTTCAGTTATTGGGTTTGCCCTCCTTATTATCATCTTGCAGATTTTGTAGCTTTTAAAAAAATGAAAATAAGATGGTTTGGTATTTTATTTTTTGATGTTCGCATTTAGCATAACAACTATCTACTTACTGAAATTAGTCACAGATAAGAGTGCAGTATGAAGGTCAAGAAAATGGATGTTATGCTGTCAAGGATTCCATGGTCTGCAAGTGCGTATTTTCACATTCTCTTTCTTTGCTTATGTTTAGTGATATAGCACAGGAACTCGACTGGAAAATTCATGGTTGTTCCACTTATATAGATCCCTCCTCAAGCATATTGATTTACTGCGGTGGAAGTGTTCCGTTCAAAGGACATTATTCTTCAGTCTATGATTGATTGCCTACCGCTGCATTTTTGTCCGAGGGCCCAGGTACGTTCATTGGGTTAACATTGTGAGGGCAAGAAAATTCACTACATCTGAATCATGACACTAACATATAATTTTAAAACAATGGTTATGAGGTGTCTGACTTGAAATAACAACAGTATATCATGCAATATTATATGTTCAGGAAATAAGTAGAAGAACAAGCATTTTGTTCTCTGCATTACTTAGCTGATCTTTCAGCTCTAACCATACCAACAGAGTAATGTTGTTTCATAACTTCTCTCATGGATAGAAGTGAAAGTGTGGTATCAACCTTAATTTTCTCCTATATATTTCATTGTTTTTATCACAATATGTAGTTAATTATCTATTTATTATTCATGTATCTAGAGTTTCCATTCTATTTTGGACGTAAAATGATGACACACTAGAAGTCCCATGTGGTTGGAACATATCGACTTTGGTTCTTTAAGGCCCATGATACAATTGCACATCTATGCATGTTTTTATATTTTGTATCAAAACTTGACAAAGAACCGCGGCCAAAGAAAGAACTAAATATTCTTCAGAATGATCATTCACAACCTTAGTGTTTCTCCCAAATTCGTGGCTGCTTCCATCCAAGGTGTGGCTGTGTGGAAGTTGCAGCCTGCAGGCATCTGCTGCGTGGATACGTCGAGGTCGCCGCCGTCTGTGGTGTTTATACACTGAGGTCGCTGACGTCCTTGGGTCAACATCGTCGCCCTCCACCAGGTTTCTGAGGCAAGGTCGCTGCAGCCCCTGCGTCAACTTCACACACAACACACTGTTGAGCTCCACCATTGAGTCCTCTGCAGATTCTCTGTCTATGTCTAATTGATTGATCTACGAAGCTGTACACATGCGTTAAATATTTAAACTGATAGGCATGTGGTCTTTTTGCAACTTTAAAGTTGTAGAATCCATAAAATATCATCCAATCAACAATGAAATTAAATTTTGCTTTTGAATACAACAAAAATGTTAAAGAACTGAAGGGATCATTAGATATTTTTCAAGATTGCTACACTAAGTTTGCTACCAAGGATACTCTAGAAGAACGGAAAGAAAAGACCAACCATGCTCGGCTAGCTAGGTTGAACATCGTATTTCTGACTTTCAAGTGATTAATCTCTTAATATATAATATTTCGGGATTGATCGTCGCATATGACTTCCAAGTGATTAATCTTTGAAATGTGGATAACGAATCTTTGTTAATGTGAAATAACATGGAAAATCACTATACGAGGAACGATACACAATTGAGTTCTGAGTAGGAATAAAAAAAAGTTGAATGTTACAACCCGCTACTGCATACTCAAACTTGATAGACTAAAAGATTTTTAGTTACTCAGGTTATCATGTGCACAAATACCACCACCTAATTGTAAACATGAAATTAGTTGAAACGCTTGCTAGCCGCACAATTGCGCGGGCGACCCAGCTAGTTAACAATAATAAAAAGAACTATACAAACTGAACAATGTATGTCACGTACCCTTGCTGTGACCAACAATAGCCGTGACATCATACTTGTCCTGATTAAGATGCGAGACAATAGAATACAAGTCGTCAGCCTCTTTCCTGTAGTTGCCATACTGGAATTCACCTTCACTTTCTCTGAAACCATATGATCAAAGGCATATTCAGAATGAGGTTATGAACCATACACGTTTAGTTGAATTTAAGTTACATAGCTAAAACGATATATCAAGAAACAGATATTCAAAATTACTGTATTAATTTATTGGTCCATGAGAAAATGGTATGTCTAGCAATTAGGTGACATCTGAAGCTCAAAGCAAAAATATACATGAATCTCAACTACTGTAGTGGTAAGACTTCCTTTAGACAAGATAACTCTATGAGAAACTTACCCATTTCCACTGAAATCAAAGCGAAAGATACTAATTCCTTGTTTTGTAATTGCATCTGCTAGATCGACAATGACGCCACTTTTCTGAAAACAAACATTAAACCTTCATTATACAGCCATACAGGTGACAGAAATTACTACCAAGACAGTTCACTTCGCTGTATTGCAACATGAAACTTAAGAGACCAGATAAGTTAAATTTCTTCTGGTGAGTGGTGACAACATGTTTATATACCTTGGACGCCGTAAAGCCATGACATAGGACTACAATCTTGTTCGAACCTGTGGGATGAAGTAGCCCCACAAGTTTCTCTCCATGCTTATTTGGTATAACTATCCTGTGTTCTTTAGCAGCTGTTTCAGAAACGACATACTGTCATTAATTTGGTAAAATAATTCAGCAATGTCGCCATCTGAGCGTTTCTTCACAGTAGCACAGAAAACTCTCTCATCTAAGAATGTGCTGTGCAGATTGAGATTGCCTTAGAATGATCTGCATGAGCCGTGAGGGTTCCTTACGAGATCAAATTTGATGTACGGTCTAGTTGTCAACCCCTAATCCACGCACACAAGAGGAGGTAGAGCAAGGTGGGATATAGGAGAAACGGACTTACGGGGGGCGGAACCAGCCTGGGAGGAAGCGAACAGCGGCTGCGCCATGGGTGACGGATGGCGGAGGAGGGCTCGTGTGCCAGTTGGCATGCCGGGAACCCTATGTCAGGACCTTACCCGTAACTGAAGTTATCTGAAGAACAACAGTCTCGCAAGCTCGACTACAATCAACGGTCCTGAGCAACTGATACCTCTTCGAGCAGATCCAACGGTCCAGATGGAACGTATATAGTTATCTTAATTATATCGTTAAGCACCTTAAGTGCAGTTATTCTTGTAATGAGACTTATCTTGTAACCGTACTATTAGCGTGGTCCTACTCCTTGGATACAAAGGAGTAGGAGAGGAGGTTGGGAGGACACGCATAATAGAAACCCTAAATTTTCCTTTCCAGTTCTTTCCTTCGTATCACTTTACCAATTTCATTTCCTGTTCAATCTGAGCACCGTGCTCTCCTTTCTTCCCTTCTATCGATTAGCAAGTCGGGGCAACGCAACCCCTGACACGGTGGTATCAGAGCCGTACGAAGCTCGGACCAATTCCCCACCCTTCCCTCCCAATTATCCACCATACCTCATATTTCTTCAGCCGACGAACACGAGGTTGCTAGACCGCCGTGGTCTGGTCGTAAAATCCCTCTCCGGCGAGCCCTAGCGCTCACCATGACAGGATCTCGACGCTCCTGGTCTCAATCCCGCGAGCGCCTGGAAACAGCAGAGAAAAGTGCTGAAAATTCAGTCATGACGGCGGAGAATTCCGGCCCAGTCGACGACGCCGCATCAGCAGAGGAGGCAGCGCACCGCCGGGAAGAACTCGAGCTGGCGGACGAGGAGAAACTCCGAGCGCGATTGCCGCGCGCAGTCCGCGACATGGAGCGCCGCTTCGATCAGCACCAAGCGAGCTCGGCTGACGCGTTCAACGCGATCCAAGGCGAGATGTTCAAGCTCTCCGAGATGATGTCCAAGCTCGCGGCAGATTTCAGCGCTCGAGCTCCAGCCCAAGCGCCACCACTGGATCCGACGAGATCACCTCAGTCGGCAAGGTTTGCAACCCCACCACCTCTACCCAATACATCTCTATCCCCGATTCCTGAAAAGCTCACACCTTCAGCATCCCTCCCATCTCCACCCTTTCCGCCAAACCTCGGTACCTTGACTCCCGAACGCCTGCCACATCCACCAACAACAGCAAGCACTGAAGTATGCAGTAGGTAGTGGAGTGTCGTGTTCGAACTCAGGGAAAAGATTACAAAAAGACAGTGCTTGATTCACAGCTAGATCAAGTAAATATGTTGGATTTATCAAGAACAACTAAGAAACATAAATAAAGGTGGCTCTTTTTAGGGTTTTTCGGGTTTTAAATGACTGAAACGACAACAGCTAGACAGTGAACAGTAGGAGAGGGGTTTTAGATGCAGATCACACAAGAAAACATGAAGGAATCAACAACCAAACATCACAGGGGTACTTCACCAACAAATCAACACAGGTACTGGACAACATCAACACAGATCATGTATAAAAACATCACAATTCGACAGACAGGGTTTAACACAAGGTACACACTGACAGAGGGATGATTAACAGGGTTCAGAGTGAGTAAACAAGCAGTAAGGCAGGGGAGTGAGTTTTTCTTCCTTGTCTTGATGAAGTTCTTGGGTGTTGGTGTAGATCACAGCATCAGGAGATGTGGAAGAAGTCTTGGAGCAGCAGATGATGCAGGAGGGGTCCTTGATCAGCAGGGGTTGCAGGAGATGATCTTGAGCAACAGAGGAAGTAGAGGAGTAGGAGTTCTTGTTCTTCAGTCGATCTGGTCACAATTCTTCATGGTGATGTAGCACTTGAGACATGTTCTTGCTCCTGGTCTTGTTCTTGGTGGTGGCCGAGATGTGGAGGAAGAAGGGGAAAAAGTGAAGGGTGGTGTGGTGGATGGATCAGCTCAAGGCAGGTCCTCTGCGCCTTTATGCAGGCAGCACACGGCAGGGGGCCAGTGTGGTGGTGGTAGGTGATGAGGAGGGAACCTCCCCCCCCCCACATGGGGTGTCTCCACCTTTTCCACTTTTTGCCTTTTTTGCTTTCCTTGCATTCCAAGCTGATCCTTCACTCTGAATTCAAACCTTCTCCATCTTATCTCATCACTTGGTGACTTCTACCTTTTTGCCACCTTTTTGCTTGGGTCCTTCTCTTTGCAGCAGAGGATAGTGGTGTACTGCACTTTTTAGCCTTTGGTCCCTCTGCTTCTTTTCTTCTCCCACAAGATGGTCCTCTCTACTTTATGACTTCATCTCCTTTTAGTCCTTGCTGATGGCCAATTGTAGGATTTATAGTGCCTTTTCGCACTGTTCTGCATAAAAGCAGTAAAAGACTGTAAAATGCTCATTTTGGCCAATTTCAATACTGTAATCATGGTTTTGCAAAGTAAAATGATGTAAATGGATGTGCATTTGGTATAAACAAGGGGCATAAATCATATAAATAACATGCACATCAAGCACAACAGCTGTTTGGTCCATGGCCTCTACAAGACCAATCATCACCACCACACCTCCAATTGTCGCAACGACACAATATGTCCAGAATACAAACCCACAGTCCCAACCACAATACTACACACACACATCACAACCACAAAGCCAGCCTTTTTCTTCCACCATGCCACCAACAAACAATTTCTCTTACTCCAATGCACCACCACAAAGCCAGCCTTTTTCTTCCACCATGCCACCAACAAACAATTTCTCTTACTCCAATGCACCACCACAAAGCCAGCCTTTTTATTCCACCATGCCACCATCAAACAATTCTCCTTATTCCTATTCGACTTCACAAAGCCCATTTTTTACACCACGCCAATGCAACAACAACAGCCATTCTACTCAAACCCGCCACCAAACACATCCTACTATCCTCCACAACAACCATATTACTCACACAACCCAACATCTTACCCATACCAGCAAAACCAACAACATACCTATGTTTCCCAGCAATTCACCCATACAGCCCCACCGCCACAAGATCACACTCCTCATTACCAGAACCATCAGTCCGACCCACAATTGAGAACACCACATGTAGAAATTACTACCTTTCACGGAGACAACCCACGAGCATGGATATTGGAATGTGAGGATATATTTAGCTTGGTCAATATCCCAGTCAACAGCAGAGTAAAATGGGGAATTGCACATATCCGAGGTCAAGCAAAAACCTGGTTGAACAACTCTGGTTTTGCAATGCACAACATGTCTTGGGCTGAATTGTGCAATATTTTGGTGGACCGTTTCCTGATACAAACTCTGCCGATCCAATGGACCTACTGCAGCAGTTGAGACAGCAGAACACGGTTAACTCCTACATTGATATGTATGAAACTTGGATGCAACAAATCAAAAGAGACAAGCCTTACCTGCAATTGGATTTCTTTGTGGACCGTTTCATTAGTGGTTTGAAGGAAGGAATCAAACATTCTGTTCACTGCCAGAAACCACCCACACGCGTCTCAGCTTATTGGTATGCAAGGCAATATGAGAAGGCATATCTAGCAAACAATAAAAGGACTCCTGCTCCTTTACTTCCAGCAAGATTGCATCCGCAACAACAAGTGAGGCCAAATCCTGTCAGAGATAACAGAGCAAGAGAAATGTCAGCTAGGGCTACAGAACACAAGAAATGCTGGTACTGTCCTGAGAATTGGTTTCTGGGTCACAAATGCTTGCCCTTGCAACACACTCTGAATATGCTGGAAATGCAAGGCTATTCTAACGATGAACAGGAGGCAGAGGCACCACCTGTAGCTCAGGAGGAACAAGCACCTGAACAACATCCAGTGGCAGATCCGGTTGTGAATGAAGCATGTAACTTTCTGAACATCTCTGCAGCAGCATATGCTGGACACCCAAGTGAATCAACAATTTCCTTACTGCTCCATATGGCTAAGTCTCAAGCTATCGCTCTGGCTGATACTGGCAGTACTAGTACATTCATGGATGCAAAACTGGCAACAAAATTGAAGATACCACTGACCAAAACTCTGCAAAGGAAAGTAAAGGTAGCAGGAGGAGGCATTCTCGATTCCAATGAAATTGCACTCAAAAGTTCCTTCACAATTCAGGGTCAGAAGTTTACACAAGATTTCAGAATCTTGGAATTACAAGGATCAGATATTATATTCGGCGTCGACTGGTTCAAAAAGTTCAATCCAGTTACATTTGATTTTGTCGAGAGAAACCTGACCATGCAAATCGACAACTCCCTCAAGACCTTCCAGGACCATCTCTTACCAAAGAAACACCTGTTGATCAGCTCTGACAAATGCAACAAGCTAATCGCTCAGGGAGCCACAGGCTATATTCTATGGAATACTTCTGAATGGGATTCACAGAAGGATGAGGAGCACCCTCCAATATCAGATGTAGTCAGCAATCTCTTGCACCAATTTCAGGACATCTTCCAGCAACCTTCGACTCTACCACCAAATAGAGAGTGTAACAATCAGATACCTCTCGAACCGGGTGCTAAACCACCAAATATTCGACCATATAGAATGTCTCACAGTCAGAAAAAGATTCTATTGAGAAAATAATCAAAGAGATGCTAAAAAATGAAGAAATCAGACCGAGCAAAAGTCCTTTCTCTTCACCAGCGATTCTAGTGAGAAAGAAAGATATGTCCTGGCGATTATGTGTGGACTTTAGATGACTCAATGAAATGACAGTCAAAAACAACTTCCCCATACCTATCATTGAAGATCTCTTGGATGAATTGCATGGCGCCACTATATTCTCCAAGTTCGATCTGAGGTCTGGATACCATCAAATTAGAATGCAAGAAGAAGACATCCCTAAAACAGCATTCTCTACACACTTGGGTCACTATGAATACTTAGTGATGCCCTTTGGCTTGTGCAACGCTCCGGCTACATTTCAGGAGTTGATGAACACCATCTTTGCCAAGTACTTAAGGGTCCTTGTATTCTTTGATGATATCTTGGTGTACAGCAAGACACCTGAAGAACACAAGCATCACCTGCAGCTAGTGCTGGAAATTTTCCGACAGCATGACCTCAAAGCAAAGATGTCAAAGTGCAAATTTGAACAGCCGCAGGTGGAATATCTGGGCCATGTGATCTCGGGTCAGGGAGTTCAAACCGACCCAGCTAAAATTAGAGAGATAAGTAACTGGCAGTCACCTGATTCAGTAAAGAAGTTAAGGAGATTCCTGGGGATGACAGGATACTACAGAAGATTTATTCCTTTCTATGCTATGATCTGTCAAGCACTGCACGCAGTGCTCAAGAAAGATGCATTTCAATGGGGTCCAGAACAAGAGACAACTTTCCAGAAACTCAAAGAAGTATTGTCGCACCCTCTACTCCTTGCATTACCAGATTTCTCAGTACCTTTTACGTACTCTTGAGACCGATGCTTGTGCATCTGGCCTAGGTGCAGTCCTAATGCAGAAGGGGAAACCACTGGCATACTATAGCAAATGCTTAGGTCCGAAGTCCAGCACTGCTTCCGTCTATGAGAAAGAAGCGATGGCCATTCTGGAAGCTGTTAAAAAGTGGCGACATTATTTCCTAGGAAATAAACTCATTATCAAGACAGATCAATGCAGTTTGAAATATATGTCCAGTCAGAGACTGCTAGAAGGGATACAACACAAGTTAATGGTCAAACTGTTCGAATTTGACTATAGTATCCAATATAAGAAAGGAGTGGAAAACTCCGTGGCAGATGCTCTATCTAGGAAATATCAAGAAAATGATAGCACCAATGTTGTGGAACTTACCCAACCCACATGTTCTGCTACAACAATGGTAATACCTGTCGGAGATTGACTCCCACGAAACACGTTGGTCAAACAACCCTCAACCTGCACGGCGACGGTGCTCGTCGAGCATGAGGAGGGACATCACGACAGAGATGAACACCAGCCCGTACCCAGGTTCACGGCCCTCGTGTGGAGGTAAAACCGCTACTCCTGCTTGTCTGTATTGCACTGTTATGGAGGTTACAGTACAATGAGCTTGCCGAGGGCTCTCTTTTCGCAATGGTGTGCGCAAAGGAGAAGGACCAATGGTCTTCTTCTTCCTTGTGCGTAGGTAGCTAAGCTAGGATGAAAATGCGATCCTTTGCTACGGTGGAGCACTCTCTCCTTTTATAGGCGCCCTGGGCCTCTTCTCCGTGCTTGCGCAGCGGAAGGGCTACCACATGGCGCCAAGAGGAGGAGCACGGCGCACCGCAGCCCGGCAGTCCATGGACGCGGTCCATGGGCAAAAAGCTGATGCCTGTGGCAGTGAAGCCACCGTCCAACCAGGACGGCCAGCTGCGGCTGCAGAGGAACGTGGGGGTGCCCACGGTGACGTTGGCCTTGGAGCGTAGCGCCGGCCGGTCCCCTTATCACCAAAGAGGAAATCCTTGTAGTCCGGTGCGCGTGGCGCAGCTTTGTTGACCCCTTTAATCACCAAAATGGCAACTGCGGCGTCGTCGTCACCGCGCGCAGGGGCGCGCGTCACTCTGCGGCCGCTGCAGAGCCCATGTGCGCTCTGCAGAGGTTGCTTTGCAGCGAAGGAATCCCCACGAGGGCTGGGGCGCCCTGAGGAGGATTCGGCGTTGACTCCTCTTCAGGGAAGACCTTGAAGAGGGAGCGGCAGTAAGGAGGGCCTCCGCAGGCCTCTGCTGCCTCCTGAGGCCTCGCGAGGCGATTTTGCCTCGCGGGTCTCTCCAAGCTGTAGGCTTGGTCCTTAGCGAAACTCGGCCACCGAGTGGCGAGGGCTGTAGAGGACAGGCCCAGCACACCCTGGTTTCCACTGGGCCGACAGTAGCCCCCGGGCCCAGGATGGGCACGACGTAGTCCAGTGGACGCAGGCGAACCGTCATGGGCCCAAAGTGTCCGGCCGGCCCGAGACACGTGCAGGGCAGTTAGGCGCCGCGGCCGCACGTTCTCCTCGACGGTAACGGGCGTAGTGGCGGGCCTGAGGTGATATAAAGCCTGCAGCGCCGGTTCAGGCAGCAGTTACTGCCTCATTTGCGCTCTCGTCTTCTTGCTCTTGACCTCTGCGCTCCTTTGGCTCTGGTGCTCTTTCTTCTTCACCGAGCTTCTCCGCCGCCCTTTCTTCCTCGACCATGGGTCCCAAGAAGGACAAGGCGGCGATGGTGAGCGACCCTGCTGGGGCGCAGCAGGAGGAGGAGTTCGCGCCAGCGCTAGTGGGTACCCGCATCCACACGGCGGAGGCGCTGGACAAGATCAAGCTGATGGCCGCGGGCAAGAACAACGAGCACGGCGCCAGCGTTCTCAAGGCGGCGCGCTTTGGCAAGCTCGCGGCGGGGTTATACCCCATTTTCTTCCAGACCATCTTCGCCGGCCTGGTGCCGCCATTTTCCCCTTTCTGGAGGAGGTTCTGGCCTTCTACCAGATCCAGCTCCTGCATCTGCACCCCAATTCCATCCTGATCCTTGCCATTTTCGCATATCTCTGCGAGGCGTACTTGGGGGTGATGCCTTCTGTGGCCTTCTTCCGGAGCTTCTACGCGCTCCGCTGCACGGCGCCCGGCGAGCGGTCTGGTTGCGTGTCTTTCCGCATCGCGGATGGGATGGGGGGCGTCTACATCCCCATGTCCTGGGACGGCGACAAGCCCGTCACGCGGGTGACGAAGAAGGTGGACGATTTCCGCCAGCGATGGTTCATCGTGGACGCCAAGACGCAAAACCCCTTCTTCGACGTCCCTGAGGCGCTGCCGCTGAAGAACTCGAACTGGTCAAGCGCGGCCTTCCACAACCCAAAGATTGCTGACTTGGTCGCGCGCATGAGGCTCGTCCGCGGAGCTGGCCTCATGGGGCAGATGGTTGCCGAGGACTTCGTCAGGCGCCGCATCGCTCCTCTCTAGAAGCACACGAAGCCGGCGTGGATGTACTCTGGCCCGGCGGACCCGATGCGGCTGCACTGCAGCTCTCATACCCCCGATGTCATTTCCACCATCATGGGCATCCTCTTCACCGCCCCGGAGGTGCCTATGCCGACGAGCGAGCTCGCGAAGCCCCTCCATCAGATCACTCCGAAGAAGCGCCTCGCGATCCTGGAGCTGATGCCGGATTTCACCCCTCAAGGCCTAGCGGGGGAGGAGAAGAAGGAGGCTGCGGCGCCTGTGGTGGAAGAGGACTGGGCTGCAGAGTCTTCCGCCGCATCTGATGCCGATCTGGGCGTTTGTCGGCCCAGTGAGAACCAGGGTGTGCTGGGCCGGTCCTCCACGGCCCACGACACTCGATGGACGATCTCCACCAAGAACCAAGCCTACGGCTTGGAGAGACTCGCGAGGCAAATCATTTCGCGGGGTCTCTGGAGACCCTGTCCGCTGCTGCCCCTCTTCAAGGTGATCTCCCCTGGAGGGAGGTCAACGCCAAACCCTCCACAGGGCACCCTAACCCTCGTGGGGATTGCTTCGCTGCAAAGCAACCTCTGCAGAGCGCACATGGGCTCTGCAGCGGCCGCAGAGTGACGCGCGCCTCTGCGCGCGGTGACGACGGCGCCGCAGTTGCCATTCTGGTGATTAAAGGAGTCAACAAAGCTGCGCCACGCGCACCGGACTACAAGAACTTCCTCTTTGGTGATAAGGGGACCGGCCGGCGCTACGCTCCAAGGCCAACGTCACCGTGGGCGCCCCCACGTTCCTCTGCAGCCCCAGCAGGCTGTCCTGGATGGACGGTGGCTGCACTGCCACAGGCATCAGCTTTATGCCCATGACCGCGTCCATGGACAGCTGGGCTGCGGTGCACCGTGCTCCTCCTCTTGGCGCCATGTGGTAGCCCTTCCGCTGCGCAAGCACAGGGAAGAGGCCCGGGGCGCCTATAAAAGGAGAGGGTGCTCCGCCGTAGAAAAGGATCGCATTCTCATTCCAGCTTAACCACATACGCGCAAGGAAGACGAAGACCACAGTTCCCCTTCCTTGAGCACACCACTGCCAAAAGAGAGCCCTCGGCAAGCTCATTGTACTGTAACCTCCATAAGCAGTGCAATACAGACAAGCAGGAGTAGCGGTATTACCTCCACACGAGGGCCGTGAACCTGGTACGGGCTGGTGTCATCTCTGTCGTGATGTCCCTCCTCATGCTCGACGAGCACCGTCGCCGTGCAGGTTGAGGGTTGTTTGACCAACGTGTTCAGCCCCTTACACGAACTCTCTTCGTGAGCTTGACCATCCCTGTTTCGTG
Source organism: Poa pratensis (assembly GCA_947311845.1). Taxonomy (NCBI): domain Eukaryota; kingdom Viridiplantae; phylum Streptophyta; class Magnoliopsida; order Poales; family Poaceae; genus Poa; species Poa pratensis. The sequence continues at coordinate 5,537,443 of CAMZMU010000058.1, read as the reverse complement.
GGAGTCATTCTCCGACAATTGGCGCGCCAGGTAGGGGGCTGAGGCGCGTCTTCAACCTTCACCGACCTCTGCACCATGGCGGACACTCGCGCAGCTCGCGCCACCCGGCGGGCGTCAGGCAGGGCTACCACCGAGCCCGCTGCCAACACCACCAACCCCGCGGCCGTCCCCGTGCCAGCCGCGCCTCGGGGCGCAACACCGCTGAACCGCGTGTGGAGCACCCCGAGGACGAGACGGCCACCACGACGACCGCTTCGACGAAGACGTCGACCACGGGCACGGCGAGGACGCTGAGTCCTCGCATCCGTCCCAGCGCCACAGCGCCTCCACTCTTGGGCGTCCAGCGCCCAGTCCGAACACCGCGCTGCTCATGGCCGCGGAGCTCTTCCGCTACCGCCCCACCGCCGAGGCGCACGACAACTGGCTCGGCCGCCTCCAGCACCTCGTCGACATCGCGGCGCACCGCGCGCAGCTCCGGCGTCGCGCTCTCTGGTGCACCACAACTCCGGACGCGCAGGGACTGCAGCGCATGGCGCACCTCCGCCGCCGCCTCCGCCGCCGCCTCCGCCAGGTCCGCCTCCAGCTGCGGCCACAAGGCCGCCTCCCACGCGTCTTCGCCGCGCGATTGCCAAATCGTGCAGCGGACCCCCAGACGCGCGGGTGGAAATGGAGCGCCAGAAGGACCTCCAGAAGCGCATCGTCGAGGAAATCGGCCAGCGGGGCGACAGAACCGCCGAGCTCTTCAGGGGGCATCGCCTCGTACGCCACAGGATGCGCGGCCTTCACCCGCAACCTGCGTCGCGTCGTCTGGCCACAGAAGTTCAGGCCTGACCTACCCAAGGGCTACGACGGCACGAACAACCCCATCGAGTTCTGCAGCTCTACACCACCTCCATCCAAGCTGCGGGGGGAGACGACAAGGTCATGGCCAACTGGTTCTCCCACGCTCTCAAGGATTCTGCCTTGTCGTGGCTCCTGAACCTTCCCGAGGATTCCATTGACTCGTGGGAGGAGCTCTGCCAGCAGTTCGTTGCGAACTTCAAGGGCACGTACGAGCGCGCCCTCACCTACAACGACCTGCGTGCTGTGCGCCAGAAGCCTGGCGAGACCCTCCGCAGGTACATCCAGCGCTTCAGCCAAGTCCGCAACAAGATCCCGAACATCCCGGACTCGCACGTCATTGCGGCCTTCAGAGAGGGCGTCACCAACCACAGGATGCTCGAGAAGCTCGGCATCCACGATACCCTCTCCTCCGTGGTGAAGCTCTTCGACATCGCAGACAAGTGCGCCAAGGCAGAAGAAGGGCTCCTCTTCGTCAAGGTGGGCTCGACAGACGACCCTGTCGAGGGATCCAAGACCCAGAAGAGGCGTGACGAGACAAAGCGCAAGCCTACCGCTGTCTGGCAGCCGAACCCGACGCCAAGCATGTTCGCGAGGACTCTCCCGAGGCTGGCGAGAAAAAGGTGGACAACCGCCCGTTCTGCATCTACCACAACAGGCGCGGCCATGCGACGGAGAACTGCTATGACCTCAAGCAGCTGAGCAAGAAGCGTGAGCAAGAAGAAGGCAGCGGTGGCCGCGGCAGAGGCCGTGGTTACCGCAAAGGTGGACGCAAAGGCAACTTCCAGAGGCCCAGGGACTCAGGCGAATGCCGCCGAGAAAAACAACAATCTCCCGACGAAGAGCCTGGAGGCTACCAGGCCCCTAAGGGTGCCATGGCATGCATCCTCGGCGGATCCCAGGCGCCCAAGTCGAACAACCAGTTCAAGCAGTTCGCTCGCGAGCTCAATGCAGCGCTTCCCGGGGTCGAGACGTCCCGCCCCCTCAAGTGGTCCCAGTACACCATCGCCTTCGACGCCAAAGATCACCCCAAGTCTACCAAGACTGTGGGCACCCTCCCGTTGGTGTGCACCCCCACCATCAACAACATCGCCGTCGGCAAGACGCTCATTGATGGGGGTGCAGGCCTGAACGTCATCTCTGTCGAGACCTTCGAGACGCTTCAAGTGCCCTACGAGTGGCTTATGCCCTCCAGGCCCTTCACCGGGGTCACCAGCGGCTCAATCTCGCCTCTGGGGCAAGTGAGGCTCGCGGTCACCTTTGGCACGCAGGAGAACTACCGCACCGAGCTAATTGACTTCGACGTCGCGCACATTGGCCTGCCCTACAACGCCATCCTCGGCTACCCCGCCCTCGCGAAGTTCATGGCCGTCACGCACCACGCCTACAACATGGTCAAGATCCCTGGCAGCGGTGGCACCATCACCATACGTGGTCACGTACAGGACGCCACGCGCGCTGTCGAGATCGCCTACAAGGCCGCTGCCATGGCATTCCCCGCTGACGAGGACATGGAGCCTCTCGAGAGGCCCAAGAAGAAGAAGCAGCTGTTCACTCAAGAGCAAGCATCTACAAAGAAGGTGTCGCTGAGCACCAGTGGCTCGGGGGCTGAGGGCTCGGGGGCTAGCGTCACCATAGGCGCTGGCTTGCCTCCCAAATAGGAAAGCGCGCTCGTCGCCTTCCTTCGGGCAAATTCTGACATGTTCGCATGGACTCCGTCAGAAATGTCCGGTGTACCAAGGGAGGTGATCGAGCACCACTTAGCCGTGTGTCCAACGCACGCCCTGTAAAGCAGAAAGCGCGGAAACAAGCCCCCGAGAAGCAAGCGTTCATCATCAAAGAAGTAGAGAAGCTGAAAGCAGCAGACATCATTCGAGAAGTTGCCCACCCCACTTGGCTCTCCAACGGTGTGGTTGTCCCAAAACCCAATGGAGGAGGCCGGCTCTGCATCGACTACACAGACGTAAACAAGGCCTGCCCCAAGGATCCATACCCCATGCCAAGGATAGACCAGATTGTGGACTCCACCGCCGGCTGTGATCTCCTCTGTTTCCTGGATGCCTTCTCAGGCTACCACCAGATCAAATGGCCAAGGAAGACGAGGAGAAAACAGCATTTCTCACCCCTTGTGGTGTGTATTGCTACACTTGCATGCCCTTTGGCCTGAAAATGCCGGCGCCACCTTCCAGAGGCTCATGAGGATCGCCTTGGGGGCTCAGATGGGAAGAAATGCAGAAGCTTATGTCGACGACATCGTGGTCAAGTCTCGCGAGGGAGACACTCTCTTGAAGGATCTCGAGGAAACCTTTGCCAGCCTGCGCAAGGTGAACATCAAGTTAAACCCCGCCAAGTGCGTCTTCGGGGTGCCTTCAGGCAAGCTCCTCGGGTTCCTCGTGTCCCACCGCGGCATAGAAGCAAACCCTGACAAGATCAAGGCTATAGAAGACATGCAGCCACCTCGCCGCCTCAAGGACATGCAGCGCCTAGCAGGATGCATGGCCAGCTTAGGCCGCTTCATCTCCAAGTTCGGCGAGAGAGCCTTGCCATTTTTCAAGATCATGAAGAAATCCGGCACCTTCAAGTGGACTCCAGAGGCGACAAAGCATTTGAGGACTTGAAGAAATACTTGGCTAGCTCACCAGTCATGGTAGCCCCCAGGGCAGGCGAGCATCTGAAGCTGTACCTAGCAGCCACTCCACAAACTGCAAGCGCCGTCCTGGTGGTGGAAAGAGAAGAGCCAGTTCTCCCCAAGAAAAGCACTGCCACACCAAGTCCAGAACCTCCCGACGAGGAACAGTCTCTCCAGACCCAGTGCCAGACCCACAGCCTCAAGTCGAGCCTCCACAAGCCCCCTGCCGAGGCTCCTCCACAGGCAAACCTCGCCAAAGGTCCTGAGGAGCCTCTCGAGGGAGCCGACGCTGCGCACCATCAACGACCCTCGTCGAGCATCCAGTCTACTTCGTCAGTACTGTACTGCGAGATGCTCGCGAGCGTACCCAGTGCAGCAGAAGCTCCTCCTCGCGCTCCTCATCGCCTCCAGGAAGCTGCGCCACTACTTCCAGGGCCACCCCATCACGGTGGTCACGTCCTTCCCCCTGGAGCAATCCTGCGCAACCCCAACGCACTGACGCGTCGCAGGATGGAACATCGAGCTGCAACCATTCAACTTGCGCTTCGACACCACAAGAGTCATAAAAGGGAGAGCGCTGGCGGATTTCGTCGCCGAGTGGACAGACCCAACTCCTGAAGAGCCTCGCGAAGAAGAAACCGCGTCATCGGAGATACAATGCCAAGCCACTGGACCATGCACTTCGATGGAGCTTTCGCCTGCCGCAATGGTGGGGCTGGCGTTGTCTGACCTCACCAAAAGGTGACAAGCTCTACTACGCCATCCAGCTGTGCTTCACAATAGACAAGATCTCCAACAACATCGCCGAGTATGAAGGCCTCCTCGCCGGGCTCAGAGCCGCAATCGCCCTTGGCGTCAAGCACTTACTCATAAAGGGTGATTCCCAGCTCCTGGTTAACTTCTCCAACAAGAGCTACACGCCTAAAGACGACCACATGGCCGCCTACCTTGAAGAGGTCCGCAAGCTCGAGAAGCACTTCAGGGCATGGAGCTCATGCACATCCCGCGAAGGAGAACCAGGAGGCAGATGACATCGCCAAGCGAGCATCACGAAGGCAGGCCCAGCCGGCCGGCGTCTTTGAAGAGAGACTCTCCAAGGCGTCCATAAAGCAGCCACAAGAAGCAGCAGCCACAAGCACAGACGAAGTACTCCCACCACCTCCTGTAGGTGGGGCACCCAACTGCGGTCCATCCTCAGGGGAGCGTCTGCTGCTGGCTATGGTGCATCAAGAGACAGGCTGGGTGACGAACTCAAAGACTACTTGCTGAAGGGAGTCCTCCCGAGAAGACGCGGAGGCGGAACGAGTGGCTCGACAAGCCAAGTCATACTACATCCTCGAGGGAGACCTGTACCGCAAGCGCCCAAATGGAATTGCACTCAAGTGCGTCCCCCCGAGGAAGGCCGCATGCTGATCAGAGACATTCACAGTGGAGAGTGTGGCCACCATTCCTCTGCACGCACCCTGGCAGGCAAGGTCTTCAGGAGCGGTTTCTACTGGCCCCAAGTGCTTCAAGATGCCACCACCATCGTCCAGTCTTGCGATGCGTGCCAGTTCCACGCCAAGCAAGTCCATCAGCCTGCACTGGGACTCCAAACCATCCCGCTCTCGTGGCCTTTCGCGGTCTGGGGGCTAGACATCTTGGGACCCTTCCCGAGATCGCAAGGGGGCTACCGTTTCCTCTTCGTGGCAGTCGACAAGTTCACCAAGTGGGCAGAGGTTGAAGCAGTGCGCAGCATACCGGCCAGGCAGCAGTAAAATTCATCAGAGGCCTGGTCTGCCGTTTTGGTGTGCCAAATCGCATCATCACCGACAATGGCTCACAATTCACCAGCGGCATCTTCAGGGCCTACTGCGAGAGCCTCGGCACCAAGCTCTGCTTCGCCTCGGTGGCTCACCCACAGAGCAACGGCCAAGCCGAGCGAGCAAATGCCCTCAGGGCCTCAAGACAAGAAGCTTCAATCGCCTGAAGGGCTACGGCAAGGGCTGGATAGACGAACTCCCGTCCGTGCTCTGGTCCATCCGCACGAACCCCACGAAGCCCACTGGTGAGACGCCATTTGCCCTCGTGTATGGAGCTGAAGCAGTCCTCCCCACAGAGATCAAGCATGGATCCGCACGGGTCCTTGCCTTCAACGAGGACGATCAAGCAGACCTCCACACGACGACCTGCTGCTCCTTGACGGGTTGCGCCGCCGTGCCGCCCTCAGGGCAGCCAAGTACCAGCAAGACCTGCGACGCTACCACAGCCGCCACATACGTCCGCGCACTCTCGAGACAGGCGACCTCGTCCTCAGGAGAATCCTCTCCAGGGAAGGTCTCCACAAGCTCTCGCCATGTGGGAAGGCCCCTACAGGGTCCACACATCGCCAGGCCTGGCGCGGTACGCCTCGAAACGGAGGACGGCATCCCGGTCAAGAATCCATGGAACATCGCGCATCTACGCAAGTTCTACCCGTGATCATAGTCACGCCAGACATTTTTTGTCTCTAGAGGGAAGCACACAACTTCACCTCCAAGCTTCACAAAAGCTTCTCCTCCCGAGGGCCAGCCCCTCTGAGCTCTCCTGATACGTGCCGCCGCAGGCCGTGAAGAGTCTCAGCCACTGAATGTGGTCCCCATGCCTCGACATGGAAAACTTTATCTTGGTAATACCAAGTGTAATGAACCAATTCGTTTCTCAATGAAACATTGCGCTGAGGCGCCGCTGTGTAATATTTTGGTGGTGAGTTTTACTTTTCATCATCTTAGTTCATTTCGCGCTCATATTTTCCCCATGCGCACCTCGCGAGCGGGGGCTGAGTACGGTGACTGTGCCTCAAGAGCACCCCAACAGCACCGCAAAATCCAAAGGATCCGAGCTCTAACACGTGAGCACGCTCTCACGCCTGTTACCTCCCAAAGAGCTCTGGCCCATGGGCTTGCTCCCAAACACGCCACCTCACCAAAGGACCTTGGTACTTACTCTCCTCGCGAGATACTCATGAGGAACCTATAAGCGCGCATGAGTTTTTACTACCATGTACTTGCTTTGGGTTTGCCTCTCTAACCAATACAGGGAACAAGAGTCCCCCCAAGCTCGTGAAGCCACGCTCCGCCTCAAGAGGGAAGCGCACCATCAGGGAAACCAACGCCCTCTACGAGGCCAAAGTCTCGCAAGCTAAGTCCAGCGCTCGCGCCTCAGGAGTTTTTCCTCCCTCTCACGAGCATCTGTCGTCCCTCGAGCGGGTTTTTTCTCCCTCACACTCCATGGACTGCTTGTGCGTCAAAGGGGGGCCCTCGAGCACCGCGACTCGAGAGCCCTTACCTCTCTAAGCCTTAAACACCCCCCGGCCTTGCCGAGTCAAGCTCTGGCATACCGCAGCGGCGGAGTCATAGCGCTAAGAGATGGGTCCTGACGACGTAGAGCGAAAAAAGACATGGAACAGGGATAAAAGGCCATCGAGGGACATACACATAGTAGCGCACGATTAAAGTGTCTTACAAGCCAGAACGAATTAAAACAAGTCTTAAAACAAAGATAGCTGCGCATCAAGCGCGTCTTGTTGCAGGAGCGGCCTAGGCAGAGGTTTCACCATCGCCGTCCTCTTCAGCACCTCCTTCTTCGGCGCCTTCATCCTCCTCAGCGGCCTGCTCCGCCTCAACCCTCTTGAAGCGGTCGACGTAATCGTTGACCTCCTCACGAACCAAGTTGGAGAGGTCCTCGGCTTGGTCATCCTCGATAGGCTCGATCACGGACTCGAAGTCGAAGCTAGGATGAAGACGCTGAAGGTTGGTTAAGACGCGGTCGATTGCCACCGTCAAGAGCTTGCGGCACTCCTCATTAACAACGTCGCCAAGTTCCGCCACAGGGCCCTCGAGCGCGGTGAAGAGCTGATCGAAGTAGGCGAGGTATGCGGCGGCATCGGAGTTCCCCTGGACTGGGACGGCAGGCGCTTCCGCACCAAGTTTCTCCGCGAGAGCGTTCCCCCGAGTCACTAAAGACCGGAACATACGCTCTCGCTGCTGCGTCAAGACTCGCGCCGCCTGCATATTCTCCTCGGCCTCCACGACGCGCTCCACGGCAGGGCCAACCTGCGCATTCATCTCCTCCATGTCAGCCACCAGTTTGGCGAGGTCTTGCTCCGCGTCTTCGCGAGCTTTCTCCGCGCGGCGGCACGCGTCCTTGGCGCGTCTCGCCTAGGAGTTCAGAGTAGCGTTCTGCTGCTCCAGATAGCGGATGCGAGCCCCGTCCTCGCCGCGCTTCTTCTTGAAGCGATCCTCCTGCTTCTTGAACTTCCCGGCGTACTCGGCGGAGACGTCGGCGCGGTATTTCCTCTGCCTGTCGGCCAGGTCCTTCTCCAGCTCCTCCTTCCTCTCAGCGAACTTCTGGTTGAATCTCTCCACATGCTTGGCGTGACTGGCCACATCCTCGCCATGCTTGCCGACGGCATCGGCCAAGTTGCCTTCCCGGGCCTCAAGGCCCGTGCGCTGCGTGGACAGCTCTTGCTCGGCCTGCAGCAGCTGCTCTTCACGCTTGAGCACGTCCACCTCGCGCGTCGCCAGCGCCTGCTCGCGAATGACCAAAGCCGCGCGGTGCTGGTCCAAGGACAGCCGCAGTGCTTCAGAGTCGGAGATAATCTTCGCCTCGAGAGCGGCGAGCTCCTCGCTTCGGCTAGCCAGCGTGGCTTCAACGGCCACGCACTCCAAGGCCGCCGCTTGGCGCTCCGCCATGGCTGCCGTAAGATCTTCTGCCGCCGCTTGGCGCTCAGCTTGCAGTGGCTCCAAGAGCTCCTCGGCTTCGCGCACGGTGCCCTCGCGAACCTCCTTAGCGAAGCGCAGCGCCTCCTCTCGCTGCGCCTGCATGGCCTGGTCGCTCTGGCGACGACGCTCCACGGTCTCGTGGAAGAGGGCCTGGGCTTGCGCGAGGTCTTCATACTTCTGGGCGAGCGCGGCCTCCTCGAGAGCGAGCTGAGCTTCAAGCCCGTCCAGAGAGTCTCTCGCCAGGCGGAAAGCAGCGCCGCGGCGGGCGCTGCTCCAGTTCATGCCGCCCAAGACCAAAGCCCGAGAGCCCCCGCGAGGCGCGGAAGCCCCCACGTCTGCGTCACGCCCTAGGAAGGGGATCTCCGCGCTTGGTCCAAGGTCTGCCCTGGCCTGGGGGCTCGGGGGCTGGCCATCGCTGCCACCAGCGCCTTGGGCGCCAATATCTCCGTTTTCCGGCGGCGCCTCTTCGTGGACTTCAGGGGCAAGGGGAGCCTGCCCCGTCAACGTCGCGTCCTCTGCGGTCGCGCCAGCGGTGGCCTCAGCAGAAGCCACCTCCCCTACAGCCTCTGTGCTCGGCGGGGGCGGCGGAGGAGTGCCCTCCTCCATCCCAGCATCGGCGTTGCCTGTCACCGGGCTGTCGCGCCTCGTCGCCTCCGCGTCGACCTCCTGCCGCTCCGGCGGAGTGGCAGGGCGTGGCGGAGTTGGCGCCCTCTCCTCCTCCTCAAGATGTTCCTCCACGATGGGGGGCGGAGCAGTAGCCTCGTTTTGGGGCTCGTCAACCACAGGCCCTGCGGCCCCCTCTGCCTCAGGCCTCGTGGCCTCCTCCTCTGCGGCCGTCGGGGTGGCGCCCTTCCGTACCTCCGCGGCCTTGCGGAGCCTGCGGCGCTTCGCCGGCTCCAGGTCCCTGACAAGCATGCAGCAAAGGCTTTCAAGAGGGGATCAAGCAGATTCCCTTGAAAAGGAAAGACAAGTTAGGAATTCAGCACTTACCCGGATTTCTTGGCGCGGGTGTCAACCCACGCCGTGCCTGATGACCGCCACGGCCTTGACGGCGTGGCTCCTGCGCCAGACCCCTCAAGAACTGTCTCTGCTTTCCTCTTGAGGGGAGTGCCCCCTGGACCTCCAGAGGGCTTGTCGTGGATCGCCTTGGTCCGGGGCTCGCGTCGCCCCGTCCCGCCCTCTCGGCCGCTACTTTCTTCCTCCTCCGCGACAGGACGCGAAGGAACCACCAAAAAATCATCGTCCCCGTCGGACAAGATCTCCATAACCTCCCCTTCGGGAGCCGCGGGCTTCGAGGAGCTCGCTCCCTCCGCCGAGGGGTTCGACTCTCCAGCCGCGGCGCCTAGATCGGCGTCAGACGCAGCGGGAGACTCCGCGGCCCCGTCCTCTTCCACCATGGGCGTCGCGGCCTCTTTTTTCTCCTCCCCCGCCAAGCCTAGCGGGGTGAACTCCGGCATCCGCTCCAACACCGCGAGGTGCTTCTTCATGGAAAACTGATGAAGAGGCCTTGTATCATCATTGAGTGGCACGGGGACGTCGGGATTGATGAAGAGGACGCCCATGATGGTGGCGATAACCGCAGGGGCGTGGTCGTTGCAGTGGAGTCGCATCGGGTCCATAGGGCCAGAATACATCCACATCGGCTTCGTGTGCTTCTGGAGAGGGGCAATGCGGCGCTTCACGAAGTCTTCGGCGACCATTTGCCTCGTGAGGCCGGCCTCGCGGACGAGCCTCAAGCGCGCCACCAAGTCGGCAATCTTCGGGATCTGGAAGGCCGCCTTCGACCAGTGAGAGTTCTTCAGCGGAGGCGCCACAGGAACGTCGAAGAAGGAGCTCCGCGCCTTGGCGTCTATGACGAACCACCGCTGGCGGAAATCATCCACCTTCTTCGTCACCCGAGTGACGGGCTTGTCGCCGTCCCAGGACATGGGGATGTAGATTCCCCCCATGCCATCCGCGATGCGAAAGGACACGCACCCGGACCTCTCGCCTTGCGCCGAGGACCGAAGCGCGTAGAAGCACCGGAAAAACGCCACCGACGGCTTCACCCCCAAATATGCCTCGCACAAGTACGCGAAGATGGCGAGAATCAAGATAGAATTGGGGTGGAGATGAAGAAGCTGGATCTGGTAGAAGTCCAAAATCTCCTCCAAGAAAGGGGAGAATGGCGGCACCAGACCGGCGAAGATAGTATGGAGGAATATCGGGTACAAACCCGCTGCGCGGCTGCCGAGGCGCGCCGCCTGGAGGTCGCTGGCGCCGTGCTCATTGTTTTTGCCGGCAACCAGATGCCGGATCTTGTCCAGCGCCACGTCCGTGCTAATGCGGGTCCCCAGCAGTGCCGGCCCGCATTCTTCCTCCTCCTGCCCGTCGGCGGGCGGATTCGTCATCGGCGCCTTGTTCTTCTTCGAACTCATGGTCGCAGAAGAGGAAGCGGCGAAGAAACTTGGTGGAGCAAGAAGGGCGCCGGAGACGAAGAATCTTAGGAGACGAGACCAAGAAGATGGGCGCGAGAATGGTGCAGTAACTGCTGCTCGAACCGGCGCCGAAGGTTTTATGTCCTCTCAGGGCAGTTACCGAGACGTGGTGGACCCCGCCACTACGCCCGTTACCGTCGAGGAGAACGTGTGGCCGCGGCGCCTAGCTGCTCTACACGTGTCTCGGGCCGGCCGGACACTTTGGGCCCATGACGATTCGCCTGCGTCCACTGGACTACGTCGTGCTCATCATGGGCCGGGGGCTACTGTCGGCCCAGTGAGAACCAGGGTGTGCTGGGCCGGTCCTCCACGGCCCACGACACTCGATGGACGATCTCCACCAAGAACCAAGCCTACGGCTTGGAGAGACTCGCGAGGCAAATCATCTCGCGGGGTCTCTGGAGGCAGCGGAGGCCTATGGAGACTCTTCAAGGTGATCTCCCCTGGAGGGAGGTCAACGCCAAACCCTCCACAGGGCACTCTAACCCTCGTGGGGATTGCTTCGCTGCAAACCAACCTCTGCAGAGCGCACATGGGCTCTGCAGCGGCCGCAGAGTGACGCGCGCCTCTGCGCGCGGTGACGACGGCGCCACAGTTGCCATTCTGGTGATTAAAGGAGTCAACAAAGCTGCGCCACGCGCACCGGACTACAAGAACTTCCTCTTTGGTGATAAGGGGACCGGCCGGCGCTACGCTCCAAGGCCAACGTCACCGTGGGAGCCCCCACGTTCCTCTGCAGCCCCAACAGGCTGTCCTGGATGGACGGTGGCTGCACTGCCACAGGCATCAACTTTATGCCCATGAACCGCGTCCATGGACAGCTGGGCTGCGGTGCACCGTGCTCCTCCTCTTGGCGCCATGTGGTAGCCCTTCCGCTGCGCAAGCACAGGGAAGAGGCCCGGGGCGCCTATAAAAGGAGAGGGTGCTCCGCCGTAGAAAAGGATCGCATTCTCATTCCAGCTTAACCACATACGCGCAAGGAAGACGAAGACCACAGTTCCCCTTCCTTGAGCACACCACTGCCAAAAGAGAGCCCTCGGCAAGCTCATTGTACTGTAACCTCCATAAGCAGTGCAATACAGACAAGCAAGAGTAGCGGTATAACCTCCACACGAGGGCCGTGAACCTGGGTACGGGCTGGTGTCCATCTCTGCCGTGATGTCCCTCCTCATGCTCGACGAGCACCGTCGCCGTGCAGGCTGAGGGTTGTTTGACTAACGTGTTCAGCCCCTTACACGAACTCTCTTCATGAGCTTGACCACCCCTGTTCCGTGGGAGTCATTCTCCGACAACGTTGCCTCTGGAGGGGCGAATCCTTCGGCAGGGGAGGCGAGCTCCTCGAAGCCTGCGCCTCCCGAGGGAGAAGTTATGGAGATCTCGTCCAGCGGGGACGAGGGTTACTTGGTGGTCCCTTCGCGCCAGGCCGCGGAGGAGGAGGAAGACAGCGACGAGGAGGCCGCAGCGGGGCGCTGCGAGCCCTGCTCCAAGGCCATCCACGACAGGGCCGCCAAGAGTCCGGCGGGCACCCCTCTCAAGAGGAAAGCCGAGACCGCTCCTGAGGGGTCCAACGCCGGTGCCGCGTCGTCGAGGCCGTGGCGGTCATCCAACACGGTGTGGGTTGACTCCCGCGCCAAGACATCTGGGTAAGTTTTGGCTCCCTTGACTGTTTTTACTTCTTATAAAAATCCCTGATTCCCCTCTTGAAGACTTTCCTTGCTTGCTTGTCAGGGATTTGGTGCCGACGAAGCGCCGTAGGCTCCGCAAGGCTGCGGAGGTGCGGGGCGCCGCCACGACAGTCACTGAGGGGCCTGTGGAGCCCTCAGCTGAAGAGGCTGCCAGGCCCGAGGCGACGGGCACCACGGAGCCGACTGCTGATGAGGCCACGAGGCCTGTGGCAGAGGAGGCCACAGGGCCTGTGGTGGTTGAGCCTTTCGTCGAGGCAGCTGCTTCGTCTCCTCCTGCGGAGGAGCGCCGCGAGGAGGGAACGGTGGAGAAGACGCCATCGCCGCCGCGCCCCGTCACTCCACCTGAGCCGCAGGAGGACGTTGCCGCGGAGGCGGCAGGAAGCAGCACGCCGGCGAGGGAAGGCGCCGACGTCGAGATGGAGGAGAACGTTCCTCCGCCGCCCCCGCCAAGCGCAGGACCTGAGGGGGCGGCAGTTTCTTCTGAGGCCGCAGCGGGCACAGCTGCGGCGGACACAATGACGGCTGGGCAATCTTCCCAGCCCCCGAAGTCCAAGAGGAGACGCCGCTGGAAGGCGACGGCGCCGGTGCCCACAGCGCAGGTGGAGAGGGCTCGCTCCTGGGCCCTCAGGCCAGGGTTGACCCTAGCCCAAGCACAGAGTTCCCCGCCCCTGAGTCCAGTGCAGATGTGGGAGGTTCCGCGCCTCGTGGGAGCTCTTGGACCCTGGTCCTGGGCGGCAGGAACTGGAGCGGCGCTCGCTGCAGCTCTGCCTTCGGCCCGGCGAGAGGTGCTCTGGACGGGCTGGAGGCCCACCTTGCCCTTGAGGAGGCTGAGCTCGCTAGGAAACACAACGAACTCGAGAAGGCCCGGGCCCGCTTCTTTGAGACCGTGGAGCGCTGCCGCGGCGGCAACGAGGCCATGCAGGCGCAACGTGAGGAGGCGCTGCGTTTCGCCGAGGAGGTCCGCGAGAGCGCGGTGCGCGAGGCTCAAGAGACCCTGGAGCCCCTCCAGGCTGAGCGCGAGGCCGCGGCTATCGCGGAACGCCTAGCTGCCGCCTTGGAGCGCGCGACCCTTGAGACCATGCTGGCTGATAAGCCCCAGGAGCTTGCTGACCTCGAGGCGAAGATCGTCGCGGACTCTGAGGTTGTGCGGAAGTCTTTGGACCAACACCGCGCGTCCTTGTGTGCCCGTGATCAAGCGGTGGCGACGCGCGAGGCGGAGGTGCTCAAGCGCGAGGAGCAGCAGTCGCAGGTCGACAGGGAGCTGGCCACGCAGCGCGTGGACCTCGAGGCGCGTGAGGGCAACCTAGCCGAAGCAATGCGCAAGCACAGCGCGGAGGTGGCCAGGCACAAGGAGCTCGTGCAGAGGTCCAACCAGAAGCTCGCCAAGAAGAAGGACGAGGCTGAGAAGGAGGCCGCCGCCAGGCTGAAGGATTACCGTGCCGCAGCCGCGCAAGAATACGCCGAGAAATTCAAGAAGCAGGAGGAGCGCTACAAGCAAAGGCGCGGAGAGGACGGCGCTCGCATTTTCCAGCTGGAGCAACTGAATGCTAGCCTGAACTCCCAGGCGAGGCGCGCCAAGGATGGCCGCCGCCGAGCGGAAGAGGCTCGCGAACGTGCAGAGCAAGACATTGCCTCCCTGATGGCTGAGATGAAGGAGCTGAACGCGCAGGTGGGCCCTGCCATGGAGCGTGCTGTGGAGGCAGAGCACAGCGTTCAAGCGGCGCGGGTCTTGACGCAGCAGCGGGAGCGCATGTTCAAGTCCTTGGTGACCCGGGGGAACACTCTCGCGGGGAATCTGGGAGTGGACGCCCCGGAGGTTCCCGTCCATGGGAACGCCGACGCCGCCGCGTATATCGCCTACTTCGATCAGCTCTTCACCGCGCTCGAGGGCCCTGTGGCGGAACTTGGCGACGTCGTCGATGTCGCAAGCTGCTGACGGTGGCGGTCGATCGCCTCTTCGCCAACCTCGTCCGCCTTCAGCCCGGCTTCGACTTCGAGTCCGTGACCGAGCCTGTCGAGGCAGACCAAGCCCAGGACCTCTCCAACTCGGTTCGAGAAGAAGTCAACGATTACGTCGACCGCTTCAAGAGGGTCGAGGCGGAGCAGGCCGCTGAGGAGGAGGAAAGCGCCGGCGAAAAAGAAGCTGAAGGGGAGGCTGAGGAGGACGGCGATGGTGATGTCTCTGCCTAGGCCACTCCTGCAACAAGACGCGCCTGAGGCGCAGTTATCTTTGTTTTAAGACTTGTCTCATTTTATTCTGGTTTGTAAGACACTTTAACGTGTGCTACTATGTGTGTCTCCCTTGAAGGGTCCTTTATCCCTGTTCCATGTATTTTTCGCTCTACGTCGTCAGGACCCATCTCTTTGCGCTATGACTCCGCCACTGCAGTATGCCGGAGTTTTGACTCAGCAAGGCCGGGGGGTGTTTAAGGCTCAGAGAGGTAAGGGCTCTCGAGTCGCGGTGCTCGAGGGCTCTCCTTTGACGCACAAGCAGTCCATGAAACGCGAAGGAGAAAAAACCCACTCGAGGGACGACAGATACTCGTGAGAGAGAAAAACAGCTCCTGAGGCGTGAGCGCTGGACTTAGCTTTGCGAGGTTTTGGCCTCGTGGAGGGCATCAGTTTCCCTGGTAGTGCGCTTTCCTCTTGAGGCCGGATCGTGGCACCACGAGCCTGGGGGGACTCTTGTTCCCTGTATTGGTTAGAGAGGCAAAACCAAAGCAGAAACATGGTAGTAAAACTCATGTGTGCTTATAGGTTTCCTCATGAGTATCTCGCGAGGAGAGTAAGTACCAAGGTCCTTTGGTGAGGTGGCGTGTTCGGGAGCAAGCCCTTGGGCCAGAGCTCTTTGGTGAGGTAACAGGCGTGAGAGCGTGCTCACGTGTTAGAGCTCGGATCCTTTGGATTTTGCGGTGCTGCTGGGGTGCTCTCGAGGCACAGGCACCGTACTCAGCCCCCGCTCGCGAGGTGCGCATGGGAAAAATATGAGCGCGGACGAACTAAAAAAGATGAAAAGTAAAACTCACCACCAAAATATTACACAGCGGCGCCTCAGCGCAACGAATTGGTTCATTACACTTGGTAACTCCAAGATAAAGTTTTCCATGTCGAGGCATGGGGACCACATTCAGTGGCTGAGACTCTCCACGGCCTGCGGCGGCACGTTATGGTGAGAGCTCAGAGGGGCTGGCCCTCAGGAGAGAAGCTTTTGTGAAGCTTGGAGGTGAAGTTGTGCGCTTCCCTCTAGAGACAAAAAATGTCTGGTGTGACAATGATCACGGGTAGAACTTGCGTAGATGTGCAATGTTCCATGGGTTCTTGACCGGGATGCCTTCCTCCGTTTCGAGGCGTACCGCGCCGGGCCTGGCGATGTGGGCGACCCTGTAGGGGCCTTCCCACATGGGCGAGAGCTTGTGGAGACCTTCCCTGGAGAGGATTCTCCTGAGGACGAGGTCGCCTGTCTCGAGAGTGCGCGGGTGTATGTGGCGGGTGTGGTAGCGTCGATCACCTCCCTTGGCACACCGGACATTTCTGACGGAGTCCATGCGAACATGTCAGAGTTTGCCCGAAGGAAGGCGACGAGCGCGCTTTCCTATTTGGGAGGCAAGCCAGCGCCTATGGTGACGCTAGCCCCCGAGCCCTCAGCCCCCGAGCCACTGGTGCTCAGCGACACCTTCTTTGTAGAGGCCTCCTCTTGAGAGAACAGCTGCTTCTTCTTCTTCTTGGGCCTCTCGAGAGGCTCCATGTCCTCGTCGGCGGGGAACGCCATGGCAGCGGCCTTGTAGGCGCTCTCGACAGCGCGCGTGGCGTCCTGTATGTGACCACGGCTGGTGATGGTGCCACCGCTGCCAGGGATCTTGACCATGTTGTAGGCGTGGTGCGTCACGGCCATGAACTTCGCGAGGGCGGGGTAGCCGAGGATGTCGTTGTAGGGCAGGCCAATATGCGCGACGTCGAAGTCGATCAGCTCAGTGCGGTAGTTCTCCTGCGTGCCGAAGGTGACCGCAAGCCTCACTTGCCCCAGAGGCGAGATTGAGCCGCTGGTGACCCCTGTGAAGGGCCTGGAGGGCATAAGCCACTCGTAGGGCACTTGAAGCGTCTCGAAGGTCTCGACAGAGATGACGTTCAGGCCTGCACCCCCATCAATGAGCGTCTTGCCGACGGCGATGTTGTTGATGGTGGGAGTGCACACCAACGGGAGGGTGCCTACAGTCTTGGTCGACTTGGGGTGATCTTTGGCGTCGAAGGCGATGGTGTACTGGGACCACTTGAGGGGCCGGGATGTCTCGATCCCGGGAAGCGCTGCATTGAGTTCACGAGCGAACTGCTTGAATTGATATTTGGACTTGGGCGCTTGGGACCCGCCGAGGATGCATCCCATGGCTCCCCCTTGGGGCCTGGTAACCCCCAGGCTCTTCGTCGGGGAGGTTGTTGTTTTTCTCGGCGGCGTTCGCCTGAGTCCCCTGTGGCTTCTGGTAGTTGCCTTTACGTCCGCCCTTGCGGTAACTACGGCCTCTGCCGCGGCCACCGCTGCCTTCTTCTTGCTTGCGCTTCTTGCTCAGCTGCTTGAGGTCGTAGCAGTTCTCCGTCGCATGGCCACGCCTGTTGTGGTAGATGCAGAACGGGCAGTTGTCCACCTTTTTCTCGGCGGCCTCGGGAGAGTTCTCGCGAAGCTGCTTGGCGTCGCGCTCGGCCGCCAGGACAGCAGTAGGCTTGCGCTTTGTCTCGTCACGCCTCTTCTGGGTCTTGGATCCCTCGGCAGGGTCATCCGCTGAGCCCATCTTGATGAAGAGGAGGCCTTCTTCTGCCTTGGCGCACTTGTCTGCGATGTCGAAGAGCTTCACCACAGAGGAGAGGGTATCGTGGATGCCGAGCTTCTCGAGCATCCTGTGGTTGGTGACGTCTTCTCTGAAGGCAGCGATGACGTGCGTGTCCGGGATGTTCGGGATTTTGTTGCGGACTTGGCTGAAGCGCTGGATGTACTTGCGGAGGGTCTCGCCAGGCTTCTGGCGCACAGCGCGCAGGTCGTTGTAGGTGAGGGCTCGTTCATACGTGCCCTTGAATGTTGCAACGAACTGCTGGCAGAGCTCCTCCCACGAGTCAATGGAGTCCTCGGGGAGGTTCAGGAGCCACGACAAGGCGGAGGCCTTGAGGGCGTGGGAGAACCAGTTGGCCATGACCTTGTCGTCTCCCCCCGCAGCTTGGATGGAGGTGGTGTAGAGCTGCAGGAACTAGATGGGGTTGTTGGTACCGTCGTAGCCCTTGGGAAGGTCAGGCCTGAACTTCTGTGGCCAGACAACGCGACGTAGGTTGCGGGTGAAGGCCGCGCATCCTGTGGCGTACGAGGCAATGCCGCCCTGAAGAGCTCGGCGGTTCTGCCGCCCCGCCTGGCCGATCTCCTCGACGATGCGCTTCTGGAGGTCCTTCTGGCGCTCCATCTCCACCCGTGCGTCTGGAGGAGTCCGCTGCACGATTTGGCAATCGCGCGGCGAGGACGCGTGGGAGGCGGCCCCGGTGGAGGCGGCGGCGGAGGCGGCGGCGGAGGTGCGCCGTGCGCAGTGGTCCCTGCGCACCCAGAGTTGTGGTGCACCAGAGAGCGCGACGTCGCTGGAGCTGCGCGTGGCACGGCCGCGATACTGACGAGGTGCTCGAGGCGACCCAGCCAGTTGTCGTGCGCTTCGGCGGTGGGGCGGTAGCGGAAGAGCTCCGCGGCCATGAGCAGCGCGGTGTTGGGACTGGGCGCTGGACGCCCAAGAGTGGAGGCGCTTTGGCGCTGGGACGGATGCGAGGACTCAGCGTCCTCACCGTGCCCGTGGTCGACGTCTTCGTCGTAGTGATCGTCGTGGTGGCCGTCACCATCCTCGGGGTGCTCCACACGCGGCTCAGCGGTGTTGCGCCCCGAAGCGCGGTTGGCGCGAGGACGGCCGCGGGGGTTGGTGGTGTTGGCAGCGGGCTCGGTGGTGGCCCTGCCTGACGCCCGCCGGGTGGCGCGAGCTGCGTGAGTGTCTGCCATGGTGCAGAGGTCGGTGAAGGTTGAAGACGCGCCTCAGCCCCCTACCTGGCGCGCCAATTGTCGGAGATTGACTCCCACGAAACAGGGTGGTCAAACTCACGAAGAGAGTTAGTGTAAGGGGCTGAACACGTTGGTCAAACAACCCTCAACCTGCACGGCGACGGTGCTCGTCGAGCATGAGGAGGGACATCACGACAGAGATGAACACTAGCCCGTACCCAGGTTCACGGCCCTCGTGTGGAGGTAATACCGCTACTCTTGCTTGTCTGTATTGCACTGCTTATGGAGGTTACAGTACAATGAGCTTGCCGAGGGCTCTCTTTTGGCAATGGTGTGCGCAAAGGAGAAGGACCAATGGTCTTCTTCTTCCTTGTGCGTAGGTAGCTAAGCTAGGATGAAAATGCGATCCTTTGCTACGGTGGAGCACTCTCTCCTTTTATAGGCGCCCTGGGCCTCTTCTCCGTGCTTGCGCAGCGGAAGGGCTACCACATGGCGCCAAGAGGAGGAGCACGGCGCACCGCAGCCCGGCAGTCCATGGACGCGGTCCATGGGCAAAAAGCTGATGCCTGTGGCAGTGAAGCCACCGTCCAACCAGGACGGCCAGCTGCGGCTGCAGAGGAACGTGGGGGTGCCCACGGTGACGTTGGCCTTGGAGCGTAGCGCCGGCCGGTCCCCTTATCACCAAAGAGGAAATCCTTGTAGTCCGGTGCGCGTGGCGCAGCTTTGTTGACCCCTTTAATCACCAAAATGGCAACTGCGGCGTCGTCGTCACCGCGCGCAGGGGCACACGTCACTCTACGGCCGCTGCAGAGCCCATGTGCGCTCTGCAGATGTTGCTTTGCAGCGAAGGAATCCCCACGAGGGCTTGGGCGCCCTGAGGAGGATTCAGCGTTGACTCCTCTTCAGGGAAGACCTTGAAGAGGGAGCGGCAGTAAGGAGGGCCTCCGCAGGCCTCTGCTGCCTCCTGAGGCCTCGCGAGGCGATTTTGCCTCGCGGGTCTCTCCAAGCTGTAGGCTTGGTCCTTAGCGAAACTCGGCCACCGAGTGGCGAGGGCTGTAGAGGACAGGCCCAGCACACCCTGGTTTCCACTG
Source organism: Poa pratensis (assembly GCA_947311845.1). NCBI lineage: Eukaryota > Viridiplantae > Streptophyta > Magnoliopsida > Poales > Poaceae > Poa > Poa pratensis. Next base: position 5,517,966 of record CAMZMU010000058.1, on the reverse strand, counting down.
GGCCGACAATACCTCAGTGGACAGAGCAAATCGTTGATTCGTACAAGGAAGATGAAGCTTGCACCAAGCTGCTACAAGAACTGGCAATCCTACCTGACAGCCACCATAACTTCACCTTGCAAGCTAGAGTAATTCGCTACAAGGGCAGGATATATGTAGGATCCTCCACTACTCTGCGAGAGAAAATCTTTGACAGCTTTCATGGCTCCATATTTGGTGGGCATTCTGGTACCAGGGTTGCTTACCACAGAATAAAACAGAGCTTCTGTTGGCCTAAACTCAGAGCGTACATTGAGGAGAAGGTAGCAGCATGTCCAGTCTGCCAAATATCCAAGACTGAGAAAGTGCAATATCCTAGTCTACTAGACCCATTACCCATTCCTAAGAGCAAATGGTCCAATATAAGCATGGACTTCGTTGAAGGTCTTCCAAAGACTTCGTTGTGGACAGACTAACAAAGTACTCCCACTTCTTGCCACTATCCCACCCTTACACTGTCCGCAAAGTTGCTGCATTACTGATGGACAACATTTTCAAGCTTCATGGACCTCCCAATGTCATTGTCAGCGACAGAGATAGAGTGTTCACTAGCAACTTGTGGAAGGAAATTTTCTCAGCCATGAATATCTCTCTGCATTTCTCCACTGCATATCATCCCCAGTCTGATGGTCAAACAGAACGAGTAAACCAATGCTTGGAGCAGTACCTGAGATGTATGGCATTTGCAGAACCTAAGAAATGGATAGATTGGTTATCTGCGGCTGAATGGTGGTGTAACAGCAGCTACCACACAGCAATTAAAATGCCTCCTTTTGAAGCATTATATGAATACCCTCCTCCTCAATGACTGACATTCCGAACCAATCACTGTTGTCAGAGGAAGCATAGGCTGCCTTGCCTCACAGGGAACATGTCGTCGTATCGGCATCGTAGATAGGAGACGGGGGTCCTCTAACCGAGGGTGAACCGAGGGGGTGAAAGGGAGCGTCATCAAGGTCAGGATCGAACAAGGTGGATTACCCAGCGTCGGATCTCGCAGCGGTGGCGAGCTCCTACGTGCTGCTATAACTCACTATAATGGCAATAGCCTTGGTCAGGTTACAATGAGTATGAGAGTATGCCCTAGAGGCGTCCCAGGTCCTGCTTATATAGGCGGATGGACCTCGGGTTACAGGGAGATTACGCATCCAGCAAGTATACAGAGTCCTAAACCTATCCGGCAAGTATGTCGCCTACCGCCTTAGTCTTGGTGGCTTCGTGGGATTCGGTCTTGGGCCTCCTCCTTGCCGGCATCCGCCTTCCCTTGGTCGTCAGCTATCTAGGCCGCCCGACAGGCAAAGCCTTCACCACCACTGCGGGCCACCCTGGACTAGCCAGATTGATCCATGCTGGTGATACCCCTAGTCGGTTCCCCAACATTAGCCCCCAGAAGGGTTGAAGTTCTCCAGACGCCGTCTTCTTTTGTCGACGATGTCCGCCTTGTTTCTCTCATAAAGGCGGCTGAAGAGCTTGAAGCATCCGTAGTTGAAGTAGGCGGTGGTCCGTCTAAATAGCCGGAACGTTGCTGCCAACATTGGAAAGATCGCCTGACTGCTTATCAGGAATCTTCCAGGTGTTGTCTTGTCAAGTTGACCGGTCCCGTCAAATGTTGACGGATGACGTCATGCAGTCCACGACAGTTTGAACTTAAGCATGCATCATGATTACTTTCCCACTATGCACGGGAATCGAGGCGACGACAATGCGCGCCGTTGCCACGACGTGCGAGACGTGGACGCGTGGCGGAGATCGTGGGCACGGCCGTTTCACGCACGAATCGCGGAGCAGGGGAGATATATTCCACATCCGTCTCGCGACGGATCTCACTTCCATTCCCCCACCTCACCGCTACCTCTCCCTCTCCCTCGAGCTCGCCACCTCAGAGTATCACACTCCGGCGAGCAGCGAAGCGGCGAGTCACATCATATGGCGAGCTCCAGCGAACAAGATCTGGGAGCGACGGTGGCGGCGGCAGCAGCGCTACTCGCTACAGCGGGTTCTGGAACTGCGGCGGCGGCGGTGGCGAGCACCGCGCCATCGTCTTCTTCCTTCCCCGCCACTGACATGGGCGGGGTATCTTCGTCTTCTCCAGCGCTGGCGGCGCCCACCACCACTACATCTCCTCCCTTCCCCTTGCATCCATGGCGACGGCGGACACCGAGCCTACGGCCGATCCGGAGGTTCCCGCCAGCGAAGTTACCAACAAGGAAGAAGAGGTGGCGGATCTGGGCTCCCGCTATTAGCTGCCGTCATGCTTGACGGAGGAGTACCTCAAGGAGTTGGAGGAAGGCGGATTCTTGCCGCCTAAGGCGGACTGCTCTTGGCGGCCACCAGGAGACGAAGCGGTCCCCAATCCCCAAGACGGAGAGAGGGTCGTTCTGGCATCTTACCTCCTCTGTGGTATGACTCTACCGCCCTCCGCCTTCTTTTCCGCCGTGCTCAAGCACTACGGGCTGCAACCACACAACATCGCGCCCAACAGCATATTAGTGCTAGCCGGCTTCCAAGCGCTATTTGAGGGATACTTAGATATCGTACCCACGGTAGAACACTTCAAGTACTGCTTCTTGTGCCGCCGGCAAACCATATCAGCCGGTGTGCTGGCAACGTGCGGCAGTGTCACTTTCAACTGCCGCCAAGGTGACTGGTATCCAAAGATCCCGCACATCGAGTCGGTGAAGAACTGGACTAGCACCTTCTTCTACTGTAAGGACATCCCGGCACCTGGAAACATGGTGGGGATTCCTCCTTTTGTCAACGCTCCGCCAACCTACCAGGCTCACTGGACGGAGAAGGTGGCTACCGTCTTGCCGGAGGAACACCGCCTTGCGTTTAGGCGGATTGAGTTCCTCACCAAGACGATGAATCCTCCCCATCTTGACGGAGTTGACACCGTCCTGTGCTGGCTATCAAGGCGGATCATGCCGCTTCGCCACCGCCCCTTGAAGATGTGCGAGTAAAAGGCGGAGACGTCCAGCACAGGCAGCAGCACTCTCGACGAAGAAATGTTGACGTACTGGCTGAGAGAGCTCATCCAGCCTAAGCAGATAAAGGCGGCTAAAGGCGTCGCCATGTTTACCCACGACAACCCAGCCCAGAGGTAAGCCAAAGCTTCCCTGTGCACATTCGACTATCTTTGTCTTATTTATTGCTAGACTGACGGGACACTATTCTTTAGCTGAAGACCTTGACGGATGCCGACTTGGCTCCGAATTGGTATGATCCTGGGACCAAGACCAAGAAGCGCAAGACTGGCAGCACTTCCTCCACCAAGGACTTGGAGAAGAGGAAGAAGGCGGCCGTTGTCGTGGGTTTGTCACGTCAGGTGTCATGGATGACTTTGTAGGTGTGGGATTACGCGAGTAAAGCATCTCCGAGCTTGGGATCGCAGGAACAAAGATCAACACAGATTTACCCAGGTTCGGCCCCCTCAATGTGAGGTAAAAGACCTACTTCCTGCCTACCCTAGATTGGTATTGATATGATAATTGAGGTGTTACAATGGAGGCGATCCGATCTAGTACTCGCCGTATGAGCTAGGGTTTAAGGGCTCGACCTTCTCTAAGTTCTGCGAGTCCTCTTTATATACACAGAGGCTCGTCAGGTTACAAGAGTTCTACACGAAGCCTGATTATCTTTCTTGTCTTCCAAGGCAAGTTTGCACCGACCTTCTGGAGTTTTCCTTTATCGAGTCACGATGCAAGATTGGCCCATCTTTCACGTGGCCCAACAATGAAAGCGCAGCCTTGAGTCGCTGTCGCGGGTTAATTATTCCCCGACATTAGCCCCCAAGCGTGGCCTGAACTTCATTGGATTTCTTGATCTTGAATGTTTAGGCCGCGCCTTTCCTTATTTCGCGACTTATAATTTGTGCTGGATTGGCTTTGACTCGCACCTGGAAGATCACCTGACTTCGTGAGCTTCTTTGTTAGAGTAGCCTGATAGCTTCAAAACTTGTTGACGATCCATCTTCAAATTTTTGATGATAATATGATGTAGCCCCCAAGGATTGAGAGGATGTAATGTGATAATCGTCTCAATTCTTCTCAGAGAGTTTTGAAGGTCGTCACCTGTAACTTGATATCATGAATAAAACAATTGTTAAGATACAAGTAATTGTAATTGGTGTTGCCGTACTATAAGCAGTACATCGACCTCTCGTTAGGCCATCTGAATCCTTAAGTGGGCACTCGCGCGACTCAGTATTTCCTAGGAACATGTGTGTTCAGGGTCGAGAGCGGCCATGATAGGCAATCAAGCTCGATTGACGCCACACCCTAGTACTTTGGCCACATAATGCGAGTAGCAATCCAACTTAAGGTAAATTTGATAATTGCCAGTAAATTGGCTGTTTCAGGGTAACAAAGCCCCCAAGAAACATAATGATATGGCCATGATAGGCTAAGCTATGATAAGCTTTGATTATGATGACACATAAGGTCGCGCCTTGGTGGCAACCGAGTGTTATACATAGGGTTGGATCGCGCGTAGGTGGCGATCCATGGTGATACATGGGGTCGGTCGCGCCTAGGTGGCGACCAGAAATGATACAAAGTTTACGGCCGCGCCTAGGTGGCAGCCGGTTTCTGATACAAGGGGCGCCTAGGTGGCGACCAAAGTTGAAGTTCTAGCCCTGAGTGGCTGTGATGATACTCAGCTATAAAGCTGGAAAGGATGATGCCTGGCTCTATTTAGCCTTTTCTTATGTATAGTACGGTCGCAGGTGTGCGACGTTCCAAGGGCGAGATGCCTCGAGACGATCCTCGAAATCATGGCGTTCGCTGCTTTCTTCCCTTACATCCAGCAGATAGTACGATCCATTGTTGAGCTTCTTGCTGATGATGTAGGGTCCTTCCCATGGAGAGGACAGCTTATGCATTCCCTTGTGATCTTGTTTAAGTCGCAGTACTAGGTCGCCTTCTTGAAAGGTGCGGGTTTTGATGCGTCTGGCATGATAGCGTCGCAAGTCTTGTTGATATACCGCTGACCTTGATGCTGCCAAGTCTCTAACCTCGTCTAATGTGTTCACCGAGTCTTGCCGAGCTATCTCATTATCTGTCTCGACGTAAGCCGCAACTCTTGGTGAATCGTGTATGATGTCGCTGGGCATGACTGCTTCTGCTCCATAGACCATAAAGTATGGTGTAAACCCTGTGGATCTGTTAGGGGTTGTTCTTAAGCTCCACAGTACTGCTGGCAATTCCTCCACCCAACATCCTGGAGATGCTTCAACCTTTTCAATAAGGCGCGGCTTAATTCCGTGGAGAATTTCCTGGTTAGCTCGCTCAGCTTGTCCATTGCTCTGCGGGTGTGCTACTGACGTGAGGTCCAACCTTATCCCATTGTCTGCGCAAAATATCTGTGTAGCTCCTTCAGAGGTGTTGTTTCCGTTGTCTGTAATGATACTATGAGGGTACCCAAAGCGGAATATGACCTTCTTCAAGAACTTGACTGCTGTTTCAGCCTCGCAATATCCCACAGGTTCTGCTTCTATCCACTTTGTGAACTTGTCCACCATGACCAGGAGGTGAGTTTTTCCGTTTGAAGACCGTCTGAAGGGTCCTACCATGTCAAAGCCCCATACGGCAAAAGGCCATGTGATAGGTATTGTGCGAAGTGCTTGAGCTGGCATATGATCTTGCCTAGCGTATCTTTGACATCCGTCGCACACTCTGACAATTTGCTCTGCATCTGCTAATGCTGTTAACCAGAAGAATCCAAGTCGGAACGCCTTTGCCACCAAAGATCTTGACGAAGCATGATGGCCACAATCGCCTGAATGAATTTCGTGCAAGATTTTTCGTCCCTCTTCTGGTGAGACACATCTTTGGAATGCTCCTGACACGCTGCGCTTGTATAATTCGTTGTTGATGATTGTATAGGCCTTGGATCGCCGTATGATTTTGCGCGCCTCAATCTCATCGTCTGGCAACACTCCGCGACTTAAATATGCCATGTATGGCTCTGTCCATCCTGGCTGTTCATGCAGGGCTGCGACTAAAGTTGAATCGTCCTCTCGCTCTGCAATGTCAATCTCTGCTGGAGGTTTGACTGATGGATTGTGCAGTTCATCCAGGAAAACATTGGGTGGGACTGACTGTCTATTGGATCCAAGTCGAGAAAGGGCATCTGCAGCTTCGTTTTGTCTCCGATCAATATGTTCAACTTGGTATCTAGTGAAATGTCCAGCAATTCTGTCCACCTCTCTTCTGTATGAAGCCATATTCGCATCCTTGCTGTCCCACGTTCCAAAGACCTGCTGTGCACCAAGTCTGAATCGCCAAAACAGCGTATGCGACTGATGTTCATCTCCTTTGCTATATGTAGACCATGAAGCAGTGCCTCGTACTCTGCCACGTTATTTGTGCAGTTGAAGTGTATCTGAAGCACATACCGCAGCTTGTCTCCCTTGGGGGATGTTAGAACAACTCCAGCCCCCGAGCCTTGCAACTGTCTTGATCCATCAAAATGCATGGTCCAGTATTTAGCTTCTGCCATGCTAGGAGCGGCTTGGACTTCTGTCCAATCATTGATAAAATCTGCCAGGGCTTGCGACTTAATTGATGTGCGCGGCTCGTAACTGATATGATGTGGTCCCAACTCGATTGCCCACTGTCGTGGTGGTGTCACGGCAGATGCCATAGGATGGCTTAAGTTGTGGGCTCGCTTGGGCGTTGGGGGAACCGGGGAGGGTGTGCGCACTCAAGAAGAACGCATGAAGAACAACCAAGAACTCTCAAGAACGATCAGAACCAAGAAGAAGCAAAGAACACCACGATGTACCCTGCTTCGGGGCCCTCTTGTGGAGGTAACACCCCTACTGCAGCACTAGCCTACTCTCTTTATATCTTAAGTGTTTACAAGTACAGAGCGCTCCTCGAGCTGTATGAAGAACAATGGTGAAAGCTCAAGGAAGAAGATGGAGCCTGGGGGGAAATGATGCTCGTTATGCTCGATGTCTCGCCCTCTGGCCGTCCTCCCTTGCACTGGAGGGTGTGGTAGCTTACTTATACACTAACCGGATTACCATTTTGCCCCTGGCTGGAAGTGATAAGGGCATGGACAAGAGGAACAGGACAAGCACTGGCCACTGTCACTCAGTCCAGCTCACCCTCTGTCCACCACAGGTCTGTCTTTACCTCTTTGAGCTTAAGGCCGCGTAGACCACAGAGGCCTAGCCACTGCTTCTTTCCCGAATTGGCCGAGTCAGCGCCTAGGGCCTTGCGATCCGGAAAACCCGTGGCTCGACCTTGCTGTCCTCTGAACCTCGGTCAGTAGAACTGCAGGTCCCGTGACCTTACTGACATTACTTGGCCCTTGTGCAATGTCCGGATCTTTCCTGACCAACCCGGCTACCTTATCCGGATCCTTCCTGACCAACCCGGCTAATTTAGCCGGTACTCTTTAACCTGATCCGGTTTGGCTTTACCGGATCATCCTTGACCTCTATCCGCACTCCAACTTGATCGAGAGCTAACCGACTCTCCCAGGAGATCCGGCCCAAGTGACCCGGATAGACATTGATCCGGCTAGCTCTTTATCATCCATAATACCACATCTTTGCCCTACCCAGGGGCAGCCCCCCGACAGTAGTCCCCGAAGCTGGTGCAGTTCTACAGCCTCGGCTGAAGAACTGTAGCAGGTTAAAAACAAGCACTACTAACCGAATCACATAAACTTGTCTCCGAATTTCCCGGACACTTAGCCGGAAATCACTGCGCAAAGCCGTGTTATCCGGGTCTTTGATTTGACATGCCAATGTCAGCACAATATCCGGATCCACCGGGTACTTGAGTGCCTTTGACTAGAATGACCGCGTCTCCTCGATTTCTCCGTTAACCAGCACATCTGATCCACACAACCGCTTCCCATTCTATGACCCACCATGTGTCTGAAATAAACGGCCACAATTACGGCCACAGAGTTCCAGGGCGCACTTGATCCTGCGACGCCCCGAAAACTGCGCAGTAGTGCGCCAGTTACCACCTAGTGCTATAAATAGGGGTGCGGGGGTTCCTCTTCTTCTTCCCCGCACTTCCTGCTTCACGAACTCCATCTGCGCCACTGCCGCCGCCGCAATCTCGCCTTTGCGACCTCGCCGCGCCGGAGAAGATTTGCCGGAAACTGCGCACCGCGCCGTGCACCACCGTTTCTTCATCGAACTTCTTCCCCGTCGCGTCACCACCGTAAGTTTCTTTTTCTCCGGCCATGGCGAACTCGAGGAGTTCATATCCCACGGAAAACTCGCATTTGTTTCTTGTAGATTTATTCACATAATGGTTCATAGCCAAGCCTTAGTGCATTCCCTGGATCTCCTTGCCAAGTTTTGCACTAGATTGCCCTAGTTAGGCTTGCCTCCGTTTGAGCAGTTCCACCACATTTTTTACTTGATTTCTTTTCTTATTTACTGCTGCGGTAGATCTTGTGTAACCTTAGACTTTTGCGGAAGGTGTTTGTGATTTCCATCCGAATCACCTTCTCTGCTGAACCCGGCTAGTTTCATCCGGGATAATCTTAGCCGAATCGCTTTAGATCTGGTTCGATTATACCATTATCCGATTCATTTTGACTCGGCCCTATCCGACTTGTTGCAGGATTGATCCGGATATGGCGAAGCTTCCTCCCGGCAGATGGGAGGGTTCTGATGTGACAAAGGACGATCTGGAATGGCTATTAAGCACCCGGCGTATAACCTCTCAAGTTATATGCCGCAAACCGGGGAAGGAACTCGCACCGGTCACCGAACCTGGTGAACGTGTGGTGTTTCTAGCGCACTTTGAGCGCGGATTCGGATTGCCGGCGAGTGATTTCTTCCGGGCTTTCCTAGATTTCTTTGGCTTACAGCCTCATCACCTCCCGGCCAATGCCTTCGTTTATCTATCGGCCTTTAGTTCCTTTTGCGAGGGCTATCTCGGTGTCTGGCCGACTGTCGATATATGGGCAAAGTATTTCCACCTCCGCAAGCAGACTATTCCAGGCACCAAGCCGAAGCTGCTGACCGCTTGTGGTTCGGTTAGCATTACGCCGAGGACGGGATCCATCTTTCCCCGTATCACCGGCCTAGACACTGTCAAGAAGTGGCAAATGACTTTCTTTTATGTAAAAAGTGCTGAAGGCCACGATGCTCTCAACTTGCCCGAGTTCACGATCGAGCCACCCACAGCCGAATTGAACTTCGGATACAATCCGGCTGAGACTATTGTAGAACTTCAGACAGTACACAGTACTCTGGAGGGTTTTCTGAAGAAGGGCATGACCTCGGATGATCTGCTCCGGACCTTCATCGGTCGCCGGGTCAGCCCTCTTCAAAGACGTGAACACAAGATTTGCCACATGGGTGGTCTGCTAGATCCTACCCGGATCAGCAGGCATGACCTTAGCAAAGCTTCCATCAGGCGACGGTAAACGCCATTGCCGCCACTGAGATGTCGGATAAATGGCGGTGGGGCGTAAAGCCGTTTTACCGAGAACGCCTTCCACCACAGGTTAGTTCACCATTCTCCGAATCTAACCATATTTCATTAACATGGCATCGGACTAATCCGGATTTGCATTGACTTTTCTGTAGCTGTTTGATCGTCAACCTATCGAAGATGGAGACCTCTCCATCAAAGAATGGGGACCGGAACTCAGCCTGCCGCGCGAGGACGAAGAAGATCCGGATACGGATGATTATTTGCCTATCCCGCGCGCCAAGCCAGTCCGCAAGGGTAAGCAATCAACTATTCACAACATTTCCGACGAGGAAGATGATGATTGCAGGATCTTAGATCCCATCGACGCCATTCCGATTTCATGGTCACCACCTTGTGTTCCAGCCAAACAAGATGCTGAAGGGACATCTCGGAAACGCACTGATGTGCCCGGATCCGATTCCCCTAAAGCCAAGAGAATCAAGAAGGCTGGCTCCAAGCTAAATCGGCTCAAGCCCATGCCTACCACGAAGGGGTAATGCCAACTTAGCTTCATTTGCTTTCTTCCTTTACTAACCGAGTCATCTTCATCCGGATTAACTGTTCACTTTGTTTTATGTAGTGACGTCATCGTCACCGAGCAAACTCACTCATCCATTTCTTCTCCCATTCCTCCACTGGACACGCTATGGAGAACCAATCTCCTGAAAAAGTCGTTAACTCTCCAGCACGTACTACCACTGCCAATATTCCTCAGCCGACTCCCATTTCCGAGCCGGTTATTGACTTGGAGAATGAAGAAACCTCTGCTCCTATCCGAGACTCAACTTGGCCACGCCCTCTGAAGGAGCTGGAGAAGGAAAAGGCTAAGACATCGGCTCAGCCCTTGCCTAAACCGGATCCTCGCCCTACACCGGCAGCTCAAGCCCTGCTGAATCAAGAGCAGCAGAAGAAGAAAAGCAGAAGCAGCAACAGCAACAACAAATTTCCGAGAAGCAGCAAAAGGAGCAACATCCGAGGCAGACCCCGGGTGCGTCACCTCCACCCAAGCCGACTCAAGGTGCCCTGGCACAACTCCAACCACCTCGGATAAGCAGGTGGCTGCTAGCAAGAAAGTTCCTGCCGCCCCATCAGCGATTCGATTCGGCCAGGCCCTGTCGAATCCCCGCCCTCCGAGCAGCGATAAGCTCGAGTCCGCCAAGCAATTCATTGAAGCTTGGAATGATGCTGACCTCGCCAAAGACTTCTCTACTTCAGCGCCACATCCGGCTGGGCCTAGTCGGATGTTTCAATCTCTACACTCCGTGCAGACCTCGGTTACTGAAGCTAACCGGGTCTTTGAGGTAACTTTACCGAATCTGCTTTTACTTTATCATTATCAATCTGCACTATTCCCAGTCCCCGAGATTCGGGTCGAACGACTGATACTCCTCCGAGTAAGAAAGTCATTCGGCTTGAATCTATAAAACTTGATCATGAATGTTGTCAAGAGGAAACCGTGGGACTTCCAGTCCCCGAGTCTCTTTTCCAACTGATTCGGTTAATCTCGGGCCAGTCCCCGAGATTCTTTTGACGCCATTTGCATGTTTTCTTTCAGGAAACCATGACCGCTCGCAGCAAGCTCTTTAAGCAGCTCGCCCATCAGCACCAGAAGCTCCAAACTTCCTTTGATGGGCTCTGTCTTGAAATGGACAATAAAGAAGAAGAGCAGAAGCGCGCTTTAGAGGAGCAAAAGTCAGAGGTGGCTCGGCTCCAGCGAGAGCTTAACCGGGTTGAAAAAGTGAAGGAGAAGGTCAAAGGAGAGCGGGATGCGCTGCGGAATGAAAAAGACACTATCCAGAAGGAGCGAGATGTTTGCAAAGCCGGACTTGCGGAGCGGGCCAAACTGGACAAGCAAATTCAAACGGCCATTGCCGAATCTGAAGCCGAAGTCAAAGCGGCGAAAGAAGAATTGAGTGCTCACAAAGCAGCCAGTGCGAAATGGCTGTCCGGACTTGCAAGCCTCAATGATGACATGGACCGTAAGTTTTGCCGAATCTCTTCTTTTCCTTCTGCTCTTATCCGACATATATTTTTGTGTTCCTTCTCGCTTAACTCGGTATTAGCTTATTTGTTTGTAGGAGAGTTTACCAGCATCCGGCTTCAAGCCGCCAAAGCTGTGAGAGACGCCCGAGCTGAGAGAGCCAAATTAACCGGTGCTCCCTTACCAGAGACATGGGACATTGAAGATCACATTACTGCACTCAAGGCTCGGATTGCCCTTTGAAGGATTCCCACATTGATCTGCTCAATGCAAGCCTCAAGGCTCACCGAATCTTATTTCCTGAATCTCGGCAAGTCCGGTCTGCGGAGGAGCTAATCAAAGATCTGGATCAAACGAAGAGCCGGTTACAGCAATGGAGATCTTCATCTGCCCGTGCCGGTGCTGATGCCGCCTTGATCTTCATCATGTCTTGGTATGAACTAATCGATCTCGCCAAAGTGCGCTCCCTTCGCGAGGGTTCTTCATGGGCTAAAGATCCTGACCGGATCAAGATCCGCGAGGAGCTGCCAACTTTATGGCGGAATTTGCAAACACCAAACATCTTGATCTGGAGGCTCCGGTCTACTCTGACGGGGAAGAGACTGAAGAAGAGGAATCGGACGATGCCTCCGCTGAAGAATATGCCGATTCTGAGGGCGAGTCTGATGATTCGGCTAACTCTGCCGAACTGCTCCTATCAAGTCCATCAAGATCCCAGCCTCTGACTCGGCTAAGAATACCGAAGCAACTCGGCCCAGACTTCGAGATACCAGCAACTGATTCGGCAGAGATTACCAAACAAGCTTCAGCTGATCCGGATACTTCCGAATCTGCCCAGCCTTCAAGCTCTCCACGCAAGGTTACCCCTGAAGTTCCTCCATCTTCTGAGTCCATTCCAGCGACGGAACCCCCTGCAACCGAATCTACTCCAACCGAAACTCCTGTAACCGAAGCTCGCGCGCCCGAGGCTCCTGCAACCGAAGCTCCTGTAACCGAACCCGCTACAACCAAGTCTGCGCTTCCTGAAGTGACTTAGTGAAAAAACGTTAAATCCCCGGTATGCCGGGAGCAGATGTAATAAACAATTTAAGTTCTTCCGAGACTACTCTTATTTAGCTTAATGCGATCCGGACGAGGTTTATGTTGGATCATTTTAAACCGAGTCCCCGAGTCTGTTTTCTTGTTTACTATTTTTGCCGAATCTTTGCTCTTGTCTACCTTTTAGGTGTTTGACAGTCGAGTCACAAGATAGGAATCATAGCATACAATACTTGAAACATGCGAGTTATGGTTTAGAATCATCTAACATAAACAAAAAATAAATAACAGGGGTTAGTAAACGACATCTGCCGAATCGGTTTTGGACCGAGTCCCCGAGTCCATTTTCATGTTTCCCATATTCCTCATCTCTGCTCTTGACTACCATTTTGGTGTTTGTCAGTCGAGTCACGAGATCAACAACACAGCATACATTACTTGAATTTTGGGACGAGGTTCAAAGCAATTCGACACATGAACGGTATGGACAAAACAGTAATAAAAACACATGCATAAGGACGAAGCAGTCCCCGAGTCCAGACTCGGATTGCTGCAATTTCATTTATGATAAACTGAAATACATACATTGCGCCCCTTAGGAGTAAAAGGGTCGAAGCAGAGCTACATTCCAGGGTCTCTTAGTTTCTTGTCCGGGTCTGTCCAGGCCATCCTTCCTTGGTTCCTGTGCATCTACAAGGTAGTACGAGTCATTGTGCATAGCCCTGCTCACAATGAATGGTCCCTCCCATGGAGGTGACAACTTGTGTCGGCCTTTGCTGCGCTGCACCAGCCTTAGTACAAGATCTCCCTCATGAAACACTCGAGGGCTGATCTTTCGACTATGATATCGTCGGAGATTCTGCTGGTATATTGCTGTCCGAGATAGAGCCAATTCTCTTGCTTCCTCTAGCAGATCCACTGCATCTTCCCGGGCCTCTTTTGCCTCGGTTTCAGTATACATTGCCACCCTTGGTGCATCATGTTCTATGTCAGTGGGTAGCACAGCTTCTGCCCCATAAACCAGAAAAAATGGCGTATAGCCAGTTGACCGATTCGGCGTGGTCCTTAGACCCCACAGTACTGATGGTATCTCGTCTATCCAGCATCCCGGAGTTTTCAGCAATGGTTCAATGAGACGAGCCTTGATGCCGGCCAACACCAGGGCATTTGATCTTTCCACTTGCCCATTAGACTCCGGATGTGCCACCGAGGCTATATCTAGCCGGATTCCCTTATCCATGCAAAACCGAGCAAACTCTCCGACAGCAAAGTTTGTGCCGTTATCCGAGATGATGCTATGAGGGTATCCGTATCTCAAAATAATTTCTTTCAGGAAAGTACAGCCGAACGACCATCTACTTTCCGGATTGGTTTCACCTCTATCCACTTGGTGAACTTATCCACCATCACCAGCATATGTGTCATGTTACCCTAGCCGGCTTGAAATCTCCCACCATATCTAAACACCACACAGCAAACGGCCAAGTGATAGGAATTGTTTTGAGCGCCGATGCGGGTAAGTGTGTCTGCTTGGCAAACCTTTGGCATCCTTCACATTTTCGGACTATGTCCTCTGCATCCGCGTGAGCAGTGGGCCAGTAAAATCCATGCCGGAACACCTTAGCCACCAGGGCTCTTGTACTGCAATGATGTCCACATTCTCCTTGATGTATCTCCAGGAGCATCTCCTTGCCCTCGGCTGGCTCCACACAACGCTGTAGCACCTCGGTTGCACTCCTCTTGTATAACTCCTTGTTGATGATGGTGTAAGCCTTGGACCTCCTCTGCACTCGCCTAGCTTCGGTTTCATCATTTGGCAAACTCCCCTCCGACATGAACTTCATGATTTCTTCAGCCCATTCCGGTACTGGATGCAAAGGGAATAAGTGCTCATCTACTTCCACTGGTTCGGCCGCCATTATTTCTTCTATCAGCTTCTGCCCATTCCCTAAGATTCGGTTAGCACCACCTTCTTCTCTGCTCCTCTTTCCTAAGATCCGGTTAGCAGTCCCCGGGTCTCGCCATGCAGTCCCCGGGTCTTCCCCAATGTACCGACATCAACATTCATAGGGACAGCCTCAGATTCTTGCTTTGGGATAAAAATTGACTCGGAATCAGGCGAAGGTTTGATTGAAGGGACCCTTAGGTGATTCAAGGATATCCGGGTGGAATTGCATCCCTAGACGACCCGAGTTTTGACAGGACATCAGCAGCTTCGTTCTCCAACCGAGGTATGTGCTTGTACTCGCAGCCTTCAAAAAATCCTGAAATTTTCTGGACATGAAACCGATACAGTGCCATATTGGCATCAAGAGCATCCCAATTTCCAGAAGACTGCACCACTAAATCCGAATCACCAAAACATTCTATTCGGCGGATGCCGATGTCCCTAGCCACATTAAGCCCATGGATCAGTGCCTCATATTCGGCCACATTGTTTGATGCTGAGAAATGAATCTGCAACACATATCGCAATTGATCTTGCTTCGGTGACGTGAGTACCACCCCAGCACCTAATCCGATTTTGGTTTTGGAGCCATCAAAGTGCAACTTCCAGTAATTGTAATCCGGCTTGGGTGGCTCATACTGCATCTCGGCCCAGTCACAAAGGAAATCGGTAAAGCCTGAGACTTGATAGCATCCCTTCTCTCATAATGCGGGGTGTAAGGAGATACTTCTATTGCCCACTTGGCAACCCGGCCAGTCGCATCTTTGCACCCAATGATCTCCGCGATTGGAGCTTCACATACCACGGTAATCGGGTGTTCTTGGAAATAATGTTTCAACTTTTGGCCGCCAGGTATACACCGTATGTCATCTTCTGGTAGTGAGGATAATTTTGCTTTGAGGTTGAGATCACCTCACTTAAATAGTACACCGGTCTCTGCACGGATTTACCCTCCTCTTCTCGCTCTACCACTATGACCACACTTACGACCCGGTTAGTGGCCGCAATGTAAAGTAGCATTGGCTCATTCGGCAAAGGTGACGCCAGAATTGGTGCAGTGGACAACATCTTTTTTAATTCATTGAAAGCCGAATCTGCCTGCGGGGTCCACGTGAACCCGGTGCTCTTTTTCATCAACTGATACAAGGGCAAGGCTTTTTCTCCTAGCCGACTCACAAACCGACTCAACGAGGCTAAACACCCGGTGAATTTTTGTACATCTTTTAGACATTTAGGCAATTTCATTCTTTCTATGGCTCGGATCTTAGCCGGATTCACCTCAATACCTCGGCTCGATACAAGGAAACCGAGCAACTTTCCAGCCGGGACACCAAAGGTGCATTTATCCGGATTCAATTTCAACCGATATTTTCTCAAGTTCACAAATGTTTCCTCGAGATCCTCGAGGAGAGTGTGTTTTTCTTTAGTTTTGATGACGATATCATCGACATACACCTGCACATTCTTGCCCATTTGGGAGTGTAAGCATTTCTGCATACATCTCTGATAAGTTGCACCGGCATTTCTCAAACCGAAACACATGACACGATAGCAATACGCCCCGTACGGGGTAATAAAAGCAGTCTTTATTTGATCTTTAGGGTTCAGTGGTATCTGGTGAAAACCAGAGTACGCATCAATAAAAGACAACAACTCACACCCAGCAGTAGAATCGATCACTTGATCAATCCGAGGTAAAGGAAATGGATCCTTCGGGCACGCCTTGTTTAGGTTGGTGAAATCGATGCACATGCGCCACACCTTGACCACCGCTGGTTCGTCCTTCTTCTTCTCTACCAGAACCGGATTGGATATCCAGTCTGGATGCAACACCTCCATAATGAATCCGGCTGCAAGCAACTTAGCCAGCTCATCCAGCACCACTTTTCTTCGATCATCTGAGAGACGCCGAGTCGGTTGCCTCACCGGTTTTACATCCGGCCTGACAAATAAAGAGTGCTCTGCCAACTCCCTCGGAACACCAGGCAGGTCCTTAGCCGACCATGCAAAGATATCCCGATTCTCACGGAGGAAGTGACAGAGCGCGCTTTCCTATTTCTCATCCAACCCGGCACCAATGATGGCCATGCGCTCCGGGTTCTCCGGGTCAATGGGGATCTTCTTTGTCTCCTTGGGCATCTCAAATGTTGCACCTCCATCCGGATTGGTCATAGCCAGCACACCGAGCTGAGCTGACTTCGCCATTGCCACCACCTCATGCATCTTGCTCTTCTCAGCTTGGA
Organism: Poa pratensis; assembly: GCA_947311845.1. NCBI lineage: Eukaryota > Viridiplantae > Streptophyta > Magnoliopsida > Poales > Poaceae > Poa > Poa pratensis. The sequence goes on along the minus strand of CAMZMU010000058.1, from coordinate 5,501,262 downwards.
TCACCAATGATTCGGCTAAGGTGGAACCGATCGTGGCACACTGTATGGCCTTTTTGTAATCTCCCGCAACAGTGATAATACCATTCGGGCCAGGCATCTTCATCTTGAGGTAGGCCACATGAGTGGATATCATGAACTTGGCTAACGCAGGCCGGCCAAGCAGAGCATGGTATGGGCTCTCCAAATCTACCACCTCGAACTCGAGACTCTCAAGCCGGTGATTGTCCTTGGTACCAAACAGCACATCTACCCAGATCTTACCCATTGGGGAACAAGACACCCCGGGTACTATACCATGGAAGGTACAACTGCTCTGCTGCAACTGATTCGGCGAAATACCCAACTTGACCATTGTGTCCCGATACATGATGTTTATGGCACTGCCATTGTCAATCAAGACTCGGCTAAACCTCACGTTAAGCTTGGGTCCAACCAAAGTCGGATCCACCACCAGTGCATAGTTTCCTGGACTTGGCATAATTCTGGGGTTATCAGCCCTGCTCCAAGTGATCTCCTGCTCGGACCAATTCAGGTATTTTGGGACTGCTGGCATGACTGCATTCACCTCCTTCGCCCTTCGCAGCTGACTTTTCTTGTCAGTTGGCTCGGTCACAAAAACCACATAACTTTGATGAGCCTCCTTGTACTCATTACCGGGGTATCCACCTTGCCGACTCGGACCAGCACCATTGTCGTTGCCTCCCATGTTTACCAGGTTAACCGGCTTTGTGGCTGCCGGTCTTGGAGCTCCTGCGTTCACCGGGATTGTATTGGCTCCGGTTAAAGGCATATTCGGCCTGAAATTCGGTCTAGGAGCACCTCTCTGAGGTGGTCCTCTTGACCCTCCGCCTGAATGCGATGATGCCAGCTACAATTCCGAGTTGAATGATTGGCCGGCTTGCGTGGGTCTGTTGTGTGATAACAGCAAGGCCCGTCTAATCTTGACTCAAAAGTTAGAGGAGGACTCGATCCATCCCACACTTTCTTTGGCCAGGCACCTTGATTCGGCCTCCAAGCTGGACCCTCAGTCTTTTGTCTCTGACCATCTCCTGCTCCAGGATGGTCCATATTCACTGCAGCAACCTGATCTGAACCGTATCTATAATCCGGATCTCTTCTTTTGTAACCGAATTCATGTCGGTCACTGGGCCTCAATGGTCCTACTCGGTTGTTAACCGGTTGCCTCCTGCTTGTTCCCACTGCATCCAATGCTGGCTGTGTCGGATCACCAAGAGCATACGTATCTGCTATCCGGATCGTTTCCGCCAGTGTCTTGGGCATATCCCTCTGGAGCTTCTGCCAGAGCGGGGTGCCATGTCGGCAACCCTGCGCAAACCAAGAAATCGCCTGCTCCTCCACGACACCTTCGCAAGAGTTGCGAATGTTGCTCCACCGAGTTAAGAATTCTCGGTCTGTTTCCCGTTCTTCCTGCTTGCACGCAGCCAGGAGCTGAGGTCGGTTAGGCCTCTTGTAGGTGCTGGAGAAATTACTGTAAAATGCCTCCTCCAAGTCCACCCAAGAGTTGATACTACCCGGCGGTAAGTTATTCAGCCAAATCCGGGCTGGCCCTTCCAACATGTGCGGGAGATACCGGACCGCCCATCGGCGATTGCCCCCCGCAATGTGCACTGATGATACATAGTCTATCAGCCAATCCTGTGGCTTTGTGCTGCCATTATACGGCTTTGTGCTTCGGCCAAGCTGAAACAACGGCACGCTCGGCTCGTTCATGATCCGAGGTCCAAAGCATGGAGGACCCGGTGGGCCTTGCTCTTCTAGCTTCTCGGACTGGTAAATTCTATCCAACTTGAGACGCTGATCATCCGGATCCAATGCCCGAGGTCCCAGTCTTGATGCAAGTGCATTATCATACGTCTGGTATCCGGCTCGCGCCATAGCCGAATTTCCGTCATCATAGCGGTAGCCCGCCTGGCCACCACCTTGCTGTTGCGCTCGCACAATCACTTGCTGCCCGGAGGACGAGGTGGTTGACCTCGGCCAGCCGAATTGCCCCTTCCAGCTCCCGGGTAGCCTTGTCCACCACTGTTTCTGCTTTGGCCACCTCTTCCTTGAGCGGCTAGCTGCTTGCCGGCATACTCAGCATCATAGGTCTGCAGCTGCTTGCTCTTACCCGAGTTCACGCTCTGGGCCCGGTCAACTCCGACGTGCGGGGATGACGCCTGCCCCTTGGATCTCTGGCTAACAGCCTTAACCGACACTACTACCCGAGAAACACCTGCATCCGGATTAGCTTTCCGGTAAGCCTCATTCTGCCGGTTACACACATCTACTAGCTCATTGACTCTCTCTGCCTGCCTTCGCCAAGCGTCCCCGGTTAGTGTACTCAACTCGGCTCGCGCTGCCGCTGCAGCCCTAAGATTCTTAGCCGGGGAGCTATACACCGGCTTGCCTGTGCCAGATCTATGACTAGTAGCCTTACTTGAGCTCGATCCTGCAGCTCTAGCTAACTCGTCATTGAGGTCCTTACCCGGTTACGCAACTCGGCTTTCTTGCGTGAGCGATGCACTACAGGAGTAAAGCCATCAGTGATACCATTGGCAGCATTGTACTCTCTCATATCTCTATCAAAGGCTTGCCTAGACTCCACCACTAACCGGGCTTCTTTTTGCAACCTCAGGCGCTCTGCCTCTAGCTGAGCTACAGTGAGCTCTACATTTGCCCCAGGTGCCACTGGCCGAGATAACTTCTCCAGGACATCCTCTAAGGGAGCCTCCCTACTTGACATGCCAAGCGGGCCAACCGGATCCGGTTTCTCCTTTGGGAACTTCGCCGTCCGAGTCGGCTTGTCAACCAGATCAACTGGCGTGGCCAGCTCCTCGGGCATGCTCTTGCTGGCATCTCCTTTGCCAGCCGCAGCACTTGTTCCAACCACCATTACCTCCACGCTACTCCCGGGGCGAGCGCTACGCCGTCCGAGAGCTGCGCGGAAAGAGGGAGGATCCTCAGCCACGAGCACCTGCGCCGGGTACTCGCGGACAGGCTCGGTGGCGACGTAGGTGACGAAGCTGCCGAGCGTCATGAGGAAGCCGTCAGCGGGGAAGGGCTTGTTGGCGAAGCACCCCGCGTTGTCGCTGATGAAGTTGAACTTGCCGATCTTGCAAACGAGCCCAGAGAGGACCCGCTCGCCGGAGCCAGTGACGGAGCCCGTCCGGAAGGAAACCCCAGCCAACGCCACTGCTTGCCCCACGGTGGGCGCCAACTGTCGTGGTGGTGTCACGGCAGATGCCATAGGATGGCTTAAGTTGTGGGCTCGCTAGGACGTTGGGGGATCCGGGGAGGGTTTGCGCGCTCACGAAGCACGCATGAAGAACAACCAAGAACTCGCAAGAACAACAGAACCAAGAAGAAGCAAAGAACACCACGATGTACCCTGCTTCGGGGCCCTCTTGTGGAGGTAACACCCCTACTGCAGCACTAGCCTACTCTCTTTATATCTCAAGTGTTTACAAGTACAGAGCGCTCCTTGAGCTGTATGAAGAACAATGGTGAAAGCTCTAGGAAGAAGATGGAGCTGGGGGGAAATGATGCTCGTTATGCTCGATGTCTCGCCCTCTGGCCGTCCTCCTTGCACTGGAGGTGTGGTAGCTTACTTATACACTAACCGGATTACCATTTTGCCCCTGGCTGGAAGTGATAAGGGCATGGACAAGAGGAACAGGACAAGCACTGGCCACTGTCACTCAGTCCAGCTCACCCTTTGTCCACCACAGGTCTGTCTTTACCTCTTTGAGCTTAAGGCCGCGTAGACCACAGAGGCCTAGCCACTGCTTCTTTCCCGAATTGGCCGAGTCAGCGCCTAGGGCCTTGCGATCCGGAAAACCCGTGGCTCGACCTTGCTGTCCTCTGAACCTCGGTCAGTAGAACTGCAGGTCCCGTGACCTTACTGACATTACTTGGCCCTTGTGCAATGTCCGGATCTTTCCTGACCAACCCGGCTACCTTATCCGGATCCTTCCTGACCAACCCGGCTAATTTAGCCGGTACTCTTTAACCTGATCCGGTTTGGCTTTACCGGATCATCCTTGACCTCTATCCGCACTCCAACTTGATCGAGAGCTAACCGACTCTCCCAGGAGATCCGGCCCAAGTGACCCGGATAGACATTGATCCGGCTAGCTCTTTATCATCCATAATACCACATCTTTGCCCTACCCAGGGGCAGCCCCCCGACACCCACTTAGCGACTCTTCCAGTAGCTTCTCGATTACAGATGATATCTGCTAACGGTGCTGAACTAACCACAGTTATTGGATGTTCTTGGAAGTAGTGCTTCAGCTTGCGACTCGCCATGAATACTCCAAACACCAACTTCTGCCACTGCGGGTAACGCTGCTTGGAAGCTGTGAGGACTTCGCTCACGTAATATACTGGCCTCTGGACAGGGTATTCCTTTCCGGGTTCTTGTCTCTCCACAACCATGACAGCACTCACAGCACGGGAATTTGCTGCTATGTATAGTAGCATGGGCTCTTTATCCTTTGGAGCCGCCAGAACTGGAGCATTTGTCAATTGATGTTTCAAGGCTGTTAGAGCTTCGTCGGCCTCTGCATCCCAAACGAAGGTGTCTGATTTTTTCAACAATCTGTACAAAGGTAGTGCTTTTTCTCCCCATCTTGATATAAAGCGACTCAAAGCTGCTACGCAACCGGTAAGTCGCTGCACATCTTTTATCTTTTCTGGTTTTTGGAGATCCATCACGGCCTTTATCTTGTCAGGGTTGGCCTCGATGCCTCTTTCTGATACTATGAATCCCAATAGCTTTCCTGCTGGAACTCCAAAGACGCACTTTGTGGGGTTGAGCTTCATGTTGTATTTTCTGAGATTTGTGAATGTCTCTGCCAGGTCACTAATAAGATCCTGGCCAACTTGCGACTTAACCACAATATCATCTACGTAGGCGTGAACGTTGCGACCTATTTGCTCATGTAGACAATTCTGAATGCATCTTTGCTAAGTCGCACCTGCGTTCTTCAACCCAAAGGGCATACTGACATAACAAAAAGCTCCAAAAGGTGTGATGAAGGACGTCTTTTCTTGGTCCTCCCTCTTCATCTTGATTTGATGGTAGCCTGAATAGGCATCCAAAGAGCATAACAGCTCGCACCCAGCAGTTGAATCAATCACTTGATCGATTCGCGGCAAAGCAAATGGATCCCTTGGACAGGCTTTGTTGAGACTGGTGTAATCAACGCACATTCGCCACGTACCGTTCTTTTTCATAACCAAGACTGGGTTTGCCACCCGCTCCGGATGGTATACCTCCGTGATGAATCCTGCAGCCAGTAGGCGAGCTATTTCCTCCCCTATTGCCTTTCTTCTATCATCGTGGAAACGCCGTAGTGGCTGCTTCACTGGTTTAGCCGCAGGGTTCACTTTGAGGCTATGTTCTGCTAATTCTCTTGGTACTCCTGGCATATCTGATGGTTTCCATGCGAAGATGTCCTTATTTTCCTGAAGGAAAGCGACGAGAGCCTTCTCCTGCTCTTCTTCCATGTGTGCTCCAATGCTGGTTTGCTTGGATGAGTCGCCAGGAACAAGATTTATCTGCTTGGTGTCCTGGGCCGCTTTGAATTTCATTGGAGGCTCAGCAGATGGTGTGGTAACTACGCTCATGTCATTTGGGTCCACCTGCGACTTATAGCCTTTTAGCTCTTCCGCGGCACAGGCAGATTCTGCGAAGGCCGCATCTCCTTTTTCACATTCTATCGCTTTCTCTCTATCTCCGTGCACTGTGATGACCCCTTTTGGTCCTGGTATCTTCAACTGTAGGTACACGTAGCATGGCCTGGCCATAAACTTAGCAAAAGCTGTTCTTCCAAACAAGGCGTGATATGGGCTTTGGAATTTTACCACTTCGAAGTATAGGAACTCGCTTCTGAAGTTCTCTTCTGTCCCAAAAGTTACCCCTAGGGTTATTTCTCCCGCTGGCCGTGCGGATCTTCCTGTGACAATGCCGTGAAACATGGTCGGCGTGGGCTGCAGGCTGGAATCCTTGAGCCCTAGACGCTGGAACGTATCGTAGTACAAGATATTAATGCTGCTTCATCCATCCATAAGCACTTTGGTCAGCTTGTATCCTGCTACGTATGGTGCCACAACCAGTGCCAGCTTGCCAGGTTCCCGTACCTGTGGCGGGTGATCGTCGCGACTCCAAGTTACTGTGTGCTCGGACCACCTTAGCCAATTGGGCGTTGCTGGTATCACGGCGTTCACCTGCTGACTTCTGCGACTTAATTTCTCTTCCCTTTTGGAGGTGTCGATAACTATTGTGTCATACTGCCCCGTTTGCCTGGGGTTGCTCGTGCTATGCTGCCCAACATTTGCGTCTTGAGCCGTACCAGGGTTTCCTTCGTGGGAATTTCCCTGTTGTGCTGGCTTTCTTCTTTCCACTTCTTGTAATAGTTGCATTGTGCCTTGGTATGGTCCGCTGGCCGTCCATCACCTGTTGCATGAAGGTCGCACGGCCGATTAAAAACTTCTTGCATATTGATTGGACGGGAGCCGTATCCTCGACCCCTTCCTCGCTGGCCTCTGAATCCTCCACGCGTATTGGCGACGAGCCCTGAGTGACCATCTTCGTTTTTGCGTTTGTTTTGATTCGCGTTGTTGTGGCTTGTTTGCTGCGGCTAGGGCTTGTTGGAGTTTTTCTTTCCTTTGGCAGCAGCCTCCTCTTCTTCTCCGTCTGACGCGTCTCTGATTTTATCTGAGCCGGCATATTTGTTACCTGCAGCCATTACCTCGCTGAGGCTCTTGACTTTATCTTTCATGCGACCCAGCTTGTGAATCAGCGGCTCGAACTTGCAGTTTTTCTCCATTACCAGGACGGCTGAGCTTGGTGGTATATTATCTGATGAGTGTATTATTTCTGCCACCCTTTTCATCCAATGGCGGCTTGACTCGCCTTCCTTCTGGACACAACGCTCAAGGTCTTCTATATTGCAGAGTCGTTTGCAAGTTCCTTGAAAGTTCTTAACGAAGGCATCCTTCAGTTCCTCCCAAGTATTTATAGAGTTGGGAGGCAAATTTTGCAGCCATATGTGCGCTGCACCTTCTAGCATCATGTTGAGGTACCTTGCATATATTTCCTCTGAGGCGTTCAAAATGCTCATCCCCATCTCGTAATTGTTCAGCCAGGTGGTTGGATCCATGCTGGCGTTGTAGTTTGCCACCTTGCGTGGCCCTTTAAAATCTTCGGGAAAAGGTTCCGATCTGATCCTTTCAGTAAAACACGCTGGGCCTTGAGCCGCGAGGACAGGGTGTGTGGATGTGCCCGTTGGATTGTTGACTTCTGCTGGCCGCGTTTGCATCACTGGCATATTCGCCTGCGCTTCTGCGACTTGCTCCTGCTGCCTCTGTGCGACTCCTGATATGTTCTCTGGTGGCCTGCTTTGGACGCTTCTTTCTGCTGCAATCCTATGATTGGCTGGTACGAGGGGCAGCTGTGCTTCGGCTTCCGCCCTACTGGCTTGTTGCAGGACTGCTGTACTTAGCATCTGAATCGCACGCCGCGCCTCAGCATTGACCGGGTCATCGCCTGTTGGTACCATCTGAGTCAAGATATTAGCCGCAGCATACATATTATCGACAAGGTTTTGGTAATGGCCCTGCGGGGTATGAAACCTCCTTGGTTGTTGCTGGGTCTCTTGATTTGTTGGTCCCAATCCTTCCGCAACTGCTTGGATTCCCGCTCCCGCGGCTGGAGTGAGCGGGATTTCCACTGTTGGTTGAGTCGCGCGCAGTTGTGTTTGCGAGTCAACCTGTCGTCGAGTCGCAGGCAGCGCGGCTACTCTTTGCCGCTCCTGTTGGATTCCTTGGTTTATCTGATCGAGCCTGCGGCGCTCTTCTTCCATCCTTCGAACCTCATACAGGAGCTCGGCCCTGGCGGCCTCAATTTCTGTTGCACGGAGGGCGGCGTTTGTGGCTGACACAGGGACAAGAAGTGGGTTGCTTGGGGGCGCCGATGCCTCGGCTTCTCCAGCAGTTCCTGATGCTCCAGCTCCTCCGGTCGTGTAAACCGCGACTTGCGCCGTCTCTCGATCTGGTGATAATGCGATTTCTGGTGGGTAACCCCAGCAGCTTTCTTCAAAGGCAGGTATAATGGACCCAAACTCTTGCGAGTCCATGCATTCCACGGATTCTTCCCCATCATCGGCGACTTCTTCTACTGAGTCGCCTTCTTGGACCGAGCCAATGGACCTGCCACCGATGAAGCCAATGAAGACGTTGATGGATCCAAACGGGATGATGTGGCCGGTTTCCAGGTAGTCAGCTTCCGGCCCCCAGCTTCAATCGTCAATGAGGGGTGTCCATCGACCGTGATGATACGACCAACAACAAGATCTTCAGCTCCCTTCATGGATCCTGCGCGGAACGTGACGCTCTTGACCGCAGGCCCCACGGTGGGCGCCAACTGTCGTGGGTTTGTCATGTCAGGTGTCATGGATGACTTTGTAAGTGTGGGATTACGCGAGTCAAGCATCTCCGAGCTTGGGATCGCAGGAACAAAGATCAACACAGATTTACCCAGGTTCGGCCCCTCAATGTGAGGTAAAAGACCTACTTCCTGCCTACCCTAGATTGGTATTGATATGATAATCGAGGTGTTACAATGGAGGCGATCCGATCTGGTACTCGCCGTATGAGCTAGGGTTTAAGGTCTCGACCTTCTCTAAGTCCTGCGAGTCCTCTTTATATACACAGAGGCTCGTCAGGTTACAAGAGTTCTACAGGAAGCCTGATTATCTTTCTTGTCTTCCAAGGCAAGTTTGCACCGACCTTCTGGAGTTTTCCTTTATCGAGTCGCGATGCAAGATTGGCCCATCTTTCACATGGCCCAACAATGAAAGCGCAGCCTTGAGTCGCTGTCGCGGGTTAATTATTCCCCGACAGCCGTCACTGCTGAGGCGGAGGATGAGACTTTGGGGGAGAATGTCCCCACAAAGCGGTAAGCGAATACCCGCTTGGTTTGCTTACCTTTTTGTCATATACTCGCTAACTTGCTTTCACCCCATTGCAGAGCGAAGCCCACCATGGCCAAGCTTCGTTCCAACGTAAAGATGGCTGCCGGCAGGGTCAAGCCGCCAAGACCTTCTCCGGCTACCGCACCAGCCACACCTGCCGCCACTGTTCCCGTGGTCCTTTGCCCAGGAACCTTTATGGCGGACAAGGTGGTGATGACCAATGCTGCCAAGGCGGCTGCGGAGAAGGCGGCAGGCAAAAACATCTGTTGCCAACACATCTTCATCGAAAGCGGCTTAAGCTTCGGCTAATGATGCCGCCCTCTTTATTGCCATGAAACATGAAATGGCGGACAAGACAGGAGAAAACCGCGGCGGGTCCTCCTCCCATCCTGGCCATGCACTTGGCGGGGGAGCGAAAGAAGCGCGGGAGACGCTGAAGACCATGCGTGATTGCACCAGGAGCTGGTACTCGCACATGGATAAACTCCATGACCACCTTCACGGACAACTTGAGGTGAGATAACCCATAGTCGCAGCCCCCGAGCACTTTGGCGGCTAAAAAATTGGTTTTTAGTCGGCGGAGTGGTCATTTGACTATGACAGTTAACTTGCCTGTTGTTCCGCTTGTCTTGTAGGCTACTCTTGCCTCAAACCTGGAGCTATTCAATGCCCAGGAGAAGAAAGTCAAGGAGTGCCGCCAACAGCGGCAAGAGCTAGAGCTAAAGGACGGCCAGATTGCGAGCTTGGAAGAAGCTCGCAAAAAGGATGAAGGTGACAAAATTTCGTTGCCTTCTTTTCGTCCGGCAACTTTTTGCTTTTTTGTCCGAAGGGTATTTTAGTCGGATTTTCCATGCTTTTTGTAGAACTGTTAACACTGCACAAGATATTCTCAAGAACTCCACTGAAATGCAAGCCCTAATAAACGAAGCTGCAAATTTGGCCAATGAGGTCATGAAACTGAAGGCAGATCACGCCAAGGAGCTGGAGAAACGAGACATGGACCACGCCACCGCGGTGAGCAAGTTGACGGAGCAGGTCAAGAGTCTGAGCGACAACCTTGCCGAGGTGACCAAAAATTCCCAGATCCAGCAAGAGAAGCATACCAAGGTCGTGCAACTGGCCGAGGATACACTTGCCGGCCACTTGGATGAGATCAACGCCATCCATGAGCATATCCTTGGTAACACTTATCCTTCCTTCACGTCAGTTGAGTACTTGGAGCTACTTGGTGTATTTGCTTAACTTTGAATTTTTGCCTTTCAGCCCCGGCAAACCTCAGCGACAACGAGGATACCTCGCCCCGCCTTGCGCGCATACTGAAGGTTGGTGAGACAATCACCGATATTATCAGCGCAGGCAAAGCGTTTGTCGCCAAGTTCTTTCGAGCGAGAGCAGCGATCCTGTTGTCCTTGAGGCAGTGCCAGAGGTACTGAGGAAGGCGACCAACGACCACGAGAGCGTGCTACGCTCCGCTGCCCGTGGCAGTGCAAAGGTGGCGCTTTCCCTTTTTACCGCCTGGTACCCAGAAGCCGACATGCACCAGGTGATGGAGTTCATGCCAACAGAGGATGAAGATGGCAATCCCATTAACCCAAAGAAAGTGATGGCCTCCTTCTCCGGCTACGCAACTCGAGTTGCCAACATGGTGCACCTCCGTGCCTTTTACAAGGAGCAACCCGATCCTCATCTTGCAGTAGGCGAAACTTCCTTGGTGGCCGATGCAGATGTACCAGTTGGTGAAGGCGAAGCCCGGCCGACAAGCACAGCCCCAGGATGGCGGAGCCAGCCCCAAGGATGCCGGCGTCAGCCCCAAGACCTCGAGACAGCACCAACCAAGGCGGCAACACCTTAGGCTTCTTTCCCTGCAAACAATGGCACAAGTATATGCGTTAAAATGTTAACGCGAAAAACTTGTCTTATTTTGGGATGTAACTACGTTTGTTGGGCCAACTTTTATGCTACACTTGGCGGTAGGCTTATTTTAAGTGGCCCGCCTTAAAATGTATCTGTGTTTATATGTTTAGTTGTTTCATATGTTGGCGGAACCTCATCTCAGTTACTTTTGCTGTGCCAAACAGGTGCAATACCAATTAGTTTAGACACAGAGACCAAAGCCGGCATGTTGGTGCCAACGACATATTACTAGGTGACCCACATATAAACAAACAAATAGTCATATTAGGCAGTGCAAAGGTTGTTTGCTTAGATTTTAGCCGGCAGATGGAAAATGCCAAAAAAGTTGGAACCACTAGTACGGAGCGAAATTTTTGGTAACTTTTGACATGACAAATATATGATTGCAAGAAAACACAAAAGATGGCATGATGTCAAGACGGAATGAGCAAACCATAGACTTTTATTTCATAATCATATAGTACTTATTACAATGGAAAATTGCTAAGTGTAAAAAGGACGTAGCTGCTCAATGTTCCAGGGCCGCTTAGTTTCCTCGTACTTGTCGTCGACATTCCTCTTGTGCTTACGGCCTTTTTTCTTCTTGTAGCCATCTCGTATGTCCACCAAGTAATAGGAACCATTGAGCAGTACCTTGCTGACCACAAAGGGTCCTTCCCATGGCGGGGATAACTTATGCAAGCCTTTCCTGTCCTAGATGAGGCGGAGGACCAGGTCACCTACTCTAAAACTACGTTGTCGCACTCTTCGACTATGGTAGCGTCGCAAATTCTGCTGATAGATGGCGGATCGTGCGATGGCAACATCTCGTTCTTCATCAAGTAGATCTAGGCCGTCCTGTCTTGCATCTTCTCCGTCTTCCTCCACGTAGGCTTGAATTCTGGGGGAGTCAAACATCATGCTGTCGGATGGCAACACTGCTTCTGCGCCATAGACTAAGAAGAAAGGAGTAAACTTGGTTGACCTGTTTGGGGTTGTGCGTAAACTCCAAAGGACAGATTACAACTCTTCAACCCAAGCCCCAGCTGCCCTGTGCAATGGTACTTCAAGACGAGGTTTGATTCCTTGAAGAACCAAGCCATTTGTACGCTCTACTTGACCGTTTGCCTGGGGATGTGCCACGGAGGCCAAATCCAGCCGGATGCCATGTTGGTTGCAGTATTCCTCGACTTCGCCCTGCGACAAGTTTGTGCCATTGTCGGTGATGATGCTATGTCGCACCCCGAACCGAGAGATTATGCCCCACAGAAAATTGGCGGTTGTGGCGCCGTCAAGCTTTTTGATAGGTTTAGCTTCAAACCATTTGGTGAACTTGTCTACAGCCACAAGCAAGTGTATGTAGCCACCAGGTGCCATCTTAAACGGACCAACCATGTCCAAGCCCCAGACTGCGAAAGGCCAGGGTGATGGGTATTGTTTTAACCTCCTGAGACGGCATGTGCGGTTGTCTGGCGTATAGTTGGCAGCCCTTGCATCTTTTGACTATATCCTCTTCATCCTCCTTGGCTGTCAACCAGTAAAAACCTTGTCGGAAAGCTTTGGACACAACGGAGCGGGACGAAGCGTGATGTCCACAAACTCCAGAATGTATCTCATCCAACAGGTTTCTGCCTTCTTCTGGCGAAATGCACCGCTGGTAGACCCCGGTGGTGCTACGCTTGTACAATTCGCCTTTGATAATTGTGAATGCTTGACCCTTCTTATGATTTGCCTTTTCAATACCTCATCTTCCCGCAACTCCTGATTGATCAGGAAGTCCAAGTATGGCGTCGTCCAATCCGGCTTTACCAAGTAGACGGCATAGCTAGCCTCCTCTACTGGTTCTGCCGCTTCTGGGTCAAGGAGGTCTGCTCCTTTTATTGACGGCTTGTAGAGGTGTTCCAGGAAAACATCCTTTGGTACCTTTTGCGCTCAGACCCCAATCTGGCAAGTGTGTCTGCCGCCTCGTTTTGAGCTCTTGGGATGTGACGGACTTTGTATCCCAGGAAGCATTTAGCGAATTCGTCAACGGTGGAACGATATGCCGCCATTGTTGCGCTTTTTGCATCCCATGTTCCACGTGTCTGTTGCGCAACATGGTCTGAATCTCCATAGCAGAGAACGCGCTGGACGCCTAGATCTTTGGCGATGTGCAAGCCGTGAAGGAGTGCTTCATATTCGGCAACATTGTTTGTTGCCTTGAAGTGTATTTGCAGCACATAGCTTAGCTTGTGTCCTTACGGGTTTCTTAAGACAACACCAGCCCCCGAACCCTGAAGCATCTTTGATCCGTCAAAGTGCATGATCCAGTATTATGATTCAGGGAGAGGTACTTCATCAATGGTTTCCGTCCAATCTGCGACAAAATTTGCTAAGGCTTGAGACTTAATGGCGTTTCTGGGTTTATACGTGATGTCAAAGGCGGCGAGTTCGATGCCCATTTGGCGACTCGGCCTGTTGCATCCGCGTTATTGATTATATCTCCTAGAGGTGCCTTGCTCACCACAATAATCGGATGTTCCTGAAAACAATGACTCAACTTCCTGGCGGCGTAGAAGACACCGTAGACCAGCTTCTGGTAATGCAGATAACGTTGTTTCGAGGCGGAAAACACTTCACTGATGAAGTAGACGGGACGCTGCTCAGAGGCGTCAGCTGTTTCCACCTTGCCTTCCACAACCATGACTGCGCTGACAACCAAGTTGGTTGCCGCGATATAGAGCAGCATTGGCTCCTCTGCGCGAGGTGCTGCAAGGATTTGAGCAGTCGTCAATGCTACCTTAAGCTGCTGTAAGGCGGCATCTGCTTCGTCTGTCCACTCAAAGTTGTCGGATTTCTTCAATAGCCGGTAAAGAGGCATAGCCTTTTCACCAAGGCGGCTGATGAAACGACTGACGACAGCTGCCGAGCCAGCAAGGCGCTGCATGTCCTTCAGACACGTGGGTCTGGATATGTTGAGAATTGCCTTGATTTTCTCTGGGTTGACCTCAATTCCTCGTTCGTAAACGACAAAGGCAAGCAACATGTGTAACATCCTAGAATTTGGCTATTCAAAAAAAAAATTTCTTTAAAAAAATATTGTCATCAACTTTGGATTTAATATGCCTTGGTTAAATGACCTTTTCAATTTTCAATCTTCGACGAAACCTTACCCAAGTTTGGGATCTTGAGTTTTGTGTTCTCTCCCACTTGGTATCTTGATTACTTGGCCCCAAAACCCCAAAATCATTTTCTCGATAATTCTATTTATCGTTAAACCAAAATCCCTTTATTTGAGCTTTTCAAAGGAAGTACTTGAAATATTGGTCTAAAAATTCTCCAAAAATTAGGGGATGATCCTAGGCCATATATAGCCTAATTATGCAAAAAATATTTGGTTCAAACTTGAGGATTTACCTCATATCTTTTCTATCCATTTTTTGCCTCTAACTCAAATGATTTTAAAAACTAGTCAAATGATTTTTCTAATGTGAGGCAATGGCATAGATGCAAGCACAAGGAGTGTCTACACCTCAGGGAAGAAGGTTGGCCAGACCAAAAATGTTTTGCTTCATCAAAACAAATGTTTTCTTTTTGACCAGTGTGGTTTTTAAAAAGATCTAGTCGCACCAAGTTTTGAATTTGCAAAAACTTTATTCAGGAAAGTTACAGGGTTTCAAATTTGGCGCACGGAGGTGAAAACCTCATCTCATTTGGAGCTCGGATCTGGGAGATACAGCTCGATGTCGCTTCTGGCATGCCCAGAACGGTGGTCACCGCCGGCGAGGCCGTGCACGATGGCGCCGCCACCTTTTGGTCGTCGCCGTTCTGCTCCCCGCTATCCAAACCTTGCCCAGAGAGTACCCCTCCTCTCCCAGAACCCCCCAGCAGCCACGCGTCGCCGGAGAAGATTTCCACACGCGCCGGAGACGCTACCCGACGCGCCGCTCAGCACAGCGCCGCCGGGGCCCCGCTCGTCAGCGACCCTCGCCGCCCCCGAGCCTATCCACTCTCCCCTCCTGTGCCGCGTGCGCCACTGTGCCACCGGTTTCACGACGCGCCGCACGCACAGCGCCCACGCCGCTGCTGACACCTCGCCACGCCATTAACGACGGCCAACTCTCGGGGAAGGTATAAGAGGCCACCCCGGGCACCGCTGAGCACCGCACCACCTCTCTCGCTCTCCCAATCATCCTCCACCGTAGTACCTGAGCCCATAGAGCACCACAGCACTGGAATCGAGCTCGCCATAGCCGCTCGGGTTCCGCTCGAAATCCTCTCCGACAGCCCCTCCCCCGCCGATTTAGCCCACACACCACCTCTCTGGACCTCGATGGAGCTTCCGACGCCCTCGCCTGGGTGAACGGTGGCCGGAGCCGTCGTATCCTTCATCGACAGTTCGCCGTCACCGCGGGAGGAGGAGCTCTGCTCCAACCCGACCTCCCCGTCAACCGTGGGTGCACGAACGAGCTGCGCCAGACCTCCCCGAGCCGTCCTGCTTCCTCTCCCTCACCTCCCGTCGCCCTGGCCACCGAAAAACGCCGCCGGTGAGTTCGCCGGAGACGGCTGCACTGTTCTTCTCTTTCCGGCGCGTGGTTACGCTTCAAACAGTGTCTATGACAGGTGGGACCCACTAGTCAAGATTTTATTAATAAACAGAAATGTTTTCTGTTTGAAAATAGGTAGAAATTTATCCCAACTTTAAAAGGGCATATCTCCCTCAAAAATAGTCAGAAAAATACGAAGCAAATTTTGCCAGCTTTGTTTTGAAATTGGTTATCCATTGGCATCAAAATAAATTGATTTGGAGTTTGTTTGCTTGGCCCTTTATTCAATGTCTTAGGAAGGGTTTTGATGCATTTATTTATTCTTGTGTTAGATTTAAACCTCTCCCAGGAAGTCGAAGTTGTTTCCGAACCCAACCCCACTACTGAAGGCAAGCCATCAACTCGATCTCAAACTTGGTCGAACCCTAGAAATTAAATTGGTTGCTTAAGTTGATTGCTATTGCACCTCACATGCCATGTTGCATTTTAAATTGTCGCACTACTTTATAATTACTTATCTGTGCATCACCCCCATTCCTGAGGCGATGGGTCGGAGGAACCGCCACAGTCAAAGGAATGGGGAAACATTACAACTGTGCGCCTCGCACTTGCGTGGCTTTGTTTGCTTCTTCTTCTTCGCCGAGGTGAGGAGCAGACGAATGTCGTCTTATGATCCTCGGAGTTGGGGGCATTTGCTAAAAGAGTTATTTGCCTCTTCTCCCTCCGTCAAACGTGGTTGGCGTAAGCCCACCTGGACTGCGACGCTTGGGACATTTGCTTTCCATTTGGTTCTTTTTGCCAAGAGTGCTGACACCACGTCGAGATAACCCTCGAGTGGAATGGATGCTCTCTTTCTGATGAATGCTTTTCGGTTCATTCTTTGGGAACTACATGCCTCGCCAACTATGTAATTGATCTACGATGACGCTGGCTGGAGGAACCGCCACAGTCATCCGCTTGAACCACTGTGCTATTGATTCTGTAAACACTGATTCGTGGTGGCGCCGGCTGGAGGAACCGCCATAGTCGCCCGGTCAATACTATTGCTTGAACTGTTCTAAGAATATCATTATTGCTTGGTTCATGTGGGTGTTAGTAATTAAAATTTGACTAAGAAGATAACCACCTCCCTCGACTAGATTGAGTCACATAGTGCCACCCACCAGACACAACAAGCACAACCACGCGTCGTTCAAATGGGCAGACCATGGCCGAGTATTCTATCAAGCCTCCTTTGACGCCACCCTTTTGGCAAGTCTAGTCGGTTACCTTTGTGGTCGGGGCTAGTCTTGCGAAGGTTCCGGAGCTAGGCGTCGCTCATCTGTTGGGGGCGTGCCGGATTCACTTCGTCATAAGACTTGGTCCCTCGGGCGTGTCGGTGGCTACATAGGGAGTGTCTAGGTAGAATAAGCAGCCGTGGAAGTGTGGGTTTGTACTGTTCGCCATGATCGGTTTTAGTACTTCGGTACCGGTGGTACAAGCTTAGACTTCAGCGTGTGGATAAAAGTTGCCACCTCTCGAGAGTGTAAATGTAGAATCTAGCCTTGTCCCTAGGTTATGGGACGGTGTTTGGGTCAAGTCACGCTATGAGTCAGTCCAGTCGAACTTGGAGAAATAATTAATGTAAACCCAACGGTCACGTGGAAATTTGAGAGTCTAGCCAGAGTTGGCTAAGGACTTGAGAATCAGTAAATAAGCCAGAGTTGGCTACAGGTTTAAATAAGCCAGAGTTGGCTAGAGGCTTGGAAGCCTAGTTGTGGTTACGAGTTGTTGGGTGAGAAACGTGATCTCACTGATAACGCGAAACGTCCCTACTAAGGTAAGTAGGTAAGTTAAGTCCAACCGTTAAGCTTGGACTCGCACTTATACCCGAACTATGCCATGCTACTTTCCGAACTTATGCCATGCCATATAGATAGGCCTTGTTTGATTTTAGGCTAATGTCTTGCGAGTACATTCAATGTACTCACCTGGCTTTTCATGTGGCCAGACCCCGCTGCACCGTCGCCGAGTACCCGTTGTACGAGAACTAGGAACCAGTATCCCAGGCAGAACCCCGTGGAATAAGGCCGCCGTGCCACGCTACTACCTACGTACCCGCTGCGATCTCTGATGGAGGCTCGATGTTAGAAAAATAATGTACATACCGTTGTGTGCGCGTGTTGCGCGACGCTGGAGCCTCACCCGTGTTGTAATATATTGTAACCGTCCGAACTCGGAGCCTTAAAATATTTGGTTATGTCTTTGTGTATCAAGTTTCATATATCCAGTGTTTCTGGGGCTGGTATATGGGGTAGCTCGATCATCTGGATCGGGGTGCCACAGAGCTTGGTATCAGAGCCTAACTGCCTGTAGGATACCCTAGTTCCTCGGACGACTTAGGATAGAGCTTGCCGCGTTGCCTGCTTCTTGATTGTTTCTCTACTTGTTTGCGCTTGTAACTTTAACGCTCACCTTTTTGGCTTCTCTCCTGGTACAGATGGCACCGTCCGAGTTCTTCACGAGACCACCGCCGTACACGTTCCCGGCTTTCCTCAGTACCTCGCTGAGATTTGGGACCACCTCTACCCAGGCTCGACTCCCCCGATCTACCGCGTGTTCTACAACCGTCCCGACGGGGGCGCTACTGAGTTCGTCGCCACCGTCCACCTGCGCTCAGAGCCGAGGGCCGATGGAAACGTCCAGGCCATTACTTCCGGTGTCTCTACTCAGGCGACCCGAGCCATACAGGAGGCTGCAGGAGACGCCATCGTCTTCCTTCGCACGTACGACCCGGTCATGAGGCAGTGCACCCGTTACGTCTACTTCCCGAGGCTAGATCTAGCCAACGGGGACGTCCTTTTCCCCAACCCAGGTGACACCAGCTCAGCCCTCACCGCTCTCCTCCGGTACACCACTCTCCTCCACCAGTACCTCCACGTCACCCTCCTCCAGTTTGCCTCGCTTCGCGCCAACGTGGCCATGGCTGAGATGGCACGGGCATCTGGAGCTGGTTCTTCTCGCCACCCACCTCGGTTCCCCACCTTTACCCGTAGCTCCCTCGACCAGATCAGGAGGGGACTCATCCCCACTCCTGCACCCCACGGTTCGCCACCACCTTTCCGCACTCGTAGCAGCACTACTCGTCACTTCTCGCGTTTCACCCCTGTTCGCCCCACCGGGTCACGAGCTCAGCGTCGTCGTGTCCGTGCCGACACCCCCACCCGCTCTGGAGACTCCCGAGGCGACCCGCTTCCCCGACTACAGCCCGAGGGGGAGGACATCGACATCATCGCACCAGCGACACCCCTCGAGATGGAGTTCTAGGCGCTCGGAGACTGCATCGCCTAGTGTATCTTACTTTTCCGTTGTATCGCGCGCTTGAATAAGGAAGTGGTAGAGTTGTATCCCGCTTCGTGTATCTTGTATCTGTAACTGTACCGAGTAGCTTGTATCTTTTATCATGTATCTCGTGTTGTGTAAGCAAGTAACTAGAATCTTGTAACTCAACCAGTCATTGTATATTACCACTTTGTTGTCTTTGCAAACTTGTTTCCATTTGGTTTTCTTGGATGTTGCACTTTTCCCCATATGGATGCTCATGGTACGCGTCACCACATTCAACCATCCAGGATGAGGCCCAATAGCAGTGCAAGTGGCAGCCAAGGAACCCCGGTTCGTCGTTCCGCACGACAAGCGGGCGAGGATCCCGTGCCCCCGCAATCACCTCCTCCTCCACCACTCAGGAACCGAGCCCGAGTCAGTTCATGATGATGATGGATGAGCGTCACACTCAGCACCTGACACAGATCATGAGAGAGTTTGGCACATATATGCAAGCCCAAGGTGCCCCACACGCAGGCCGCTCAAAGCTGCAGATTTCCAGCGTACTCAGCCACCCAAGTTCTCAGAAGCTGACGACCCACTTGAGGCTGACGATTGGCTCCGCACCATGGGAAAGAAACTAGAGCTCGCGCGTTGACGAGCAGGACAAGGTGCTCTTCGCCACCCACTACCTTGAAGGCCCTGCCAACGTTTGGTGGGACAATCAAAAGGACGCAAGGGGCAATGGACCCGCGGTCACCTGGACAGAATTTCAGGAAGCTTTCCGCAAGGCCTATATACCCTCAAGCCTGATAAAAATGAAACAACAGGAATTTCTGGCACTCACCCAAGGCAGCAAATCCATCAATGAATATCTGACCAAGTTCAACAACCTTGCCGCTATGCACCCGAGGACACCAACACAGAGGAAAAGAAGAAAGACAGGTTCCTTCATGGAATGCATCAGGCCATAAAACTCAGCTCAGCGTCCTACAGTTCCCAGATTTTCAGGCCATGATCAACACTGCGCTAATCTCAGAAAAGGAGCACCGCAAATCTATGACTCTCACAAGCGGAAGTTCGAGCCACGCAAGAACCAGCATGAAGGTGCTACCTCCAAGCCACGCACATGGCAGCCCAACAACCGGATCTCAACACCTCAGAACACCTGGAATCAACCCAGGAAGGATGGATATCCCCGTGAAGGATTCTACCACAAGCGCCCCTTAGTGGATGACTGCAAGAGGGAGAACTCCTGCTTCAAGTGTGGCAAGACAGGACACTACATCAAGGATTGCCCTCTTCACAACAGCAACGGCAACAACAACTCCAACAGCAACCACCCTGCTGGTGCGATCAAGCCACCTCAAGTTGCCCGTGTCCACCACATGTCCGCGGAAGAAGCCTACGAAGCTTCAGATGTAGTGCTTGGTACGTGTACTATCAACACTAAACCCGCGCTGATTTTATTCGATTCTGGAGCTTCCCACTCTTTCATCTCGAAGGATTTTGTTGCCAAACACCGTTTTCCGTTTCCCCTTTGGGCCATCTTTTGGTGATACAAACCCCCGCCTCAGAGATGAAAACAAACACCGTTTGTCAAGACCTGACGATCAGCATCAATCGAGTGAAATTCCCAGCTCAGCTCAACACTCTCAACGTGCCCGGTCTCGACGCCATCCTTGGTATGGATTGGTTGGTCCAGCATGCAGCCCAGATTGACTGTGCAACTAGAGCAGTTACTCTCACCAACCCGGAAGGCATACGTACCACCTACTTGCCGAATAAACCCCACCAAATAAATGCAAAGATGTTTCTTGTCCAAGCACCTGAGTTAGGACAAGTGTATGTGGTCAGCGAGTATCCAGATGTGTTCCCGGATGAGCTACCGGAATGCCCCCTGATCGTGATATTGAATTTGCCATTGAAGTTATTCCCGGAACAAACCCAATATTCAAGAAACATTACCGGATGACAAGCCCCGAGCTCGTGGAATTGAAAAAGCAGCTCGATGATCTAATCAAAAAGAAGTTCATTCGCCCGAGTATTTCACCTTGGGGATCGCCAGTTCTATTTGCAAAGAAGAGCGATGGTACGCTCAGGCTATGCATTGACTACCGTGCTCTCAATGATGTCACCATCAAGAACAAGTACCCACTCCCACGAATCAATGATCTGTTTGACCAACTCCGTGGTGCCCGTGTATTCTCCAAGATTGATCTCCGCACGGGATACTATCAGCTGAAGATTCGAGAAAGTGATATTCCCAAGACCGCTTTTACCACCAGATATGGACTGTATGAATGTACTGTTATGTCATTTGGCTTAACCAATGCTCCCGCCTACTTCATGGGCATGATGAACAAGGTATTCATGGAGTATCTCGACAAGTTCGTGTGGTATTCATCGACGACATCCTCATCTACTCCAAAAATGAGGAAGAGCACGCCGAACATCTCAGATTGGTTCTCGGAAGACTACGTGAACAGCAACATTATGCCAAGTACAGCAAGTGCCAGTTTTGGTTAAAGGAAGTGGAGTTCCTAGGACATGTATTGTCAGGAGCCGGTGTAGCCATGAACCCCGACAAGATCTCTGATGTGCTGAACTGGAAAACACCCACCAATGTGTCAGAAGTCAGAAGCTTCCTCGGATTGGCTGGTTACTACCGAAGGTTCATTGAAAACTTTTCCAAGATAGCCAAGCCCATGACGGACTTGTTGAAGAAAAATCGCAAGTATGCCTGGACAGATGAATGTGAAGAAAGCTTCAACGAGTTAAAGACCCGGTTAACCACAGCCCCAATACTAGTACTGCCCGATGATGGCAAGGATTTCACTGTATACTGTGATGCATGTAGAAATGGGCTAGGGGCCGTTCTCATGCAAGAAGGGAAGGTCATTGCATATGTATCAAAGCAACTGAAGACCCATGAGCACAATTACCCCACACACGACTTGGAATTGGCCGCTGTCATACTCGCCCTGAAGACTTGGCGACATCACCTTATTGGTCAAAGATGCGAGATCTACACGGATCACAAAAGTTTGAAGTACATTTTCACCCAGCCTGACCTCAACCTGAGGCAAAGAAGGTGGCTTGAAGTAATCAAGGACTACGACCTTGGGATTCATTACCATCCAGGAAAGGCCAACGTGGTAGCAGATGCCCTAAGCAGGAAGCCCCCAAAGATGCAGCCAAGTTTAGAGAAAGAATTCGCAAAGCTAAATTTGTGCGTGGGAAGCAAGGCCTATTTAAGCACCCTAGAGGTGAAACCAAACCTTGAGGAAGAGATAAAAACTGAGCAAGCCAACGACCCCGGTATAAAAGGATCAAGATCAAAATACCACTGGGTAAGGCCAAGGAATTTTCCGTGGACAGTCAAGGAGTGCTCCGCTACGGTAACCGCCTTTGTGTACCCGACAAGGCCGCGCTAAAGCAACAGATTCTCAGGAAGCCCACGAGTCTGCCTATTCTATCCACCCGGGAAGTACCAAGATGTACCAGATTTGAACAAATATTCTGGTGGGCCGGTATGAAGAAGGAGATCGCCTACTATGTCGCATGCTGCAACGTATGTAACCTAGTGAAAGCCGAGCACCAAAAACCCGCGGGATTCCTTCAACCCCTTAAGGTACCCGAGTGGAAGTGGGACAACATATGTATGGATTTCATCGTCGGACTTCCCAAGTCCAGCCGGGGAAATGACTCCATCTGGGTCATCGTCGACCGTTTGACGAAGGTGTCTCACTTTATTCCCGTAAAGACAACGTACCGTTCGGACCAGCTAGCGCAACTCTATGTGAACAAGATTGTCAAACTCCATGGAGTTCCTAAGACCATTGTGTCAGATAGAGGTACACAATTTACCTCCAGATTTTGGACAAGCCTTCAACGGGCCATGGGGACAACGCTATCTTTCAGTACAGCTTATCATCCTCAGACAGACGGTCAAACCGAGCGAGTCAACCAATATTAGAAGACATGCTACGCTCGTGTGTGCTCGCCTATGGTGCAGGTTGGGAAGATAGTTTACCCTATGCAGAGTTCTCATACAACAACAGCTACCAAGGCAGCCTGAAAATGTCACCATTTGAAGCACTGTATGGGAGAAACTGTCGGACCCCACTTAACTGGTCTGAGGCAGGAGATAGCAAGATCTTTGGGCCCGATGTTCTGCGAAAAGCCGAAAAGCAAGTACATCTGATTCGTGACCGGTCAAGGCAGCTCAGTCCCGCCAGAAGAGTTATTACGACCGACGGCACCGTCAGATCCACTTTGAAGAAAACGACTATGTCTATCTTCGGGTGACACCCCTCAAGGGCCTGAAAAGATTCCATATGAAAGGAAAGCTAGCCCCGAGATTCATTGGACCCTTCAAGATCCTAGCAAGGAAAGGGACAGTAGCCTACCAGCTCGAGCTACCAGAAGAGCTGACAGGAGTGCACGACGTTTTCCACGTGTCCCAGCTAAGGAAATGCATCTCACCACCGACCAAGTAGGCCGACTTTAGGAAACTGGAATTGAGCAGCGAATTGACTTACGAAGAACACCCAGTCAGAATTTTGGATGAGTCTGAACGCCGCACCCGCAACAAAGTCACAAGGTTCTACAAGGTACAATGGGATAAACACACCGAAGACGAAGCTACTTGGGAACGAGAGGATTTGTTAAGAACTGATATCCGTACCTGTTCAACGAGCAAATGGAATCTCGAGGACGAGATTCAACTCAAGGGGGGAAGGTCTGTAACATCCTGGAATTTGGCCTTTCAAAAATTTCTTTTAAAAATTTGTCATCGACTTTGGATTTAATTTGCCTTGGTTAAATGACCTTTTCAATTTTCAATCTTCGACGAAACCTTGCCCAAGTTGGGATCTTGAGTTTTGTGTTCTCTCCCACTTGGTATCTTGATTACTTGGCCCCAAAACCCCAAAATCATTTTCTAGATATTTCTATTTATCGTTAAACCAAAATCCCTTTATTTGAGCTTTCCAAAGGAAGTACTTGAAATATTGTGCTAAAATTCTCCAAAAATTAGGGATGATCCCTAGGCAATATATAGCCTAATTATGCAAAAATATTTGGTTCAAACTTGAGGATTTACCTCATATCTTTTCTATCCATTTTCTGCCCTCTAACTCAAATGATTTTAAAAACTAGTCAAATGATTTTTCTAATGTGAGGAAATGGCATAGATGCAAGCACAAGGAGTGTCTACACCTTAGGACAGAAGGTTGGCCAGACCAAAAATGTTTTGCTTCATCAAAACAAATGTTTTCTTTTTGGCCAGTGTGGTTTTCAAAAGTTCTAGTCGCACCAAGTTTCGAATTTGCAAAAACTTTATTCAGGAAAGTTGCAGGGTTTCAAATTTGGCGCATGGAGGTGAAAACCTCATCTCATTTGGATCTCAGAGCTAGGAGATACAGATCGATGCCGCTTCTGGCATGCCCAGAACGGTGGTCACCCCGGCGAGGCCGTGCACGACGGCGCCGCCACCTTTTGGTCGTCGCCGTTCTGCTCCCCCGCTATCCAAACCTTGCCCAGAGAGTACCCCTCCTCTCCCAGAACCCCCAGCAGCCACGCGTCGCCGGAGAAGATTTCCACACGCGCCGGAGACGCTACCCGACGCGCCGCTCATCACAGCGCCGCCGGGGCCCCGCTCGTCAGCGACCCTCGCCGCCCCCGAGCCTATCCACTCTCCCCTCCTTTGCCGCGTGCGCTACCGTGCCACCGGTTTTACGACGCGCCGCACGCACAGTGCCCACGCCGCTGCTGACACCTCGCCGCGCCATTAACGGCGGCCAACTCTCGGGGAAGGTATAAGAGGCCACCCCGGGCACCGCTGAGCACCGCACCACCTCTCTCGCTCTCCCAATCATCCTCCACCGCAGTACCCGAGCCCGTAGAGCACCACAGCACTGGAATCGAGCTCGCCGTAGCCGCTCGGGTTCCGCTCGAAATCCTCTCCGACAGCCCCTCCCCCGCCGATTCAGCCCACACACCACCTCTCTGGACCTCGATGGAGCTTCCGACGCCCTCGCCTGGGTGAATGGTGGCCGGAGCCGTCGTATCCTTCATCGACAGCTCCAACCCGACCTCCCCGTCAACCGTGGGTGCACGAACGAGCTACGCCACACCTCCCCGAGCCGTCCTGCTTCCTCTCCCTCACCTCCCCGTCGCCCTGGCCGCCAGAAAACGCCGCCGGTGAGTTCGCCGGAGACGGCTCCACTGTTCTTCTCTTTCCCGTGCGTGGTAACGCTTCAAACAGTGTCTATGACAGGTGGGACCCACTAGTCAGGATTTTATTAATAAAACGAAATGTTTTCTGTTTGAAAATAGGCAGAAATTTATCCCAACTTTAAAAGGGCATATCTCCCTCAAAAATAGTCAGAAAAATACGAAACAAATTTTGCCAGCTTTGTTTTGAAATTGGTTATCCATTGGCATCAAAATATATTGATTTGGAGTTTGTTTGCTTGGCCCTTTATTCAATGTCTTAGGAAGGGTTTTTGATGCATTTATTTATTCTTGTGCTAGATTTAAACCTCTCCCAGGAAGTCGAAGTTGTTTCCGAACCCTACCCCACTACTGAAGGCAAGCCATCAACCCGATCTCAAACTTGGTCGAACCATAGAAATTAAATTGGTTGCTTAAGGTTATTGCTATTGCACCTCACATGCCATGTTGCATTTTAAATTGTCGCACTACTTTATAATTACTTATCTGCGCATCACCCCCCATTCCCGAGGCGATGGGCCGGAGGAACCGCCACAGTCAAAGGAATGGGGAAACATTACAACTGTGCGCCTCGCACTTGCGTGGCTTTGTTTGCTTCTTCTTCTTCGCCGAGGTGAGGAGCAGACGAATGTCGTCTTATGATCCTCAGAGTTGGGGGCATTTGCCAAAAGAGTTATTTGCTTCTTCTCCCTCCGTCAAACGTGGTTGGCGTAAGCCCACCTGGACTGCGACGCTTGGGACATTTGCTTTCCATTTGGTTCTTTTTGCCAAGAGTGCTGACACCACGTCGAGATAACCCTCGAGTGGAATGGATGCTCTCTTTCTTATGAATGCTTTTCGGTTCATTCTTTGGGAACGACATGCCTCGCCAACTATGTAATTGATCTACGATGACGCTGGCTGGAGGAACCGCCACAGTCATCCGCTTGAACCATTGTGCTATTGATTCTGTAAACACTGATTCGTGGTGGCGCCGGCTGGAGGAACCGCCATAGTCGCCCGGTCAATACTATTGCTTGAACTGTTCTAAGAATATCATTATTGCTTGGTTCATGTGGGTGTTAGTAATTAAAATTTGACTAAGAAGATAACCACCTCCCTCGACTAGATTGAGTCACATAGTGCCACCCACCAGACACAACAAGCACAACCACGCATCGTTCAAATGGGCAGACCATGGCCGAGTATTCTATCAAGCCTCCTTTGACGCCACCCTTTTGGCAAGTCTAGTCGGTTACCTTTGTGGTCGGGGCTAGTCTTGCGAAGGTTCCGGAGCTAGGCGTCGCTCATCTGTTGGGGGCGTGCCGGATTCACTTCGTCATAAGACTTGGTCCCTCGGGCGTGTCGGTGGCTACATAGGGAGTGTCTAGGTAGAATAAGCAGCCGTGGAAGTGTGGGTTTGTACTGTTCGCCATGATCGGTTTTAGTACTTCGGTACCGGCGGTACAAGCTTAGACTTCAGCGTGTGGATAAAAGTTGCCACCTCTCGAGAGTGTAAATCTAGAATCTAGCCTTGTCCCTAGGTTATGGGACGGTGTTTGGGTCAAGTCGCGCTATGAGTCAGTCCAGTCGAACTTGAAGAAATAATTAATGTAAACCCAACGGTCACGTGGAAATTCGAGAGTCTAGCCAGAGTTGGCTAAGGACTTGAGAATCAATAAATAAGCCAGAGTTGGCTAGAGGTTTATAAATAAGCCAGAGTTGGCTAGAGGCTTGGAAGCCTAGTTGTGGTTACGAGTTGTTGGGTGAGAAACGTGATCTCACTTGATAACGCGAAACGTCCCTACTAAGGTAAGTAGGTAAGTTAAGTCCAACCGTTAAGCTTGGACTCGCACTTAAATACCCGAACCTATGCCATGCTACTTTCCGAACTTATGCCATGCCATATAGATAGGCCTTGTTTGATTTTAGGCTAATGTCTTGCGAGTACATTCAATGTACTCACCTGGCTTTTCATGTGGCCAGACCCCGCTGCACCCGTTGGCGAGTACCCGATGTATGAGAACTAGGAACCAGTATCCCAGGCAGAACCCCGTGGAATAAGGCCGCCGTGCCACGCTACTACCTACGTACCCGCTGCGATCTCTGATGGAGGCTCGATGTTAGAAAAATAATGTACATACCGTTGTGTGCGTGTGTTGCGCGATCGCTGGAGCCCCACCTCGTGTTGTAATATATTGTAACCATCCGAACTCGGAGCCTTAAACATATTTGGTTATGTCTTTGTGTATCAAGTTGTCATATATCCAGTGTTTCTGGGGCTGGTATATGGGGTAGCTCGATCATTTGGATCGGGGTGCCACAACTTGCCGGCAGGAACTCCAAAAGCACACTTCTTTGGATTGAGTTTCATCTTATACACCCGGAGGTTGTCAAAGGTTTCTCGCAGGTCGTCTAGCAAATCTACCTTTTTCCGAGACATGACGGCAATGTAGTCAACATAGACGTGAACATTGCGGCCAATTTGCTCGTTCAGGCATCTTTGCATACATCGCTGATACGTTGTGCCGGCATTTTTTAGGCCGAAGGGATGTAGCAGAAGGTCCCATAAGGCATGGTGAACGATGTTTTTAGTTGGTCCGATTCCCGCATTTTAGTTGGGTTGTACCCGGAGTACGCATCCAAAAAGCATAGCAGCTCGGAGCCGGCTGTGGAGTCTATGACCTGATCTATGCGTGGTAAAGCGAAGTGGTCCTTAGGACAGCACCTGTTCAAACCGGTATAATCGATACACATCCTCAGCTCTTTATTAGGTTTCAGAACCATTACAGGGTTTGCCAACCAATCAGTATGCACTACCTCCCTAATGAAATTTGCCTCCTGCAACTTGATGATCTCCTTCCCAATTGCCTGCCTCTTCTTCTCACCAAACGTCGTATTCCTTGATTCACTGGCTTGGCTCCTTTGTAGACATTAAGAGAGTGCTCGGCAAGTTCCCTAGGAACACCTAGCATGTCAGCGGACGACCATGCAAAGATGTCCCCATTCTCACAGAGGAACTCGATGAGCGCGCTTTCCTATTTGTCATCTAAGCCGGATCTGATGATGATTTGCTTGGAGCTGTCACCTGACACCAGATCCACCTTCTTTATCTCGTCGGAGGCCTTGAAAGTCTTCTTTGGCTCGGCAGTTTGCACCTTTTCCGGCAGCTGCGACGTATCAGTCTCCTTTCTCAGCATGGCTAGTTCCTCTGCATGGAGGACTGCCTCAGCGAAGGAGGCGTTGCCATGCTCGCACTCCTTTGCTTTCTTGAAGTTGCCATTGACGGTAATGGTACAGTTGGGTCCAGGCATCTTGAGCTTGCTGTAGATGTAACATGGTCTCGCCATGAACTTGGCGAAAGCTGGCCTTCCGAAGATGGCGTGGTAAGCACTCTTGAAGGGGACTACTTCGAACCGGATATGCTCAGTGCGATAGTTTGTCTCGGTCCCGAAAGTAACCTCAAGCTTGATGCTTCCCATGGATTTAGCTTGCTTTCCCGGAACGATGCCATGGAACTTGACTTTGCTGTAGTCAAGCTGGCTCTCCGTCAAGTTCATGTGCTTCAAGGTATCTTCGTACAGGATGTTGAGGTTGCTGCCTCCGTCCATCAACACCTTGGTCAGTCTGAAGTTGTCGACAATTGGGTCGACGACGAGGGCGTACTTGCCGGGATGCGGCACGTGATCTGGGTGATCGTCTCTGTCCCATGTGATTGGAGCTTCTGACCAGTTCAAGTACTGGGGAATGTCTGGCACCATGGCGTTGAGCTCACGTAGTTCCGCCTTCTCCTCTTTTGCCGAAGGAGTGCCCAGAAAACAGACCAATTGGCCATGTACTTTGGGGTACTTTTTCTCCTTACGAGGCGGCTTGGGGTCCTCGTCCTCTGACATGGAGACTGCCTCGTTGTCTTCGTCCTTCTTTGCCTTCTCAGCTTTCTTGCTCTTTTTCGGCTTCCAGCCAACGTCGGGGTCCTTCTTGAAGTCGTCCATGAAGCGGCACTCTCCCAGCGTGTGGTTGACCTTCCCGAGTGATGTGTGGATGGGGCAGGGCAAAAGTTTCGCCTGCTCGTAAGTCATGCGATTTTTGCTAGGAGCGGCGTCTTTTCCCTTGCTTTTCCACTTGCGATTGCCGCCTTTACCTTTGAAGGCGGCGGCGACCTCGTTGGATGGTCCGGCTTTGTCTTCATGGGGAGCCTTGCGCTTATGACCTGCACGTTTGTTGGGCGCCAAGTTGAGGGCGTCGTCACCATCTCGTGCATCGTCGTCCACCTGAGCGTACATGGCTGCAACCTCGAGCATGACCACGAGATCTTTGACTTGCATGCGAGCCAGCTTGTGTCTGAGACTTGAGCCCTTCAGCGGGCCCGTGGTGAAGGCGTGGATTGCTTGGTTGTCTTCGACGTTCTCACAACTTGCCTTCGTCTGGATCCGTCATGCCAGAAAAGCCGTCGTGGTTTCATCCGGCCTTTGCACACAACGCGTCAGATCGGTATATGTGTTAGGTCGCTTGTATGTGCCTTGGAAGTGTTGGGTGAAGACCCATTCCATGTCCAGCCAGTTATGAACGGACTTCTCCGGCAGGTTCTCGATCCAACTTCTGGCTGTGCCCTCCAGCATGAGGGGGAAAAAACGAGCGGTGACTAAGCCATTGCCCCCGGGCAATCTGGACTGCTAGCGCGTAGTCCGACAACCACGAGTTTGGCTTGTCCGCACCGTTGTACCTTGGGCAGCTTTTTGACACTATTGTCATATCCCTAGGAACCTGAACGTTGCGGATGGCAGGGCCAAACCACTCGGGGCC
The DNA here is from genome assembly GCA_947311845.1 of Poa pratensis. Taxonomy (NCBI): domain Eukaryota; kingdom Viridiplantae; phylum Streptophyta; class Magnoliopsida; order Poales; family Poaceae; genus Poa; species Poa pratensis. The sequence goes on along the minus strand of CAMZMU010000058.1, from coordinate 5,471,537 downwards.
GAGGTATGACTCTTCTTTTCCCGCCTGAATCTCATTGAGACGATGTCGTGCGTCTTCCGGATTGAGCTGCCTGTTGGATCTGTCAACATGCGGCTCATCCTGCGCAGCCCGGCTTCTGCTGTGCCTGGGCTCATTGTTGTGTCCCTGACTCCCGCCTTCGCGCCTGGGCACTGGCAGTGGGGAGCGCGTACGGTCCCTGCTTCTTCCTGGCGGTGGGGCGTTGTCGCGGTTTCTGCCACTCCTTGGCGGCTGGTTGTTATCTCGGCTGCCGCCTTCTCTCCTAGGCGGCGGAGGGGGTGTGTCACGATGCCTGTTGCCGGTGCGAGAAGCCTCGTCGCACTATCTCCTAGGAGGCGGCGATTTCCGTGGCTCCTTGTCGTTGTCCTTCCCCTTGCCATGGCTACTGGAGCCGGATAGGTCATTGGGGTTGCCGCCGGCAGCAGCTTTGCAAGCATTGGATTTTGACTCCAAACGCCCACCTCGCGCGTCCGCCTGATCGACGCGAGAATCTATCCGTGCCTGCTGCTCCAAAGCCTTGTAGGCTAGAACAGAGGCATAGTAGATCTTCTCGTCCTTGTCGTAGTCGTCATTGTTGAGAATGTCTAAGGCGGCCGCAGTGTTGAGGACAGGTGTGCTTAGAATTACGTCACCGTTCTTGTCCTTCCGCTGCGGAGCCGATGCCCACTCGAAACCAAGTCTCTGTGCAGGGGACTTGCACTCCTCGGGAGACGGATCCCGATTCTACAAGGTTCTTCTCTTTTTTGGCGGTGGCACCTTTGATTTGGCCACCAGTGTCGTCGGGAAGAGGTTCTTCCTGGCGGTTAGCTTGGCGTTTTCCTCCTTGGCCTCCTTGATCATGTTGAGGACTTCGTCTTGTTTCTCCTGGAGGTACCTGGTTTGGTCGACGAGGACCGAGCGGAGCTTCTCCAGGTCAGCCGGAACTGTGTTCTCATTGACTGGCGTGTGCAAGACCTCTGCCAAGGCGGCCTTTTCTTCTGCGGAGAAGACGTCCTTGCTGCATCCGCCTCTCTCCAGGATCTTCTTCTTCGGAGTCGGCGGGGGCTCCACACTTGGCAGGTTGTTTTCCGGAGTGGAGGCATTGGCGGCTTCTACCGCTTTAGCCGGACCCGTTCCGGTAACCTCAGCCACAAAAGCCTGCTGCATGGTTGCTAATGAGCTTGCCACCTCTGAAGGCGGTGGTTCTGGTGCGTCAAAACACTTTTGAACCTTCTGCTCGAACATGCTCACAGATTCTTCATCGGAGTCAGAATCTATGTTGACTTGAACAATAGATCTGGATCCGGCATCTGACATCGCATCGTCCTGGAGTGCAGGAAGGATGGATTCAGGATCGTTGCTGTTAGGCTGGGAGTCGGATCCCAGTCCTGCAACACCACAAAAGTGGAGATCGGAATCCGCGGACTCCTGGGAGGAGGCGGACTCAGATCCGTCTTGCGAGTAGTCGAACTACGGGTGGCGGGTGGGCGAAAAGATGGTGTGGTTCCTCGGGAAGCCCATGGCCTCAGGGGTGAAGCCGATGAAGAGCTCGATGTTGCCGACCGGAACAAGGGTGTAGGCGATGATTACCATTCTGCAACAGAATCTATCTAAAGCTCAACGTTCCATGAAGAAATTTGCTGATCAGCATCGCATTGAGAGAGTGTTTGTCCCAGGCGACATGGTATATCTGAAAATGCAAAATCACAGAGAACATGCTTTGGGTACGGGGAGCCCTCTGAAGTTGGCATCAAAATGGTATGGACCATTTCGAGTAATGAAAACAGTAGGCAGACGTGCATATCAATTGCAACTGCCTGAAGGTGTTCAATTGCACAATGTTTTCAATGTCAATCAATTGAAGAAGCACATTGGTCCAAAAGCAGTGCCTAATGCTTCACTCCCTCACTCACAGCTGAAGGTAAAATCAAAACCTTTCCTTTTGCAGTCTTGCAACGTCGACAGGTACCCCGCTCTGCAGGCGCATATGACGTTCCTGTTCCGCAATGGCTGGTGCATTGGCATGGCTTGACGGCTGAAGAAGCCACCTGGGAGGACGCGACATTCATTCAAGCCACGTTTCCTTCGTTCAATCCCTGAGCTATTGTCTCAAGGGGGGAGCTCTGTCAGGACCTTACCCGTAACTGAAGTTATCTGAAGAACAACAGTCTCGCAAGCTCGACTACAATCAACGGTCCTGAGCAACTGATACCTCTTCGAGCAGATCCAACGGTCCGGATGGAACTTATCTAGTTATCTTAATTATATCGTTAAGCACCTTAAGTGCAGGTATTCTTGTAATGGGACTTATCTTGCAACTGTACTATTAGCATGGTCCTACTCCTTGGATATAAAGGAGTAGGAGAGGGAGGTTGGGAGGACACGCATAATAGAAACCCTAAACTTTCCTTTCCAGTTCTTTCCTTCGTATCGCACTTTACCAATTTCCTTTCCTGTTCAATCTGAGCACCGTGCTCTCCTTTCTTCCCTTCTATCGATCAGCAAGTCGGGGCAACGCAACCCCTGACACCCTAGGCCGCTTGTGTCGCCGGCTGCAGCAGGAGCGAGAAGAAGGAAGGATTCAATGGGCAAGTGAAGGAACAACAGGAGGCCGGCACGCAAGCCGTTGGATTGGATTTGGGCGATGGAGATACGATACACGTGACAAGTTTATAGGTGCCTCGTCCAGTCGTCCTCCTCCTCTACAGAATTGCAAGCACCTTTGCGGTGGGAGAGAAATCCATTTTAACCCCTCTACCCTGTCTGAAAATTTTGATTTGGTCCACTTTCCTTTTTTTTCCTTTTTGCAGCTAATACATTTCTCATTTATAGAACTAGAAAGATATCCCGCATGTTACAGCGGGGATTTTTTATAAAAAAATATATTATAAAATAAAGGATATCTAAAGCATGAAATGGATATTTTTCAGGAATATGGAGGATTCGATTTGCCGCAATGGTCGAGAATCTAAATTTAATCACCGTGAAATGTTCGTATATTTAACCGCTAACAATTGATTATGTGGATATTATATGACTAAAAAATTAATAACGTGATAGACTATATGTATAAATAGATCTTTATTAATAAATATGGGATGACATGGATAAATGAATGGCTCAAATAGTGGATGATGTGTACACCTTACATATAGAGATAGAAGATATCAAAATCAATTTACACGCCACGTAAATATCCACCTCACGTAACTAGAAAGATAGGACACTCCTACATTTTATTATAAAAAATTAGTCAAGAAGGAAAATTACAATCTAGATAAAAAAAACCTAAGCATGATGCCAATACCCTCGCTCGCCACCGGCAGCACCGTTGCGGAGACCCAAAAACTAGTAGACATATCACCTCTTTCTCCGAGTTCAACGCAACTCCATTGTTGAGATGCCACCTTTTGGACCTCCAAAGTAGCTTTCCCAGCAAAGACATTGTCGTCAAAAGAATATGACTGGGAGCACGTCGGACACATCATCAAACTCCAGATTTAGCACCCACGCGTGATGACATCGTAGGAGGAGGAGGAAAACAGATCCGCTAGCCTCCAAACATGAACCCAACACAAGATTTACCATATTCCAGCTGCCCCTCGCAGCGCACCGTCGGCGCACACTTCTTGACAACCTTTCGAGCTACGCTCAAACGATGGATGGCGTGGTTCATCACGTGCATCATCACAACGGTGGAGCTCGAGAACACAAGTCCATCACAAGGATGTTGTCGTCATGCCATCCCCGCTTGAAATACTACCACCCAGATCCATCGCTCACCACACAATAGAACGTCACATCAAAGGAGGATCTGGAACACTTTTATTCACTGGCGTCATCAGTCTCACTGAGCCAAGACATCGAGTGACCGAAAACATAAACTACAACGTGCAGGAGATTTGCCCTAGAGGCAATTAATAAAGTGTTTTTATTTATCATATCTCATTTGTTCATAATATGTTTTTGTATCATGCTATAACTGTATTAAGCGAAAACATTAATACCCAATATTTGTAGGACGTAGTCATTACGCCTTCGACCGTGAGATTAACTCTAATTGCTATTCCTGACAGATACTTTGATTGCATCAACCGTCATATCTTAATAGTGTGACCACAAAGGTGTCCCTCTCAGGTATCGGAAAGGAGTATGTTGAGGCGAGGGAACAAGAGCAGGATTTGCCAATCCGCATAGCAGGATATATACTCTAGGCCCACTCGGTGAGATTATGTCAATGAGCTTGCAAGCATGTGACTAGGTCACGAGGACATAATATCACGGACGAGTAAAGAATAGTGTTGTCGATAACGAGATCAAGCTAGGTATCACGATATCTAAGATCGAGTCTCGGACACGCTAAGTATCGCCAGGCAAAAGGTTTAAGACTCGACGTCTAAGGTTCGAACATCAAAGTTATTCGTTATCTCACAGGGATTAATCCTGTGTATCCAAGGTCCACGAATTAGTCATTAATCGGAGAACGTGTCTCGATTATGTCTGGCGAGATCTCAAACCGCTAGGGTAACACACTTAAGGGGGGATGACTTGTATAATAGATCGGACATGAAAGAGAAAATAAAAGAGAACACCGGAAGTGTTCCGGGAGAGTTCCGATGGAGACCGGAGAGCGACGAAATAGTTTTCGGAGCCAGAATAAATTAGATAATATGTATTTAATATTAATTAGTGTAATTAATTTCGAATTTTTAAAGGCTGTTTTCCTAAATAGGCCTTAGAGGCCCATTAGGGGAAATCCCCAAAAAGAAAAGGAAAAAAATGGGGGGAGGGCCAGCCGGCCTTGGTGGGCCACATGGGGCCCACCTAGGGCCGGCGCACCTGGTTGGGGCGTGGCTGGTGTGGGAATAGTCCCGCACCGCCCGGCCAGCAGGTCTGGCAGCCTCCCTCCACCTATATATGGGTGCACCCCATGCCTTTGAATTTGCAACATTCCTCTCTCTCTCTCTTTCTCCCGTTTAGACGTGACTCCACAAATGGAGTTGCGCACGGTTGAGTGTTTCTCCACCATATGCACACCGCCGTGATGCTGGTCTTCCGGTCCAAGTCTTCTACTTCTGCTGCCCGTCCCTGGATCGGAGCCCGGAGGTCGTCATCTCCACCGTATGTGTGGGTCACCCTGCGAGGCACCACATTTGGGGCGCTTGGAGGAGTACTTCTCCACCACCATGAGGTTGGCGTCGCCATCGTCATCATCGCGCCATCGCCGTCTTCGTCGCGTCAGGATCTTTGCGACCTTGAGGTCGGCTACATCGTCTTCATCACGCGTCGTCATCAAAACAGATATTTTGATCGTCGATGCTTATGGTCTACAAGGGTATGTATACCGTCTCCTACTGTATAGTATATCTGCGTAGTATAGATCCTGCCTAGTTTAAGGTTATCGTTGTTAGAATTTTTTTTGTTTTATGCCTACGATCCCCTTCAGTGGTATCAGAGCCGATCTATGCGTAGATATAGCTGTACGGTATTAGAACTCATGTTGAACATGAGGGCATCGTTCTTTTAGTTGCTACCCTCTAGCGTGCACTTGCTACTGCCGGCAGCATTGAGTTGATGAAGCGGCCCGGACCGACTTTACGCGTATGCTTACGCGAGACTGGTTCCACAACTGACATACGGCTTGTACCGTATATGTGGCTGGCGGGTGTCTGTCTCTCTCTCTTTAGTTGGCTTTGCATTTTCAATGGAGGGCCCGAAAGGGATACATAAATAGTCAACTATTTGATCGTTGTTGTGGTCATTGGTTCGTAGGTTTGAATCGGTTCTATTTACGAAAGCCCCAAGCCACGTAAAATATGCAAAAGATAAAGTAGAAAGCGTCTACTTTATTTTGCAGGGGCAATGTGATATGGTCAAGGTAGGTTTGATAAATTTTTTATAAACTGTGGGCGTGAAGGAGACCATCGGTGCAAGACCATATCACGTCGCATTACATTTTGATGTTATGTTATTGAGTGCATCTTATATTGTGTGTATATATATGGTTATATATTAGTTACACGGCGGTAGTAATATAAGATGATCCCTCCAAAATACCATTTGTGTTCTCCCTTTGGCGTGCACCACCAAGAAAGTTCTACGTTATGAGGCAGGCCGTGACGATCGGGTGTCAGACATATCGTCGTTCGCATACAGTGGGTGTAAGACATGTTTGCACAAGCCTATACGCTAAAGGTTATTATGGCAAGCCTAGCATGTACAGACATGGCCTCGGAACACGGTGACCGAAAGGTTAAGCATGAGTCACAGAGTTGTTGTGATTGACACGATGTCTACCTTTGAAGTTGTGTTGCCGGCTCTGACGATGAGGGGTAGCATGATGGATGAGGGTCGTGTAATCACTAAAACAGTTTGAGGGATGTTCGTTTTGAGTGGGAGTTCTGGTAGTTTTATTTTATTAAAACTTGAACCCATATTTATTATGAACAAAGTCTTTATGTTTTGCAAAACCTTTGTAGATATTAACCAATGTAATAGCCCTCTTTAAAAATTAGGCGAATTCCCGCGATTGAGATACTTAAAAGGTTGGGTCCAAACTTCATAGTTTTATATCTTAGCTTGAGGATACTCCTTGTTTAAACCGTTAGCTCTATGTGATACAATACCCGTTAGGAGATAAACCTGGAGATTCCGCTAACAAAAGGATAATTTGGATTATCAAGTTTTGTGCGGATAATACCATCATAGTCCAGTGTATGCTATGATCTCTATCATAGAGAATGAACTGTGTGTGCGAGTTGTCAGATCGCGAACATATGATATGGTCGCTAAGCTCGAATTACACCGCAAGTTGGGTTGATGAAGTTTATCAGTACTTTGACTGTCTTTCTTCTCGACCCAGATGGAAGAGAACACTCGCGTTAAAGGAGTGTAACATCCCAAAAATTATTATCAGGATTATATTCCAAAAATGAGAGCCAACAAAAACTTTTTGTTGTTTATTGTATGTTAATTGCTTCTTGTTACTTGAGTTGTTGTTCTTGCTGTTTGTGTGAGTGTTTGCTCTAGTGAACACTAGTAAGAAAGAAAGAAAACAAAATAAAAATCAAAGCAAGAAAATAAAAGTGACAAGTTGTCACTTAAAAATCTCAAAGTAACAAACTCAATTATTTTCAAACCAAAGTCAGTGGAGATGTAATGTAAACACTCCCCATTTTGTTCCTACCACTTTCCCCTCTCAAATATTATTTTTGAACTAGTTTTAAAATTCTAAAATAAAAACAAATTGAAATAAATTAAAATAACATAAACAAAGTACTATGAAAGAAAATGTTGCAAAACATTTTATTTTGCAATGCCAATTTTTGTGGAGCTTCTACATGTTATGGGAAGGCCCCACAAATTTTTTCAAATTTTTCTAAATTGATTTACTACCTAAAATAAATTCAAGAAGTGCTACTGGATTTAACAGAAGGACTGAAACAGAAATAAAAAGAAAGCAGAGAGGAGGCAGGGGGTTTTCTGCAAAAACGTCATCCCCTACCTCTCTCCCTCGCCCCGACGCGTCGCCGTGTCGCCACCACCGTCGTCGCCGTTTTCTTCGCCGCCCGGACCCCCCCTGCAGCGCTCCCGTGCCTCTGCAGCCGCGGCGCCGCAGAGGAGAGCAGTTACGCCGCCCCTCGCCTCGATTCCACTCCAGCGTCGCCGTGGCGAGCTCGCCGCCGTCGACCCAAATTGGCCCAGCTCGCTGCTCCCCGACACGCCGCGCTTGGCCGAGACCTTCTAGAACGTGTCCGGACCCCGGTGAACGCCTAGCCTCCACGTCCCTCGCACCGCCGCGTCGGATTGGAGGAGAAATATCTCCGCCGTGCACTCCGTCCACGATGCGCCGGCCCCCGCGCTATAAAACCACCCCCGCACCCCTCTGAGAACACCACACCACCCCACTCCCTCACTGCCCCCTCTCGATTCGCCGTGCACCGCAGGAGGGCGTGCTGTGCAGTAGCCACTGCCGCCGTCGAGGTCCGTCGTGGCCGCGACGCCACACTGCCTCATTCCCTTCTCCTGGCCCGTACTCTCTTCTTTAGCATCACCGCACTCACCCCATCCCTTTTCCCCTTTGATCAGTACCCAGACGCGGCCGTGGAACCTTGCCGGAGTTGCTGCCCGTGGCCGAGGAAGACGGGACTCGCCGCCGACGAACCACTCCGTCCCAGCAAGCAGGACTCGGCCAGAAGCTTCCACCTCGCCACCGCCGTCGATTTGCATCACCGCCTCGACCTCCCGAGCCCTCTAGGTGAGGTTTTGCCCAACCTCGCCGTCGCCGGAGCCACGGCGCCGCCCAGAAATGGTCGTCGCCGATGGTTTCGTCGCGGACCGTTGGATCTCCATCCAACGGTAGCGTACCGCTTCGGTTAGAAAAGAAAGAGAGAGACTGACGGGCGGGCCCCGCTCGTCAGTTTTTTAATCTTTTTCCCGCGCGCGCTGTGTCGCTGCCATGTAGGCCCCACTGGTCAGAGATTTAAACATTATCCATAACTGGATTTCTCTGTTTAAAATGGAAAACATGAAATCAGTACTGATATGAACTTTGAAATTCAATATCTCGAGATTTAGGAATCCAAATAAATCAAACTCAATTGTTCTGGAAAGCTTATGAAATTGTTTAACCAACCCAATTGGTCTCATGTCATTTAATTAAATAAATAAAAAGTATTATTAAAAATACTACAGAAGGTTTAAATTCTAAACTTGTTTGTTTCTGATACTCTGTTAGTCCAAATAATTCCAAACCAATTTTGTTAGCTTAGTACTGCCTTGTATTAGCTTCCCTAATTTTGGTAGAATTAATTGTGCAGTAGAATTTGTTTAGTACAAGTTGAAGTTTAAACACCCTTCTGCACTCAAACATTTAATATGTTAATGGTTAACCCAAATGAATTAGGACCAATTTTGTTAGGTCACATTTAGTCATGTTTAGTTACCCCTAAAAGGATTTAATTTTTGAAAAACAGAATTTAAATGGTAGCCAAAACTTGATTATTAAGCTACTGGATTCAATCCAATGTGTAGGGAGTTTGGTAACTCCAAATGATCCAATTCAAATTGGGTTGTCTTCTACACATCAGTAGCTTTCCATAGAATTTTAGTTTGTATTTTTGTGACCAACAGAACTCAAGTTATTGAATTAAACATGTTCCACAAGTTTCTGCCATAATTTAGAAGTAAATAATGATGTTTAATTCAATTATTTTGAAACCAAATTGTATGGTTATGTGTGCAGTAGCTATGTGTGATGTTCATGATTGTTGTGTTGAGATGATTGCTTGTATAGCTTAGTGATTGTTTGCATTGTTTGTTTATTAATTAGACGAGAACGTTGTCGGATATATCGAGGAAGGAGAGTTTGCTGAATTTGAAGAACAAGAGCAAGATCACTTTGCCAAGCAAGGCAAGCTATTCTCTGAGCTTGCACTACAAACATATGCATCTACTTTCATAACATGTTTTACTCTCAAAGCAAGATTTATAAAACCCATTTCAAAATATATGGATATTATTTTGCCACCCTATGTAGTAGTTTATATAAAACTTTAGGATGGGAAAACAATGTTGTTTATTCAAAACTCCTTTGAAATTTCTTGTGAGTTATGGAATGCCGAGATGTCGGTGTTGGAATGGAGAATGGAAAAATGGTGATGTTTATGAAAAATGCACAGTGTCCTAGTACTATGGAAAACCAATCCTACCCTGTGCGACCACATTTACCACATATGGGAAAAGGCTTAGTCATGTAGTTTGCTCTTATTAGTATGGGATACCTCATCAACGGAGATGACTCCGTTATGCATGAGGGGATGGTCCGAGGATCTACCCCCTGACCCGGGTCCTCACACAAGTTGGTGGGGAGGATAGAAGGTTCCACCATAAACCGCCGGACAAAACTATGAGTCCTCACACTTAGGGTTTCTGACGGGAAACTGGACTGGGTGTCGATGGAAAGTGTCATATGGGAAGGATCCTATACTAGCATGAGCAAATAAGAGGCTATGGCCGGCGGCTTACTTCGCATACACCTGGTATGGCGAGACGTGGCAGACACGATGAGTTGCCGGATGGATGTGGGTTAAAAGCGTGCTACCTCTGCAGAGTGTTAAAAACTATTCGAATAGCCGAGTCCTCGGATATGGACAATTGGGAGACTGTCCTAAGACCTTGTGCAAGTTTTTAAAAGACTTTGAGTTTTAAAAGAAAAATGAAGTGGAGAATGTTTCCTACACCTATACCAACGGATCGGTATGAGGTGGTTGGATGAAAGTGGACCATGACGGGCTATGGTCGGAAAAAGGAGAGTTTTGGAAAACAGATGAAAAGGTGACTTCTTTAAAATAGTTATAAAACTCTTCTTACCTTTTTCAATAAAGATATAGAGATGTTTTAAATAAGAAAAGTTGTCAACTAAAATAAAACTGGTGCATACTCATGTTGGGGTAGTTTGCGAGTACATTCAAATGTACTCATATTGGTTTCGTCCCTGGCTATTGTCCTAGCCAGACTACGAGGAGGAACACTACGCAGCAGGAATATGGCGACTTCTACGCCAACTAAGGATCTCCACAAGTCAGCTGCCTGTCGGGTTGTCATCGTTAGAATATGATGTCTACTACGCCGTAGCTTCCGCTGATATTTTGGTTTGGCCCATGAAGGCACCTATGTAAGAACTTGGTCTAAATGACCATTTATGTAAGACTTTTATTCGGTACTGTAATGGATGTAAACTTTGGTATCCAATTCGGATTATGTGCAACGACAGACTGATCACGGGATCGTTGTGTTAAGCATAATCGGGTATTTCGGACAGCTAGTCCGGGGTCCCCACAGACTTGGTATCAGAGCCATCCTGACTTTAGGAAACCTTAGTTAGCATGGTCGTTTGTCAAATGTTACAAAAGATGAATTTCTAAAAAGAAAGGAATGAAGTATTTTCGAAAATGCTTATCTCCAATCCTCTTACTTATGCAAAATTTTACTCTCATTAAATATTACATTTTCCTTATCCCTAAAATTTTGCACCTCTCATTAAGCTTAAAATTTGACTCACTTGTTGCCCTACTATATTAAAATTTTGATATACTTGTCACCTAACTAACTTAAAATTTTGCTTAAAAACTGTAGATGGCACTCCATTGGACCGAGTTCGTTCAGCTGGAGAAGGACAGCAAGCTGACGTTTGAGAGGGACTTGTTCGAGTTGACCAAGCTGTTAGGTCGCCCCGCTCCAGAGTTTGAGGGAGCTCAGATTGATGTTCACGGTGTCGGAAGGCTGAGCTGGCTCATCAGGTCGTCAGTTCGCAGGAACATCAAGTCTCCCAGTTCCAGGACGCTCATCTTCACCACCAAGGAGGCCACCTGGGTTGATGGTCTCTGTACTGCTACACAGAGGATGCTAGCCCGACTTTGTGAGGAGCACAAGGCGGAGTTAGTAGACTCCCGTTTCCGGTTCTACGGGAGGCGCAACTGCGATGGACACCCTACTCCTTCACCTTACCACCCGATGTTTGGGAGCTACATCATGGACATGGAGATCTTACTTCAGTGCACTCAGGATGATCTGTTGCGCACTAGGATTCAGCTCCACTTCGACCGCGAGTCGCTCGTTGAGCTTCGCGAGAACGAGATGAAGCTGATGGTGGAGAAGGTTGCTCTTCTCAGGAAGAGGGCCCAGCTGAGGAAGACTATCGTGAAGCTCCGCACGAAGGTGGCAGAGCAGGACGGACTGATTGAGGATCTAGAGCACCATACTGACGAGATGGAGGAGGAGGGCGAGGATCTCCGCAAGGAGAACGACGCTTTCCTCAGTGACGATGATGACTTCGTGGAGGAGATGGACTGTGAGGAGGAGGATGATGAGGAGGAGTTAGTTGACGAGGAGGAGCCACTCGAGCCAGTTCTCGAGGACGAGGAGGAGGATCCCGAGGAGCCAGCCTACCAGTCAGATGCTGACGTGTTAGAGCTGGAGGTTCCACCTCAGTAGGCGAGTGACTTGATCACTACCGCAGGATTAGGTTGACCCCCTATAGCTAGTCGAGTAGTAGTAGTGGTTCTTTTGGAAACCAGTATGTATCTAGATGTAAGGTGATGTTGTAAGCTTGATGTTGATGTGAACTCCTTGATGTGTTGTTTGTGAAATATAAGTATGTTTGTCTTGTTTAAATCTGTGTGAAATATTTTCATATAACTTAAATTAATCAACCACTTGAGAGATCGTCTTTTCCCTTAGTCGAACTTTTCTTGCCTTGCTCTTATACCCGGTGTGCTTCAGGATGCCCCCCGTCGCAGCAATGCGGAAGGATCAGGATCAGCACCACCACCACCGGACCCAACCCCCACCCAACTTCTCGCACTTATCATGGAGGAACGTGAAAATGCCCGGCAAGAGCGCCAAGCTCATCTCGCTGCCTTACAACAACTCGCAGCCGCTACAACAACAACAACAACAATAACAACAACAACAACAATGGTGGTAATGGCAATGGCGATGGAAACCAGCGATCCACCTTAGGCGATTTTCAGAAGACCAACCCACCCACCTACTCCAAGGGACTTCACCCACTAGAAGCCGATGATTGGCTTCGCACCATCGACAATAATCTGAAGTTGCTGCTGTGGGAGAAAATGAGAAAGTGTGTATGCAACCCACTATCTCGCTGGACCTGCAAGAGCTTGGTGGGAAACTACCAAGACTCTCCAGCCAGCTGGTCATGTCATCAACTGGGCTGAGTTCCAGGAGAAGTTCCGCAAGAAGCATATTCCCGGACTTATTGAGAGGAAGAAGGATGAGTTCCGCAAGCTGAGGCAGGGAAGTAGAGATGTGGTCGGTTATCTGAGAGTTTACCGACTTATCTCGGTATGCTCCTGATGACACCGACAAGAAGAGAAGAAGATGGAGCGTTTCATGAGTGGACTTCATGATGAACTTCAGTGTGCTTTGGTTATCCATGACTTCCGTGATCTGGAGTCACTTGTGGACAAAGCCATCCAGCTGGAGACCAAGCGCAAGTCTATGTATGAAGGTCGCAAGAGGAGGATGAATGCTCAGGAAGGTTCGAGCAGCCAGAAACCTCGTATCTTTCAGCAGAACACCAGGCCTGCCTATCGTCCACCCCAAGCTCCACGCCCCAATTACCCTAACCGCCCAAACAACTTCAACCGCCCCAATGACAATAACCGTCCCGGAGGAAACTTCAACAACTTCACCCGCAATCCCAATGTGATCTGCTTTGAATGCGGCAACAAGGGTCACTACTCCAAAGAATGTCCCAATCCCAAGAGGAATGTCCAGCGCCCCAATGCGCCGGCACAGAACAATGGTCAAGGCCGCAATGGAAATGGAAATGGCAAGAATGCCGCACCCGCGGAAATGCTGCTGTTGCCAAGGGTCGTCTGCACCACATCAATGCTGAAGAAGCTCAGGATGCTCCGGATGTTGTGCTGGGTACGTTCCTTGTCAACTCAGTACCTGCAACTGTTCTGTTTGATTCTGGTGCTACCCATTCATTTGTTACCCAAGAATTTGTTGCTAAGGGAGGTTTAGTTAGAGCCTCTTACCCAAACCCATGGTCATCCAAATCCCAGAATCCACCGTAGAGACCAAGATGTTTTGCTCCGATGTACCCCTTGAGATCAAAGGAGAAAAGTTTCCAGTTAACTTAATTGTTCTGGGAACCCAAGGCATCGATGTTATACTCGGTATGAATTGGTTAGCCAAGTACCATGGTCGAATTGACTGTGCCAGAAGAGCTGTATCCATCACCACCGACAAAGAAGTAGAAGTGGAGTATGTGTCTGAAACTAGTCAACTCACCCAGGCTGCCATGAGAGCATAGCTCGACCTGCCCTAGATGAGATCCGTGTTGTTCACTGTTCAAGGATGTTTTCCCAGAAGAATTGCCTGGTATGCCGCCAGAGGGATATTGAGTTCATAATTGAGCTTATCCCAGGAACATCCCCCATATCCCAAAAGCCTTATCGGATGAATCCGGAAGAACTGGTTGAGTTGAAGAAGCAGTTGGCTGATATGCTAGCAAAGGTCTTGTCGCCCAAGCGCTTCACCATGGGGATCACCCATTATATTTGTGGACAAGAGAGACGGTACCACACGCCTGTGTGTGGATTATCGCAAGCTGAATGACGTGACCATTAAAAATAAGTACCCTCTTCCCAAGATCGAGGATCTGTTCGATCAAATGAACGGAGCCCGAGTCTTTTCAAAGATCGATCTTCGGACAGGATACCATCAGTTGAAGATCCGAGAGACAGATATTCCCAAGACCGCCTTCACCACTCGTTACGGTTGTTTGAATACACCGTGATGTCTTTTGGTCTGACCAATGCCCCAGCCTATTTCATGAATCTCATGAACAAGATTTTCATGGAGTACCTCGACAAGTTCGTGGTAGTTTTCCTTGATGACATCCTTATTTATTCCAAGACCGAAGAAGAGCATGCTGAACACCTGCGTCTAGTTTTGGAGACCTCCGAGAGCACCAGCTGTATGCCAAGCTTAGCAAGTGTGAGTTTTGGCTCAGTGAAGTGGCATTTCTCGGACATGTTGTGTCTGCCGGAGGAATTTCTGTTGACCCTGAGAAGATACAAGCCATTCTTGACTGGTTATCCCCAACCAATGTTTTGAAATCCGAAGCTTTCTCGGACTTGCCGGTTATTACCGCAAGTTCGTTGAAGGATTTTCCAGTATAGCCAAACCTCTGACCCAACTGTTGAAGAAGGACAAGAAATTTGAATGGACTCAGAAGTGTGAGGATAGTTTCCAAGAACTGAAGAAGAGACTAACCTCAGCCCCAATCCTGATCATGCCAGACGTCACCCAGAGTTTCGACGTGTATTGCGATGCATCACGCCTCGGACTTGGTTGCGTTCTGATGCAAGAAGGCAAAGTTGTGTCGTACTGTCCCGGCAGTTGCGACCGCATGAAGAGAATTACCCAACCCATGACTTGGAGTTAGCTGCTGTGTCTTTGCTCTTAAGAAGTGGCGTCCCTATCTTGCGGGACATCGCTGCGAGGTCTATACAGATCACAAAAGCTTGAAGTATATTTTCACCCAGAAAGATCTGAACCTGCGACAGAGGAGATGGATGGAATTAATCAAGGATTATGATATTGGAATCCATTATCACCCCGGAAAGGCTAATGTAGTTGCCGATGCCCTTAGTCGCAAACCTTGCACCCTGAATGCCCTGATCCAAGCCGAACAGCCAGCCTTGTTCAAAGACTTCCAAGATTTTGGACTAGAGCTTGTTAGCCATGGTTATCTCGCCAATTAGAGTTAACCCCAACCCTGATGGATCAAATCAAAGAAGCCCAAAAGGTCATGAAAGCATAGAGGGAATTAGGAAGAAATTTCCCTCGGCAAAGCACCCGGTTTTACCGAAGATGCTGAAGGAGTGCTGAAATTCAATGACCGTATCTGTGTGCCCAATGTCACGGAACTTAAGGAGTTAATCCTGAAGGAGGCCCATGAGACCCCTTATTCAATCCACCCCGGCGGAACCAAAATGTACCAAGACCTTCGAGAAAGATTTTGGTGGCATGGAATGAAGCGAGAGATTGGTTCATTCGTAGCCAAGTGTGATATCTGTCAGCGAGTCAAGGCTGAACATCAGCGACCCGCTGGATTGCTTCAACCTTTGAAAATTCCCGAGTGGAAGTGGGATGAGATTGGAATGGATTTTATTACCGGACTTCCAAGATCCAACCGAGGCCATGATTCAATCTGGGTCATCGTTGATCGACTGACCAAGGTTGCCCACTTTGTTCCTGTCAAGACCACTCATACCGGAGCTCAGTTAGCAGACCTGTATATTTCCAGAATAGTGAGCCTGCATGGTGTGCCTAAGAAGATTGTATCTGATAGAGGCACGCAATTCACCTCAAGATTCTGGAAATCCCTTCATGAAGCCCTCGGAACCAAGTTAGCCTTTAGCACAGCTTATCATCCCCAGACCGATGGCCAACTGAGCGAGTGAACCAGATATTGGAGGACATGCTTCGCGCATGTGTTCTATCCTATGGTTCCAAGTGGGAAGATTGTCTTCCGTTTGCAGAGTTCTCGTACAACAACAGTTATCAGTCTAGTCTGCAAATGGCCCCTTTTGAAGCCCTTTACGGCAAGAAGTGTCGTACACCCCTGAATTGGTCCGATACCGGAGAGAGCAAATTGTTCGGACCAGATACCCTCCGAGAAGCTGAAGAGCAAGTTCAGCTTATTCGTGAACGCCTCAAAACTGCCCAATCCCGTCAGAAGAGTTACGCTGACACCAAGCGCCGTGACCTCACTTCAGTCGGAGATTATGTTTATCTCCGAGTGACACCCCTCAAGGGAATGCAGCGTTTCCATGTCAAAGGAAAGTTAGCGCCAAGGTATATTGGACCCTTCAAGGTCATTGCTCGTCGAGGAGAAGTATCCTATCAGCTGGAGTTACCCCAGGAGTTAGGAGATTATCATGATGTCTTCCACATTTCCTTGCTCCGGAAGTGTCTTGAAGTTCCTGACCAGCCTGATGTTTTCAAAAACATCGACCACCTCTCCATCGACCTGAACCAAGACCTGACTTATCGTGAGAGACCCCTCAAAATTCTCGAAGAAGATGTTCGTGTTACCCGAAGACGTGCGATCAAGTTTTACAAAGTCCAGTGGACTAACCACTCTGAAGAAGAAGCAACTTGGGAACGCGAAGATTATCTTAGAAGCGAATTCCCAGACCTCCTTAAAACCTAAGCCTAGCAAATCTCGGGACGAGATTTATTTTAAGGGGGGAAGGATTGTAACATCCCAAAATTATTATCAGGATTATATTCCAAAAATGAGAGCCAACAAAAACTTTTGTTGTTTATTGTATGTTAATTGCTTTTGTTACTTGAGTTGTTGTTCTTGCTGTTTGTGTGAGTGTTTGCTCTAGTGAACACTAGTAAGAAAGAAAGAAAACAAAATAAAAATCAAAGCAAGAAAATAAAAGTGACAAGTTGTCACATGAAAATCTCAAGTGACAAACTCAATTATTTTCAAACCAAAGTCAGTGGAGTGTAATGTAAACACTCCCCATTTTGTTCCTACCACTTTCCCCTCTCAAATATTATTTTTGAACTAGTTTTAAAATTCTAAAATAAAAACAAATTGAAATAAATTAAATAACATAAACAAAGTACTATAAAGAAAATGTTTCAAAACATTTTATTTTATGCCAATTTTTGTGGAGCTTCTACATTATGGGAAGGCCCCACAAATTTTTGCAAATTTTTAAAATGTTTATACCTAATAAATCCTAGAAAACTTCTGGATTTAACAGAAGGACTAAAACAGAAATAAAAAGAAAGCAGAGAGGAGGCAGGGGGTTTTCTGCAAAAACGTCATCCCCTACCTCTCTCCCTCGCCCCGACGTCGCCGTGTCGCCACCACCGTCGTCGCCGTTTCCTTCGCCGCCCGGCCCCCCCCTGCAGCGCTCCCGTGCCTCTGCAGCCGCGGCGCCGCAGAGGAGAGCAGTTACGCCGCCCCTCGCCTCGATTTCCACTCCAGCGTCGCCGTGGCGAGCTCGCCGTCGTCGACCAAATTGGCCCAGCTCGCTGCTCCCCGACACGCCGCGCTTGGCCGAGACCTTCTAGAACGTGTCCGGACCCCGGTGAACGCCTAGCTCCACGTCCCTCGCACCGCCGCGTCGGATTGGAGGAGAAATATCTCCGCCGTGCGCCATGGACGTCGCCGTGCACTCCGTCCACGATGCGCCGGCCCCCGCGCTATAAAACCACCCCCGCACCCCTCTGAACACCACACCACCCCACTCCCTCACTACCCCCTCTCGATTCGCCGTGCACCGCCAGGAGGGCGTGCTGTGCAGTAGCCACTGCCGCCGTCGAGGTCCGTCGTGGCCGCGACGCCACACTACCTCATTCCCTTCTCCCTGGCCCGTACTCTCTTCTTTAGCATCACCGCACTCACCCCATCCCTTTTCCCTTTGATCAGTGCCCAGACGCGGCCGTGGAACCTTGCCGGAGTTGCTGCCCGTGGCCGAGGAAGACGGGAGCTCGCCGCCGACGAACCACTCCGTCCCAGCAAGCAGGACTCGGCCAGAAGCTTCCACCTCGCCACCGCCATCGATTCGCATCACCGCCTCGACCTCCCGAGCCCTCTAGGTGAGGTTTTGCCCAACCTCGCCGTCGCCGGAGCCACGGCGCCGCCCAGAAATGGTCGTCGCCGATGGTTTCGTCGCGGACCGTTGGATCTCCATCCAACGGTAGCGTACCGCTTCGTTAGAAAAGAAAGAGAGAGAGACTGACGGGCGGGCCCCGCTCGTCAGGTTTTTAATCTTTTTCCCGCGCGCGCTGTGTCGCTGCCATGTAGGCCCTACTGGTCAGAGATTTAAACATTATCCATAACTAGATTTCTCTGTTTAAAATGGAAAACATGAAATCAGTACTGATATGAACTTTGAAATTCAATATCTCGAGATTTAGGAATCCAAATAAATCAAACTCAATTGTTCTGGAAAGCTTATGAAATTGTTTAACCAACCCAATTGGTCTCATGTCATTTAATTAAATAAATAAAAAGTATTATTAAAAATACTACAGAAGGTTTAAATTCTAAACTTGTTTGTTTCTGATACTCTGTTAGTCCAAATAATTCCAAACCAATTTTGTTAGCTTAGTAATGCCTTGTATTAGCTTCCCTAATTTTGGTAGAATTAATTGTGCAGTAGAATTTGTTTAGTACAAGGTTGAAGTTTAAACACCCTTCTGCACTCAAACATTTAATTATGTTAAATGGTTCACCCAAATGAATTAGGACCAATTTTGTTAGGTCACATTTAGTCATGTTTACTTATCCCTAAAAGGATTTAATTTTTGAAGAAATAGAATTTAAATGGTAGCCAAAACTTGATTATTAAGGTACTGCATTCAATCCAATGTGTAGGGAGTTTGGTAACTCCAAATGATCCAATCAAATTGGTTGTCTTCTACACATCAGTAGCTTTCTATATAATTTTAGTTTGTATTTTTGTGACCAACAGAACTCAAGTTATTGAATTAAACTGTTCCACAAGTTTCTGCCATAATTTAGAAGTAAATAATTGATGTTTAATTCAATTATTTTGAAACCAAATTGTATGGTTAATGTGTGCAGTAGCTATGTGTGATGTTCATGATTGTTGTGTTGAGATGATTGCTTGTATAGCTTAGTGATTGTTTGCATTGTTTGTTTATTAATTAGACGAGAACGTTGTCGGATATATCGAGGAAGGAGAGTTTGCTGAATTGAAGAACAAGAGCAAGATCACTTTGCCAAGCAAGGCAAGCTATTCTCTGAGCTTGCACTAAAAACATATGCATCTACTTTCATAACATGTTTTACTCTCAAAGCAAGATTTATAAAACCCATTTCAAAACTATATGGATATTATTTTGCCACCCTATGTAGTAGTTTATATAAAACTTTAGGATGGGAAACAATGTTGTTATCAAAACTCCTTTGAAATTTCTCATGTGGTTATGGAATGCCGAGATGTCGGTGTTGGAATGGAGAATGGAAAAATGGTGATGTTTATGAAAAATGCACAGTGTCCTAGTACTATGGCAACCAATCCTACCCTGTGCGACCACATTTACCATATATGGGAAAAGGCTTAGTCATGTAGTTTGCTCTTATTAGTATGGGATACCTCATCAACGGAGATGACTCCGTTATGCATGAGGGGATGGTCCGAGGATCTACCCCCTGACCCGGGTCCTCACACAAGATGGTGGGGAGGATAGAAGGTTCCACCATAAACCGCCGGACAAAACTATGAGTCCTCACACTTAGGGTTTCTGACGGGAAACTGGACTGGGTGTTGATGGAAAGTGTCATATGGATACTAGCATGAGCAAATAAGAGGCTATGGCCGGCGGCTTACTTCGCATACACCTGGTATGGCGAGACGTGGCAGACACGATGAGTTGCCGGATGGATGTGGGTTAAAAGCGTGCTACCTCTGCAGAGTGTTAAAAACTATTCGAATAGCCGAGTCCTCGGATATGGACAATTGGGAGACTGTCCTAAGACCTTGTGCAAGTTTTTAAAAGAACTTTGAGTTTTAAAAAGAAAAATGGAGTGGAGAATGTTTCCTACACCTATACCAACGGATCGGTATGAGGTGGTTGGATGAAAGTGGACCATGACGGGCTATGGTCGGAAAAAGGAGAAGTTTTGGAGAAACAGATGAAAGGTGACTTCTTCAAAATAGTTATAAAACTCTTCTTACCTTTTTCAATAAAGATATAGAGATGTTTTAAATAAGTAAAAGTTGTCAACTAAAATAAAACTGGTGCATACTCATGTTGGGGTAGTTTGCGAGTACATTCAAATGTACTCATATTGGTTTCGTCCCTGGCTATTGTCCTAGCCAGACTACGAGGAGGAACACTACGCAGAACAGGAATATGGCGACTTCTACGCCAACTAAGGATCTCCACAAGTCAGCTGCCTGTCGGGTTGTCATCGTTAGAATATGATGTCTTCTACGCCGTAGCTTCCGCTGATGTTTTGGTTTGGCCCTTGAAGGCACCTATGTAAGAACTTGGTCTAAATGACCATTTATGTAAGACTTTCTATTCGGTACTGTAATGGATGTAAACTTTGGTATCCAATTCGGATTATGTGCAACGACAGACTGATCACGGGATCGTTGTGTTAAGCATAATCGGGTATTTCGGACAGCTAGTCCGGGGTCCCCACAAGGAGCACGTGGCAGTCATACTTGATGACATTAGTCATACTTGATGACATTGGTCATACTTGATGACATTGAGACGCCTCGCTTAGCTCGATCACTGGATGACAGAAAACGTTGCCAGATGCAAAAAATTTGTCATAGACTATGTCATGCAAGTGGAATCGTTCACCTTCATGAATTCTTGATTGCGTTGAAGAATCAAGAAGATGAAACAGATCGCCGGGAAGTCATCAATGATAATGGTGTATATATGATATACACGTTATGAATGTTTTACCTAAGCAAGTACTCGCAATAGTGACTAAGTTTTGATACTAGTCATGTTTTATGAAAACAAGATTTTCTGCTTGAGTAGCTTGGAAGGATGAGGAGACATGTGTGTTGATGATGGCAGGCAATATGTTGTATGGCCATAGACACTTTCCCTCTGCATCTACCATTTGAATAAATTCTTTTGTGATCGCTTGTTAGTATGATCGTTATAAGTGTGTATCCTCTAGCGAGATAATTGTTCATATATGTTAGTGACAAATCGTTGTCCTATATTTATGAAGTGAAATCTTTAATGATCATACGCCGATTTGAATTTAGATGGTAGTAGCTCCTACATTTATAACATTAATGCCAAAGGATACAAACTTAATAATGACACCACATTACTGTGGCACTAACGTGTTGAGTCATGTCAATGTTATATGCATTAAGAAGCTCCATTCAGATGGACCTCCAAGTCCTTAGATTTAGATCTTTAGACACTTGCAAAATAACTAAGACACCGTTTTCTGGAAACGGGCATTTAACTTATTGATAATCATACATAATGATGTGTGTGGATCAATGAACTATTTTAACGTGTAGTGGAAATCATTATTTTGTAGACTTCACCAATTCTTTGAGTAGATATTTGGATATCCACTTAAAGAAATGCTGGTCTGAAAAATTTGATTCGATCAAACAAGTTCACAGTGAAGTAGAAAAATAAACTTAGCAAGAGAATCGAATTCCTGCGATAAACACATCGAGGAAACAAGGATTTGAGTTATATGTTTGGCATATCATTGGAAGACGTGTGAAAAGAGTTCCACAAATTACGCCGCATGGAACACCACAATGTTATGGTGTGTTAGGACGTCGTAATCACACCCTATTGATAGTGTGTGGTAAATAAAATCTCTTATCGAATTATTGTGATCATTGAGGTCATATGGTAGAAACAAAACATTTTTTTAGACCGTGCTACCGTAGGGGAAACCCCTACGGTGTAATAGAAACAAAACATTCACGTTAGATAATAGGGAAACCATCTAAATCCGTAGAGGCAATATGAGTGATGGCATGGCTTTTAGCCTAGATTGTCGTTTTGGTATTTTAGTGTTTTGATGTGATCAAACCTAAAAGCGATTTAGATTCATCTTTGTAGTGTATCTAAAATAGCAGTTGGATACATTTCTCACGACAAAGGCAAACTGGTTGCTGGAACGTACCTTGCTTAAGAAATAGATTCTTATCAAGGATATAAGTGGAAAGGAAAGTAGAGCAAGACGAAGTTAATGAACCTACTCTCCAGAATTCGAGTGGCGCAACGGAAAACGGTTCCGGTATCATCCTCCACAACTGGAAGGAAGCTAATGATAATGATCATAATGCTCTGAGCTCATACTAAGACCGTAGGCGTACAAGAATGTGTTCCGCATTGTGTGGTACGACAATCTTGTTATGAAGGTCATGTTAATGGAACATGACAGACCTACGAACTACGAAGAAGAGATGGTAGACCCACTAGAAGAAATATCGCCATCTACCACGGCTCGGATTCGTGGTAGAAAGGCCATTTTTCATGGCTAAAGACTTTTAGCAACAAGGGGGGTACCGTGGTGGATGCTGCGTGGCTGATTAATTAACCACGGCGGCATGATTTCATGGCAGATGGTTCCGTCATCAACCACGAACAGAGTGTCGTGGTAAAAGAAATCTAATGGACACGTGACAAACGGCGTTATGTCTTCAACCACAAGGCATAAACCGTGGCAGATGCCAGGCCCAACTGAGGCCTGCTGCTGTTAGGTGGGCCGACCTGTTAATAATTGTCGGGCCGGCCTATTAAGGTTAGGTGGGCCGGCCTGCTAAGCTTAGTTGTGCCAAATGGCTAGGGCTTGCGATACGGCCCACCGCGTCTACCTGGGCCAGCCTGTTAGGGTTAGAAGGCCGGCCCGCTGCGCTTTTTGGGCGGGCCTGTTACCGCTAGGTGGGCTAGCCTGCTGTATTTTAGTGTTGCTTTTAATAGTTCGTCGGCCGGCCGGCTATTATTTTGGGCCCGGCTGCTAGGTTGCCGTATCGACCCACCTAAATTCGGTAGCCCGGCTCGATAAATGTGATGAGCTGGCCCATTAGCCTTTGTTCTATGTGGGTACGGCCTTTTTGGCTACACGGGCTGCCGCAATTGTGAGACGTGCCGTGCGTTGTGCCCATTAGAAACCGATTACTTTTTCGGAGTTAGCCCGTGACGGTTCCAAATGACGTTACATAATAAAACCAAATCTAGACTCATAATCAAATAATACAACCACTGCACCAAAAAAACTAATTATTACAAACCATGTAAATTTAAACAGTTTTCTTGCATAATGTAGAACAAAATAGTTGCTTAAACAACCATATCTTTTTCGAGCTTACGGCCAAGCATGCGACCTGTAGTTTACCCATAAGAGCTGCTGATGATAGTACTAAGACAATGGTCAACCAAATCTTGCCAATTTTCCAGTTCCTGTGTCGGTGATTATAGCATCTCTATGCGGTCGAATTATATCAAATGGATCATGGCCTGCATAGACAACATTGCTTTCAGCTGGAGTACCTGGTATAGTTGACAAAAAAACAATGCAAGCAATAACGACTGTCACTCTGAAAGACTTCTGTAGTAGATGTAAGGACCTTTCCTTTTCCATTCATAGCTTGTTTGCCTGCTGAATCTAAGAAAAAACGAGTTACAGCAGCATAACAGGTAAACACACCACGATGCTCATGGTGAATAATTCAGTATGAGTCAATGGCCTGATAGAACAAAGCAAGCTATTACCGTGAGCGCTATTTACAGAATAGACTTAGGACAAGTGTGGCAAATATTATATAAACTGACAGATCATTTCAAAAAAGTATCCTACTGTACATGTATAGAGAGAATGAGAAGGGTACAAGTTTAACATGGCTACTTATATCGATAGAAAGTTAGAAACCATGGTGTGTCTGATGTTAAATAGCAAGATCTTGTAACTAAAGCTACCCAGCAAATATAAAGGTCAGAGGTAGTTCACAAAGTTCGAAATGAGAGTTGTGTATACATTATATTGGATCCCATTGAAGGTGTAATGTTCTAATTATCGGCAGACTCGGATAGGGCTAATAAAAACAACATGAATTAAGCAAATGGCAGCAATACCACGTACTTACAGTAGCTTTGTGTTGAGTCTCACTGGGCTTATGTTGTATATACATTGGTTGAAGACATCAACTGTATCCAGACCTTGGAAAGACGCTTGGTGTACTTCATTTCATTTCCTCTTCTTAAATATACAGGCAATCGTCAAAACGAGCAGGTTCGAAGACAATAAAAGTAGACATATATACGAAAGCAACAGAACACACGACATTATAATGGTGCTTCCCTCTACAATTCTACGTGTTCCATGTGGAGCAGTCGTGTATTCCACAATAACAGAAAGGTATCAGGGATGAAGAAATAGATAGTGCCATAGCGTAGTGAGAACCACATAGAAATTATAATGTCAAGACATGTACACAAGTAGAACAGAGAAAATAAATCTGTATGCTCAACGACTCAGATTCTACTAGTACGAATTACGTCAACACAATTCAATTCCTCAAATTAAAAAATAGCACAACTAGTTTTTTTTTAAAAGAGGCGGACATCAACTAGAGCACTTAATATGTAGAAATGCTTAAGATACGTCCACATAAGTCCACATACATTGAATCTCGAAAAATAGGTAAAACATGATATAACAATGGAAGAGAGGTAGCACAAGATAACAGTTACATTTGTACTAACAAAAATCAAACATAAATTTTATAATGGCGTCACTTGTGAATTAGTTGAGCATGTAATAGAATAAAATATATGGAGTGACTTCAATTTTGCAAATAACTACGTAATAGCAATTAAACATAATACAAAGGTGTTTAAGATGACATTTAGGAATAGGCAAGACCGCAAGAGCACTTTGACTAGACAGTACAAAGACATAACATGACATGGCCCCAACATACACCAGGTGAGTAGCGGCAATACGTACAGTGCGACAAGCATGAACAAGCTATATGCTAACTTAGGAAAAAACAAAGGAAGATGGTTACCTCGTTGGCGGCGACGTCTACGCGTCCACATCATCGTAAGGGTCGCGTCAAGGTCGCCGAGGATGTTGCGCTTCCTGTGGCTGTCGGCGTAGGGAAAGCAGATCTGGGGTGGTCGAGGACGGGTTCGGCGCGGTCGACTAGAGTCGTTGAAGCAGATCCGATGCCGTGTACTGCGGCGACGGTGAAGCAGATCCGGTTCCGTGCACGGCGGTGAGGGTAAAGCAGATCCGGTAGACGGGATGATGAAGAGAATATGGTTTCCAGGTGGGGCGCGTAAGCCGGCGACGTGCGGCGGGGGATTGTGCGGTGGGGTGGATGTTCCGGTGCGGTTGTCTTGGGGGTGGGAGAGGGCTTTAGGATTTTGGGAGGATGGGCGATGGAAACGGCGAATCTGGACTATAGAGGTGTAAGGCGGTGCTGAATGGCGAATTTACAAACAAACCCCTACTGTACTATGGGGCTTGGGTCTTCCGTACAGGGGCAGAAGGGGAGCATTAAGTGTTTGAAACCGGGAGCCACGAAATATTTTGGGACAGGCGGGGAGTATTTGGCGCTCAGAGATTACAAAATAGGCCATGGAATAAAAAAATGGTACCGTACTATGGGACAGGCGGATTGGAACAAAGCTGGTTCAATGATAACTACTTCTGGGCAGAACATAGTACTAGGTAGTAGGTACTAATAGGAGTAAACGATACTACTGCAGCTCAGTTGGTCTCGGCCTCCTGTTGAACTCTTACTTTTGGCGGTTTAGCTGATGTTACGAGCTTTTAACTTGTTACTTTGCACCTGGCGCGATTTGTAATGTGATCATAACACCCTTTTGTACACATGGTAGTTTTTTTTGCCGTTTTTACCTCTATACTGGACCTTGAGCACCTTATCTGTTTTTGCCATCTGTATAGACAGAGCGTTGCCGGTTGTTGTGCATTACCGGTTATCTTGACAGCCGCATTGCCTCATTTTTATTTCACACGCACAGTAGGTTCAACCGGCTCACCGCGAACACGTACCTACTACTCGACCCTTCGGCCGGCCATGCTGACATGACAATATTGCACTGCTGCACGACCACGTGCTACTAGTTCCTTTCGAGACAATCTGCATTTAATTCCCTCACCTGTCAACACCCCCTCTCCCTTTATCACTCCCCTCGTTCCATTTTGCCCTGGCACCTTCCACCTCCCTCCATTTCGCCGAGACCACCACCACGGCTTCGTCTCCCTTATCTACGGCGGCGCTGAGGGCGGCGCGGTAACATTCTCGACGGTTGCGGTGCATCCCTCATCCTCGTCTCCCGGCGGCAATGGCGGTACGTCTAATCCCCAAACGCTTGTGTATGATAGATCAAAGGGCCGACGATGCGCTACTGTAAGTTGTTCACCTTTGTTTGCTGTCGATTAGTATTTCTCATCTTAAGGTATTTATCCCGTTTTTCTAGATAAGTATAGTACCGCTTACATGAAGCTAATTATTTTTTTCGGGCTAGATCCCATTATTCTGAACAGCTGGAATCCGTTCAAATTTACTAGTTCATCGGTGTCCTATGATTATTTGTTAGGCAACAAGCCAACGGGGATTGTTTTGCCCGGTGGTTAGTAGGGCGATGATGATTCTTTGTTGTTTGCTTTGGTCGATCTGTGTCCTCTAATGAACTGTGATGGTAGACCGGGCCAGGAATATGGCGATCATGCTAAGGTTCCATTGTGGCCGCTGGTTTAATATTGCTAGTAGTAGGAGTCGGATATTTTTGCTCGGCCTCCATTTGCAGTTGTTGAGCTCAATATTACAATTTACTGCAGATGGACGTAGGGGGTGGAGCCAAAAAGAGAATGGTCGATGAAATGGGTTTCAGTTGTGGGACTGATGCTATCGCAGATGACAAGGTAAATAAATAGACCAACATATCTCCTGGCTGCTTCTTGCAGATGCTTGGCTATAATCTCTGTTAAATGTACTAACTGCAGAAGCAGAGAGTCGAAGAGGACTTGCTGTTTTCTGATGACAAAATTGATGAGCCTGCTTCTCAGATTGGCGTGCCATGGAAAGGAGGTTGTGGATCTGTTGAACTGCCTTGTGTAGAACCTGCTGCACCTGGAGCTGAAGCTCAGGCTTCGTCTGAATGTGAGCTAGAAGATGATGTTAATATGAATTGTTACTCTCAACTACAATCACCAACACGTGACCTGAAGTCAGCAAAGGAAATTAGTATCCCACGTTCTATCTTTGAACAGGTAAAGATCAAATGGGGTGGTGGTCAGAGGCAGGTACTTGAAGCCATTGTCACTTCAAACGACGGGCCACCATGCTTCATCATAGCCTGCATTCTGCATGACAAGCTGAAGCACTGGAAGTGGCGCATTGTCCAATGCTATGAACATGAAGAGAGCACTTCTGTTTATGCTAAGATGCGCCATGCTGATTTGTTGAGGTTCCATGGAAAGATGTACAGGTGGGGTGAGGCACGAGCCACATTCTGCAGTGTTCATACAGTCTTCCCAGTTATGCCTGATCCCATGGATGCTCACCTGGTCGTCCTGCTCTCCTGACTTCGACTATCTCTTTATGGACCTATGCTGCCGCGTCGAACTGTGATACTGGAGTTAATACCTTTCTTATGATTCGTAGTCCTTTGTCTGGAACTTTATTATGTCACCACCTTATGAATTTCGTACTGTATGATTTTTGGCTGTGCAACTTTTGGCTGTACAACTGTAGTGTGGAACTGGACTTACTCTTTTATATACTAGCAAAAGCTGGCGCGGAGTCACCTAATGTAAGGGTTGTTCAAGGTTCGATTCAGCATTTTGTGAAATGTGCATCGCGCAACCTTTAGCAATCTCACAACTAGGTGCCTCCCAACCCGAAACATAGCTTCTAAGAAGCAAGGTCTCGTGGTCGAATCCCTCTCAAACGTGACCACTAGCCGCAATCACGAGTATAAATATAGCATCAACATAGCACAAACGTTTATGAAGAGCGAGGCCGACAGTCAGAAGAGGTTCGATTCAGTTATTTTCAGTATTTTGAGGAGGCAAACCTTGCACAGAGACGCTGACATGGTGAATTACTCGGCTAGACCATAACCCACCTGCGTCGCGCAACCATAACAAGGTCAAAACTGCGGTCGCAACCGAAAGATAATCACTAGAAGCAATCAAGGGCATAAATAAAACCTCTGCAGAGCACACCCTTTCTGAAGACAGAGGCTGACAGTGAGGAGAGGTTGGATTCAGTCATCTTCAGTTTTTTTAGGAGGCAAAATTTGCACAGAGAGGCTAAAAGGCAGGACCCACCGTCTAGACCATAACCTGCCTGTATCGCGCAACCTTAACAAGGTCAAAACTGCGGTCACTGTCGGCCCAGTGGAAACCGGGGTACCATGGGCCGGCCTGCCACAGCCCTCCAACGCTCCGCAAGAATTTCTACTAAGGACCAGGCTCTCAGCCTGACGAACCTCGCGAGGCATTTTCCCTCGCGAGGGCTTCTTCGCTCGATTGAGCATTTCTGCTAAGGACCAGACGGTTGGCCTAGGGGGCCTCGAGGGGAGCCTCTGCCTCGGAAGGCCTCCAGGCCCTGGCGCGTCTCCGCGCCACCCTCGGGAGGTTTTCCCTCGCGGTAAGTCAACGGCTACCTCGGCGAGGCTTCGGGCCCTCGCGGGGTTCCTTCAAGTGGAAGCAAGCTCCTGCGCCGCTGCAGAGCGCACATGGGCTCTGCATCCGCCACAGAGTGACGCGCGCGCCTGCGCGCGATGACGAAGACGCCGCAGTTGCCATTCTCGTGTATGAAGTGGTCAAGGGAGCTGCGGCAAGCAAAGCGGACTCCAAGACTTGCCAAATTGGTGATAAAGCGGCCGGCCGCCGCTACGCTCCAACTGCGACGTCACCGTGGGGCATGCCCCAAAGCTCTGCAGCGCCAGCCCACTGTCCTGGTTGGACGGTGGCTTTTTCTGCCAAGACGACGTGCTCTCTGCCATGGACCGCGTCCATGGACACCCCGACGCTGTGCGCTGTGCTCCAACTCGGCGGCATTGTGGTATCCCTTCCCGCCGGAGGTTTTCGGGGAAGAGGACCGCCCAGTATATAAGGAGCCAGTGTACGACCAAGGAGGGGGATCCCGCATTCACAACTCATTCCACAACCAAGGAGCTACGTCTAAGGAAGAAGACGGAGCTCATCCACCATAGTCCACCATAGCCATAACTGTGCCCTCGGCAAGCACGTTTACTGTGAACCTCTCCAAGCAGTGCAATACATCTTAGCAGGACGTAGGGCTTTTACACCTCCACGGTGGGCCTGAACCTGGGTAGCGGCTCGTGTTCCCTCTGCCGTGATGTTCCTCACCGAGCTCGACGAGCACCGTCGCCGAGGTTGTTGAGGATTTGTTTGACGTTGTGTTCAGCCCCTTACTCGATTCCTGGCTTTTGAGAGACACCCCTAGTTCCTGGGACTAGTCTCCGACATTTGGCGCGCCAGGTAGGGGGTGAGGCGCGTCTTCAACTTCTTCAACCTCTCCGCGCCATGACTGACACGCGAGCTGCGCGTCTCGCGCGACGGACGTCCGGCAGGGCCAACACCGAGCCCGCCGCCAACCACAACCCGCGTGGTCGCCCACGCGCCAACCGCGCTTCAGAGCGCAACGCCGAGCCGCGCGTCGAACATCCTGAGGATGACGGCGGCAACGGCAGCGGCAACGACGGCGGCATCGACGGCGAGGAGAGGAGCTTCCTCCCTGCACCCATCCAGGCGCGAGAGCGCCTCCACGATGGCCGAGCGGCGCCCAGTCCAGCCACCGCGCTGCTGATGGCGCAAGAGCTGCTACGCTACCGTCCCACGCAGGCAGGCCACGACAACTGGCTTGGGCGTCTCGAGGAGCTCATCAACGCCGCCGCCGTCCCCGCCGCTACTACTGCAGCACCAGCGCCTTCTCGCTCGCTGGTGCGCCACTCCGGACGCGAGGGGAACATAGCGCACGGCGCTCCTCCTCCTCCTCCGCCTCCGCCGCCTCCTCCAGCTGCAGCTCCGGCAGCAAACCACCGCGCCGCGTCGCACGCATCCTCGCCGCACGACTGCCAGATCGTGCAGCGAACTCCGGCGGATGCTCGCGTGGAGATCGAGCGCCAGAGGGACCGCCACAACCGCGTCGTGCAGGAGATTGCCGCTGCTGGCCGCCAGAACCGCGGCGTACTCGCTGGTGGCGCCGTGACATACGCCACGGGCTGCACCGCCTTCACCCGCAACCTGCGCCGTGTCGTCTGGCCCGTGAAGTTCAAGCCCGACCTCCCTCCGCGCTACGACGGCAGGACCAACCCTCTGGAGTTCCTGCAGCTCTACACCGTCTCCATCCAGGCTGCAGGAGGCGACGACAAGGTGATGGCCAACTGGCTTTCCATGGCGCTCAAGGACTCCGCGCTCTCGTGGCTCATGAACCTCCCCGAGAACACCATCGACACGTGGGAGGACCTCTGCAAGGTCTTCGTCGCCAACTTCAAGGGCACCTATGAGCGCGCGCTCACCTACAACGACCTTCGCGCGGTGCGCCAGAAGCCTGACGAGACCCTCCGCAGATACATCCAGCGCTTCAGCCAGGTCCGCAACAAGATTCCGAACATCCCGGACTCGCACGTCATCTCCGCCTTCAGGGAGGGCGTCACGAACCGCAGGATGCTCGAGAAGCTCGGCATCCACGACACCCTCTCCTCCGTGGTGAAGCTTTTGACCTGGCTGACAAGTGCGCCAAGGCTGAAGAGGGCCTCCTCTTCGTCAAGAAGGAAGTGGAGGATGACCCTCCAGAGGGGTCCAGGAGCAAGAAGAAGCCTGCGGAGAAGCGCAAGACCACCGCCATCCTCGCGGCGGAGCCTGACGCAAAGCAGCCTCGCGAGGCCTCTCCGGCGGCTGAAGAGAAAAAGGCGGACAATCGCCCATACTGCATCTACCACAACAGGCACAACCACGCCACTGAGACTGCTGGGAGCTCAAGCAGCTCAGCAAGGAGCGCGAGAAGAACTAGGGCCGCGGCGGCCGCGGCGGAGGCCGTGGTGGCCGCGGAGGTGGACGCCACAACTTCCAGCAGAGGGCTCGGGGGAACAACGCCAGGCAAAACGGCAATCTCCCCGACGAGAACCCTGGGGGCTACCAGGCCCCTCAGGGGGCAATAGCCTGCATCCTCAGCGGGTCCCAGGCGCCCAAGTCCAACAACCACTTCAAGCAATTCTCTCGCGAGGTCAGCGCTTCCAGGGCTCGAGGCTTCCCAGCCCCTCAAGTGGTCGCAGTACACCATCGCTTTCGACTCCAAGGACCACCCCAAGTCGACCAAGGCTGTAGGCACCATCCCTCTGGTGTGCACCCCCATCATCAACAACATCGCCGTCGCCAAGACCTCATAGATGGGGGTGCGGGTTTGAATGTCATCTCTGTCGAGACCTTCGAGCAGCTTCAAGTGCCCTACGAGTGGCTTATGCCCTCTAGGCCCTTCACGGGGGTGACGAGTGGCTCCACCACACCTCTGGGGCAGGTGAGGCTCGCGGTCACCTTCGGCACGCCGCAGAACTACCGCACTGAGCAGATCGACTTCGACGTCGCACACATTGGCCTGCCCTACAACGCCATCCTCGGCTACCCCGCCCTCGCGAAGTTCATGGCTGTCACTCACCATGCCTACAACATCGTCAAGCTTCCAGGCAGCGGCGGCACCATCGCCATCCACGGTCAAGTCCAGGACGCAATGCGCTCTGTCGAGACCGCCTACAAGGCCGCTGCCGTGGCATTCCCCGCTGATGAGGACATGGAGCCCCTCGAGAGGCCCGCGAAGAAGAAGCAGTGTTCTCACAGGAGCAGGCAGCCGCGAAGAAGGTGTCACTGGACGACAGCGGCTCGGGGGCTAGCGTCACCATAGGCGCTGGCTTGCCTCCCAAATAGGAAAGCGCGCTCGTCGCCTTCCTCAGGGCAAACTCTGACATGTTCGCATGGACACCGTCAGAGATGTCCGGAGTACCGAGGGAGGTGATCGAGCACCACTTAGCCGTGTGTCCAAACGCACGCCCCGTGAAGCAGAAAGCACGGCGCCAGGCGCCAGAGAAGCAAGAATTCATCATCAAGGAAGTAGAGAAGTTAAAAGAAGCGCACATCATCAGAGAAGTTCCACACCCCACATGGCTCTCCAACACGGTGGTCGTTCCCAAGCACACCGGGGGCGGCAGGCTCTGCATCGACTACACCGACCTCAACAAGGCCTGCCCCAAGGACCCGTACCCCATGCCTCGGATAGACCAGATCGTGGACTCCACCGCCGGCTGCGACCTCCTCTGCTTTCTGGATGCCTTCTCAGGCTACCACCAGATCAAGATGGCGAAGGAGGATGAGGAGAAGACAGCATTCCTCACCCCTTGTGGTGTGTATTGCTACGTCTGCATGCCCTTTGGCCTGAAGAACGCCGGCGCCACCTTCCAGAGGCTCATGAGGAAGGCCTTGGGGGCTCAGATGGGAAGAAATGCAGAAGCCTACGTCGACGACATCGTGGTCAAGACTCGCGAAGAGAACACCCTCATGGAGGACCTCGAGGAGACCTTTGCCAGCCTGCGCAAAGTAAGCATCAAGCTAAACCCCGCCAAGTGCGTCTTCGGGGTACCGTCAGGCAAACTCCTCGGGTTCCTAGTGTCTCACCGCGGCATAGAAGCGAATCCTGACAAGATCAAAGCCATAGAAAGATGCAGCCACCTCGTCGCCTCAAGGACATGCAGCGCCTCGCGGGTGCATGGCCAGCCTCGGCCGTTTCATCTCCAAGTTCGGCGAGAGGGCGCTGCCATTTTTCAAGCTCATGAAGCGGTCTGGCACGTTCAAGTGGACGCCTGAGGCGGACAAGGCATTCGAAGACCTGGCGAGCATCTGAAGCTGTACCTATCAGCCACTCCACAAACAGTGAGCGCAGCCTTGGTGGCAGAAAGGGAAGAGCCAGTCCTCGCCAAGAAGGACACCGCCACGCCAAGCCCAGATCCCCCCGACAAGGAAACATCCTCTTCAGGCCCTGAGCCCCATGCCGAGCCCGCGCAACCAGAAGGCACCCTCGTCGAGGGTCCACCTCTCGAGAGGCTCGACAAGGCTCCCGAGGAGCCCAGCGCTGCGTCACCATCGACAACCCTCGTCGAGCATCCCGTCTACTTCGTCAGCACTGTGCTGCGAGATGCTCGCGAGCGGTACACTATGCAGCAGAAGCTCCTCCTCGCGCTCCTCATCGCTTCCAGGAAGCTGCGCCACTACTTCCAGGGCCACCCCATCACGGTGGTCACATCATTCCCTCTGGAGCAGATCCTGCGCAATCCAAACGCCACTGACCGCGTCGCAGGGTGGAACATTGAGCTGCAACCTTTTGGCCTGCGCTTCGACACCACCAGGGTCATCAAGGGGAGAGCATTGGCTGACTTCGTCGCCGAGTGGACAGACACCCAGCAAGAAGAGCCTCATGAGGCAGAATCCACGCCAGCAGGAGACGCGGCCAAGCCACTGGACCATGCACTTCGACGGAGCATTCGCATGCCAGAACGCTGGGGCTGGCGTCGTCCTGACCTCACCCAAGGGCGACAAGCTCTACTACGCCGTCCAGCTGTGCTTCACGACAGACAAGGTCTCCAACAACATCGCCGAGTACGAGGGCCTCCTCGCCGGGCTCAGAGCCGCAATCGCCCTCGGCATCAAGCGCTTACTCATCAAGGGCGACTCCCAGCTCCTCGTCAACTTCTCCAACAAGAGCTACACGCCTAAGGACGGCCATATGGCCGCTTACCTCGAGGAGGTCCGCAAGCTCGAGAAACACTTCAAGGGGATGGAGCTCAGGCACATCCCACGAAGGGAGAACCAGGAGGCCGACGACATCGCCAGGCGAGCATCACGCAGAGAAGCCCAGCAGGCGGGCGTGTTCGAGGAGAGACTCACCAGGCATCGGTGAAACAGCCAAAAGAAGCGGTCGAGATGAACACGGACGAAGAGCTCCCACCACCACCAACATCTGGAGCACCAGCTGCGGTCCACCCACAGGGGAACGCCTGCTGCTGGCCATGACGCATCAAGAGACGGGCTGGATCGATGAGCTCAAGGAGTACCTCAGGGACGGAGTCCTCCCTGAAGAGGACGCAGAAGCAGAGAGAGTTGCTCGCCAGGCCAAGTCATACTGCCTTCACGAGGGAGACCTGTACCGCAAGCGTCCAAATGGAGTTGCACTAAAATGCGTCCCCCTGAAGAAGGCCGCCAGCTGATCAAGGACATACACAGTGGAGAATGTGGCCACCACTCATCACGCACCTTGCAGGGAAAGTCTTCAGGAGGGTTTCTATTGGCCCTCAGTGCTTCAAGATGCAACCACCGTGTCCAGGCTTGCGAGGCATGCCAGTTCCACGCCAAGCAAGTCCACCAGCCCGCACTGGGGCTCCAGACCATCCCTCTCTCCTGGCCCTTGCGGTCTGGGGGCTGGACATCCTGGGACCTTTCCCACGCTCCAGCGGGGGCTACCGCTACCTCTACGTCGCCATCGACAAGTTCACCAAATGGGCGGAGGTTGAAGCGGTGCGCACCATCCCGGCGAGATCAGCGGTGAAATTCATCAGAGGCCTGGCCTGTCGCTTCGGCGTGCCAAATCGCATCATCACCGACAACGGCTCACAGTTCACCAGCGGCATCTTCAGGGCCTACTGCGAGAGTCTTGGCACACGGCTCTGCTTCGCCTCGGTGGCTCATCCACGAAGCAACGGGCAGGCTGAGCGGCGAACGCAGAAGTGCTCAAGGGCCTCAAGACAAGAAGCTTCAATCGCCTCAAGGCCCACGGCAAGAACTGGATCGAAGAGCTCCCCTCCGTGCTCTGGTCCATCCGCACCACCGCCACGAAGCCCACTGGAGAAACGCCGTTCGCTCTCGTCTATGGCGCTGAAGCAGTCCTCCCCACCGAGATCAAGCATGGGTCCCCACGGATCCTTGCTTTCAACGAGGACAACCAAGAGGAGCTCCACAACGACGACTTGCTGCTGCTCGATGGACTACGCCGCCGTGCCGCCCTCCGAGCGGCGAAGTACCAGCAAGACCTGCGCCGCTACCACAGCCGCCACATACGGCCGCGCACCCTCGAGACAGGCGATCTCGTCCTCAGGAGGATCCTCTCCAGAGAGGCCTCCACAAGCTCTCACCCATGTGGGAAGGCCCCTACAGGGTCGCGCACATCGCCAGGCCTGGCGCGGTACGGCTCGAGACGGAAGACGGCGATCCGATCAAAAATCCATGGAACATCGAGCACCTACGCAAGTTCTACCCGTGATCACGTCAAGAGGGAAGCACGCGTCTTCACCTCCCAGCTTCACCAAGCTTTCCCTTCACGAGGGCCATCTCCACTGAGAGTTTCCTACAACGCGTCGCCACGGGCCGCGGGAAGCCTCAGCCACTCCATGTGGAACCCCATGCCCAGACATGGCGGACTTTGTCTTGGCCTCGCCAAGTGTAATGAACAATTTCAGGTCATCATGAACCTATTGCGCTTCGGCGCCGTTATGTAATATTGCTTGGTGAGTTTGTTTCTTACATTTCATTCGCGCTCACATTTTTCCCCATGCGCACCTCGCGAGCGGGGGCTGAGCACGGTGCCTGTGTCTCGGGAGCATCCCAGCAGCATCGTAAAATCCAAAGGATCCGAGCTCTAACTCGTGGCTCTCCGCCCACGACCGTTATCTCACCAAAGAGCTCTGACTCGTGGGTTAGCTCCCATGCACGTCACCTCACCAAGGACCTTGGTGCTTATTCTCCTCGTGAGATACCCATGAGGAAATCTATGAGCGCGCATGAGTTGTACAACTATGCTTTGCTTGTGGGTTCGCCTCTCTCTCTCCAACACAGGGAACAAGACGCCTTGCAGGGCTCCAAAAGCTCCAAGCCAGCCTCAGGCAGCCTCGAGAGGGAGAACACCTCACCAGGAACACAACACCCTCTACAAAGCAGGCGTCTCGCCAGAGCTAAGTCCAGAACTTACGCCTCATGAGCTCTTTTTCCCTCTCGCTGGTTTTGTCGCCCCTCGAGCCTCTCTTTTCTCTCTTACGCCTCATGGGCTGCTTGCACGTCAAAGGGGAGCCCCTGAGCATCGCGCCTCGAGGGCTCTTACCTCTCTAAGCCTTACGCACCCCCGGCCTTGTCGAGCCCTGACTCCGGCATACCGAAGCGGCGGTGCTATTTGCGCTAAGAGCAGGGTCCTAACGACGTAGAGCGAAAAAGACATGAGGGAACAGATAAAAGGCCTCCCGAGGGGCACTCACACTTGCACAAAGTAAAAGTGTCTTTACAAACCAGCACGAAATAAAAGCGACAAGT
The DNA here is from genome assembly GCA_947311845.1 of Poa pratensis. Lineage (NCBI taxonomy): Eukaryota > Viridiplantae > Streptophyta > Magnoliopsida > Poales > Poaceae > Poa > Poa pratensis. The sequence goes on along the minus strand of CAMZMU010000058.1, from coordinate 5,435,089 downwards.
CTTAAGATAACTAGTGCCCTTGGCACATCTCTCTACAGGGGCAACCTAAGCAGCGGGGTTGTCGTCGTCGCCGTCGACGTCGTCATCCACCTCCTCAGCGCCAGCCTCGTCGTCGCTCTCCTCGACCTCGACCCTCTTGAAGCGTTGAGTGTACTTCTCCACGTCGTCCCACACCGAGGCGTCCAGCTTCGGCGAGTTCCTTCTCCAGAGGCTCCATCACAGACGCGAAGTCGAAGCCGGGGTGGAGGTGTGCAAGGTTGGCGAAGACTTGGCCGACCGCGACGCCAAGGAGCTCGCGGCTCTCGGTGTCGACCAGTCGTCGAGGTTCGTCACGACCTCTTCAAACTTGGTGAGAGCTGCTCGAAGAAGCCAAGGTAGTGGCGACGTCGGAGTTCCCCTCGACAGAGAGCCTGGGGGCTTCGGTCCCCAGGCGGCCCGCAACGGCCCGCACGCCTCACCAAGGAAGCAAACATGCGCTCCCGCTGGCGCGACAAGACCTGCGCAGTCAGAGCGCTCCGCCGAGCTTCCTCGACGAGCTCCACAACAGGCCCCACCTGCTGCTGCATCTCGTTCATGTCCTGCGTCAAGGAGGCAAGGTCCTGCTCCGCGTGCTTCCGAGCCTCCACAGCGTCATGAAGGCGGGAGTCAAATCGCTTCTTCTGAGCCTCAAGCTCCCTGATGCGGCCTCAAGCTCGTTGCGTCTCTTCGTGAAGCGCCCTCCTGCTTCTTGGCCTTCTCGCGAATCCTTCCTGCAATTGTCGCGGAAGAGCTGCTCCTTGGTCGCGGACTCCTCCGCCATCTGCTCCTCCTTCTTGCGGAGGTTCTCGTTGGTCAGCGCGAGGCGCTTCTGGTAGAACGCCTCGTCTTGAGTAACTTTGCTCTCGCGAGACTCCAGGTGCTCCCGCTGCGCAGACTGATCCTTCTCGATCTGTTCGACCTGTTCCTCGCGCTTGCGTAGCTCGGTCTCGCGGGCATCAAGTTCTGCCCCGCGCTGCACCATCTGGTTCTCGCGGACGCGCAGGTCCTCGCGGAGCTTCTCCAGGCCTTGCCGCACGGTCTCCGACTCGGCGATGATCCCGCCTCGCGGTCCAGAGCTCCTTGTGCTTGGTGGAGACCGCCGCCTCGCGCGCCGCCAGCTCCTGATGCTTGGCCTCCGTCTCCGCCTCGAGAGCCTCGCGCTAGCGCTCAGGTCCGCAAGGGTCTCCTCGACCTCGCGGACCACGCTGATGCGGATCTCTTCAGCAGAGCGCAGCGCCGCCTCGCGTTGCGCCTGGGCTGCCTCGTCCTTCCGGCGGCAGCGCTCCACGGTCTCCTGGAGGCAAGCCCAGCCCCGCGCAAGCTCGGCGACCTCCTCCGCCCTGACGTGGTCTTCCTCAGCGAGCTGGGCCTCGAGCCCATCGAGCACCTCCCTCGCCGAGCGAAGGACGCCTCTCGGCGAGCCACAGGGCGCCGACCCAGCAAGGCTAGGGCCCACGATTCTCCAGAGGGCCTGGAAGCGCCAGCGCCTGAGGACTCCGGGGCATCGCGCCTTGGGCTCTGGGTGTCCTCGAGGCGCGCCTGGGGGCTCTGCTGGGAGCCTCCCTCTTCTTCCGTGCAAGGGGCCTTCTGGGGGCTCTGGCGAGAGCCCCCTCGCCTTCTGCGCTGGGAGCCTTCTGGGGGCTCGAGGCGCCCCCACCATCAGCTCCGCCATCTTTCTGCCCCTGGGGAGCACTCTCCTCCCCTCAGGAGCAGGGTTGGCCTTCTCTGCTGAGGCCGTCCCCGCGGCAGCCTCAGCGCCCACCGTAGGCCCTCCAAGGCCCGAGCTCGGTGGAGGCGACGGCACCGTGGTGTCCTCCATGTCGACGTCAGCATGCGTCTCTGCAGACGCAGCTGTTCCCGCCGTGCCCTCCTTCGCCGGCGGCGTGGTCCTTGCCGCGTCCATCTCCGGCGTCTTCTCTTGCGCGCGGGAGAAGCGTCAGGCCGCGAAGGCGGCGGCGTCGTCACCTCAGCCTCCTCCTCCTCTCCTCGTGGCGCTCCTCCGCCCCAGGAGGTGGCGTCGCAGCCTCGGGAGAGGAAGCGGTGGCCTCGTGGTGCACCTCTTCAGTTGTAGGCGTCGCGGACGCCGCGGCAGAGCCGGAGATCTCTCCAAGTCTCCGGAGCCTCCGCCTCTTTGGCTCCTCAGTGCGCTGGAGAGGAAAAGACTCAAAACCCCTCGAGAGGCATACACCAAGAACAACATCAAACAGGAAAGGGAGTACAAAAACTTACGCCGCGGTGTCGACCCACTTCCTCTTCTTCCGCCGCGCGGGCGGAGCACTGGGCTCCGCGCTCGTCCGTGCCTCTGTCTCCTCCTGGGCCCGGCGTTCCTGTCGTGGATCGCCTTGGAGCGAGGCTCGCAGTGGCCCGACGAAGCATCGTCATCGTCGCTCTCTCCTCCCCCTCGACACGCCTCGAGGGGGCAACCACGAACTCGTCGCCGCTGCCCGAGGAGATCGTGGATCTCAGCTCAGGCGCCGCACTCTTCGAGGCGCTCGAGTTCTCCGCCGAGGAAGCGGCGCCCCGAGGCCCGGTGCGCCCGCGTCAGACTCCGCGGGCGTCTCCGTCGTCTCCTCGTCGCCCTCAACTGGCGCCCCCTGCGCCGCAGACTCCGGGTCCTCGCGAGGCCCAACGTGCCCCTTAGGCACCAGGCCCCACTGGTCGAACTTCGGCATCGTCTGCACGTGCGAGACGCGGCGCCCGAGATCGATCCGATGGAGCGGCACAGTCTGGTCGGTGGGCGCAGGGATGTCTGGAGACGTGAAGAGGTCTCCATGAGGGCGTGCAACTCCTCCTTCGTGTAGAGGGTAGCGCTCAGGCGCATCTTGTCCCTCTGGTTGGAGTACAGCCACATCGCGTCCGCGTGCTCTGGAGCGGAGCAATGCGGCGCCTCACGAAGTCCTTGGCCACCATCTGCCCGGTGAGGCCGGCCTCGCGGAGGTCCCTCAAGCGCCTCACCACAGGGCCAAGCGTCGCGCCCTTGAGCCCTTGGAGGACCAGCTCGCCCTCTTCGTCGGAGGCGCTTCAGGCAGCTCGAAGAAGGCGCTCTGGCTCCCGAACTGCATGAGGAACCAGCGCTTGCGGAAGTCCTCCACCTTCTTCGTCACGCTGGTCACGATGTTCTCGCCGTTCCACGCGATGGGGATGTAGACGCCTTCATGCCGTCGGTGATGCGGAAGGACACACACCCCGACCGCTCCTTGTTCGCCGTGAACCGGAGCGCGTAGAAGCTGCGGAAGAGGTCCACGAAGGCGGAATGCCGATGTACGCCTCGCAGAGGTAGGCGAAGATGGCGAGGACGAGGATGGAGTTGGGGTGGAGATGAAGAACCTGGATCTGGTAGCGCTCCAGACCGCCAGGAAGAAATCGGAGAAGGGAGGAACGAGCCCGGCGAAGAGAGAGTGCATGAAGATGGGGTAGAAGCTGCCGTGGGAGTTGCCCGCACGCTTGAGCACCGTGGCGCCGTGCTCGTTGGTCTTCGAGGCCGCCATGTGACGCACCTTGTCCAGCTGCGCCTCCGTCTCGAAGCGGGAGCCGCTCAGAGCCGGCTCGAAGTCACCGTCCCGCTGCATCTCAGCAGGCTCGCCGCCCTGCACCACTGCCTTGCCCTTCGTGGCAGCGGTGGCCTTCTTGGGCGCCATTGCAGCAAGGTCGCGAAGGAGAGTTTGGGGATTGAGCGCTGGGAAGAAGAGATGGAAGGGGAACGAGTGGAGTAATGGCCGCCTGCGCCGAGCTCTTCGCCTTATATCGGCTCATCGAGCCGTTACAGGGACGTGGCGGGACCCACCACCACGCCCGTTACTTCAGAGGAGATCGTGGGATCGTGCCGGCCGTGACGCTCCACGTGTCTCGGGCTTCGCAGGCTTCTTTGGGCCCACGACGATTCGCCTCCGCCTGAGGAGCTCCAGCGTGCCCATCGCGGGCCCGGGGGCTACTGTCGGCCCAGTGGAAACCGGGGTACCATGGGCCGGCCTGCCACAGCCCTCAACGCTCCGCAGGAATTTCTACTAAGGACCAGGCTTCAGCCTGACGAGCCTCGCGAGGCATTTTCCCTCGCGAGGGCTTCTTGCTCGATTGAGCATTTCTGCTAAGGACCAGACGATCGGCCTAGGGGCCTCGAGGGGACCTCTGCCTCGGGAAGGCCTCCAGGCCCTGGCGCGTCTCCGCGCCACCCTCGGGAGGTTTTCCCTCGCGAGAAGTCAACGGCTACCTCGGCGAGGCTTCAGGCCCTCGCGGGGTTCCTTCAAGTGGAAGCAAGCTCCTGCGCCGCTGCAGAGCGCACATGGGCTCTGCCCGCCACAGAGTGACGCGCGCGCCTGCGCGCGATGACGAAGACGCCGCAGTTGCCATTCTCGTGTATAAAGTGGTCAAGGAGCTGCGGCAAGCAAAGCGGACTCCAAGACTTGCCAAATTGGTGATAAAGCGGCCGGCCGCCGCTACGCTCCAACTGCGACGTCACCGTGGGGCATGCCCCAAAGCTCTGCAGCGCCAGCCCACGTCCTGGTTGGACGGTGGCTTTTTCTGCCAAGACGACGTGCTCTCTGCCATGGACCGCGTCCATGGACACCCCCGACGCTGTGCGCTGTGCTCCAACTCGGCGGCATTGTGGTATCCCTTCCCGCCGGAGGTTTTCGGGGAAGAGGACCGAGCCCAGTATATAAGGAGCCAGTGTACGACCAAGGAGGGGGATCCCGCATTCACAAACTCATTCCACAACCAAGGAGCTACGTCTAAGGAAGAAGACGGAGCTCATCCACCATAGTCCACCATAGCCATAACTGTGCCCTCGGCAAGCACGTTTGTACTGTGAACCTCTCCAAGCAGTGCAATACATCTTAGCAGGACGTAGGGCTTTTACACCTCCACGGTGGGCCTGAACCTGGGTAGCGGCTCGTGTTCCTCTCTGTCGTGATGATCCTCACCGAGCTCGACGAGCACCGTCGCCGAGGTTGTTGAGGATTTGTTTGACGTTGTGTTCAGCCCCTTACTCGATTCCTGGCTTTTGAGAGACACCCCTAGTTCCTGGGACTAGTCTCCGACAGTCACAACTGAATGAAAAATGACCACTAGAAGCACTCTAGGGCATAATTAAAACCTCAGCAGAGCACACACATTAATGAAGAGAGATGCGGAGATGTTCGAATTCAGTTATCTTCAGTCTTTGAGGATGCAAAATTTGCACAGAGAGGCTGACAGGCATGACCCACTCTAGACCATAACCTGTGTGTATCGCGCAACCTTAACAAGGTCAAAACTACGGCCGCAACTGAAAGAAAAATGACCACTAGAAGCAACCATTGGCATAAATAAAAAAATCCATCGGAGCACACACGATCCTGAAGAGAGAGGCCGACATTGAGGAGAGGTTTGATTCAGTTATCTTCAGTCTTTTGAGGGGGCAAACCTTGCACAGAGAGGCTGACACTCATGACCCACTTTGTAGACTATAACGCGTCTACATCGCCAGCCCTTAACAAGGTGAAAATCACGGAGCAAACACACGTTTCTGAAGAGAGAGGTTGACGTCAGGACCACATCGACCAACAGTAACGGGAGCAACCAAAAGACAGAGAAGTTATATAAAAAAAAGATAGAGAAGTCGGCTAGTATCGCTCAACAGTATCCGGAGTCACTGACATGGTGGAGCCAGCGGCAAGAGCAGTCTCTCAAGAAACGATCTCTCAAGAAACGAAGCAGCAGGATTAAAAAAAGTGGGCAATAATCGATCACAAGTATTAGTAGTCACTGACATGGTGGAGCCAGCGGCAAGAACAGTAGCGCAAGAACGGAGCAACGGAATGAAAAAAGTGGGCAAGAATCGATCAGAAGTATTATGAGTTGCTGACATGGTGGAGCCAGCAGCAAGAAGAGCAGCGCAAGAACGGAGCAACAGAATAAAAAAGTGGGCAAGAATCGATCAGAAGTATTATGAGTCACTGACATGGTGGAGCCAGCGGCAAGAACAGCAGTGCAAGAACGGAGCAAGGGGATGAAAAAAGTGGGTAAGAATCGATCATCAGTACAATGAGTCACTGACATGGTGGAGCCAACGGCAAGAACAGTGGCTCAAGAATGGAGCAACGTGATGAAAAAGTGGGCAAGAATTGTTCAGCATGATCCTGAGTCACTGACATGGTGGAGCTCGCGTGATGAACATCACGGGAGGAAACGGAGCAACGTGATGAAAAAGTGGGCAAGAATCGTTCAGCATGATCCTGAGTCACTGACATGGTGGAGCCCGCGTGATGAACATCACGAGAGGAAACGGAGCAACGTGATGAAAAAGTGGGCAAGAATCGTTCAGCATGATCCTCCGTCACTGACATGGTGGGGCCAGCACCAAGAACATCATCGAACCCAGCCATCGAGTAACAGAGCAATCTAAAAAAGAGCACCTGGATCTTGATATGTGAGCGGGGTGTGTGGTTCGATGTTTTTAGAGCGCAAATGGACTCGCTCGACGTTATACGAGCGCCAGGGGTATCGATCCCAGTTAAAAATCGAACACGCAACCGAGAAACTTAGCTTCTAACCATGAAATTTCAGGAAGATCGTGGGCGATAAGTGCCTCGCAACCTGAAAAACGGTTTTCAACCACGAAAATCCAGAAAGATTGTGGTCTATAGGTGCCATAGACCACGATTTTGAAAATCCGTGGTCGTTGCTACCATCGACCACGAAAAGAAAAAACAGCGAAATTTCGTGGCCAAAGGCCGCTTTAGACCACGGTTTTGGCGGAAGGTCGTGGTGTATGGCAAAATTTCTTCTAGTGACCTAAGTCCGAGAAATGACTATGAGTCATATATGTGACCCGAGATAAAATCCATGTACGATTACCAAGTAATGACTTGGGAAGATCTTCTTGATGGCATCTAGGCCGTCAAAAGAATATGGAATTTTATGAGAAAATAGACACTGATAAGGATCGATTTGTCGCGAAAACTGTTTTGACAGATTCGAAAGTTGACCACAACGAGATTTTGTCTCAAGTGGCGAAGCCTAAGTCTATTCAGGGTTGTTTAGAATTACTATAATTTCAAACTGAGAAATTGATAGATGGATAAGGAAACCATGTTTCTTAATGTTACCATTAAGAAAGAGTTGTAATTAGTACAATAAAATGGTTTGTTGATCCTATGGATGCTAAACATGTATGCAAACTTCAGCTTTCCATTCATGGGCTGAAGTAAGCATATCGGAGCTGGAATCTTCACTTTGATAATGTGATCAAAGGATTTTGGAGTCGTCCAAAATAGTTGAAGAATCCTGCATTTATAAAGAAGTGAGTGGGAGCTAAGTAGCTTTTCTTGATCTTATATGTGAATGGCATATTTTAGTGGGAGCTAAAAGAAATTCCCTGGTCTTATATGCGGAAGGCATATTTGAGTGGGAGCTAGGTGTCATTTCTGATTTTATATGTAATGACATATTGAGAATGATACAGATCCTCTAGTAAAGTATAAATGATTATTTAAGTGATTAAATTCTCTATGAATGAAGTTAGGAGTATTAGTCATCAGGTCTATAATTTGAATAGATCAAAAGGAGCTTAATAACAATAAGTCAGAATATTTTCCTAGGTTATGATTCTGAAGTTTTTCAGAATAGAACAAGCGAAGAAAAAGGTTCTTGCTTGTATGACTAGGTAAAATATTAAGTTTATCTTGGCGTTTCAGCGATAGCTAAAGAAAGAAAAGGATGTTCGACATCCTCTATGCCTCAGCCATAGATTCTATCAGACTGAAAGCTTGACTTGGTGTGACCCAAGTTCTTTATTGAAGAACGGGTTCTAGACTGATCCCTGGATGGATCAATGAACGAACGTTAAGTATATTCTTCAGTGTCTAAAGAGAACTGAAGATATGTTTTATGGTATAGGGTAAGAGTGAAAAGACAACTTGCCGTAAAAAGGTTACGATGATGCAAGTTATGACACTGACCCATACGACTAGAACTCTCATACAGGAGAAGTCCTTTGTTTTGAAGAAAGACATGGTTAGCTTGCGAAGTTGCATATGAATGCACTGTGGCATAATCTACATAGGTATAGGAATATATGGCTAATTCAGAAGTAGCAGGTATGATTGGACTGAGCGGTTTTCCCGAGCATGCCTGGTTCCCCTTAATAGATCTCTTAGACTTTTAAGGCCCATGCTACGCAAAGTTTCAAGACTCACTCCATCGGCAAACATATGTTTCACCGTTATCATAAGATACGGGATGATGTCAAACTAGGTGACATAGAAGTGTTGCAAAGTATATACAGATCTCAATGTGTGAGAACTGTTGACTGTATTCCTCTTCCACGAAACAAGCATGCACCAAGTTGCTATAGGTGTTAAGCTTTTACCAAGTTGTAAACTAGATTAATTTGTACTCTAGTGCAACTGGGAGACTGGAGGAGATATGCCCTAGAGATAATTAATAAAGTGTTTTTATTTATCATATCTCATTTGTTCATAATATGTTTTTGTATCATGCTATAACTGTATTAAGCGGAAACATTAATACACGTGTGGTACGTAGACAACCAGGTCCCTAGCTAGTAGCCTCTATTTAACTAGTCCGTTGTGCAATTGATGATCGAGGTTTCCTGATCATGTGACATTTATGTCAGTTGACAATGGAGTCATGTCATTGGGAGAATGATGTGATGGACATACCCAATATTTGTAGGACGTAGTCATTACGCCTTTGACCGTGAGATCAACTCTAATTGCTATTCCTGAAAGATACTTTGATTGCATCAACCGTCATATCTTAATAGTGTGACCATAAAGGTGTCCCTCTCGGGTATCGGAAGGGAGTATGTTGAGGCGAGGGATCAAGAGCGGGATTTGCCAATCCGCATAGCAGGATAGATACTCTGGGCCCACTCGGTGAGATTATGTCAATGAGCTTGCAAGCATGTGACTAGGTCACTAGGACATAATATCACGGACGAGTAAAGAATAGTGTTGTCGATAACGAGATCAAGCTAGGTATCACGATATCTAAGATCGAGTCTCGCACACGCTAAGTATCGCCAGGCAAAAGGTTTAAGACTCGACGTCTAAGGTTCGAACGACAAAGTTATTCGTTATCTCACAGGGATTAATCCTGGGTTTCCAAGGTCCACGGATTAGTCATTAATCGGAGAATGTGTCTCGATTATGTCTGGCGAGATCTCGAATGCTAGGGTAACACACTTAAGGGGAGATGATTTGTATAATAGATCGGACATGAAAGAGAAAATAATAGAGAACACCGGAAGTGTTCCGGGAGAGTTCCGATGGAGATCGGTACTGGGTTGCGTGTACAGAATTTTAAAAATTCCGTATTGCTACGCAACACCTCCCAAGATCTACTATGAAGATACATGCGAATACGAAGATCCGAAGATCTAGATGGAATACGTTACCAACACCGAAGTCGCGGAAGAAGTGTTGATGATGTTTGTCGATGTAGCTCGTCTCCGTCTCCCTCAACCAAGCCTGGTAGAGAGATTCCGGCGCCTCCTCCTCCTCGCCTTGTCACCTTGATCCAGCAGAGTGAGGGTCAACCGTCGAGTTCGACAGCTCACCCCTCCGAGAGCTTGCACGCATATGTCGGGAAAGGTTCAGCAAGGCTTCGTCGTCCAAGCTTGAAGCTCTACTGGTGTATATGAAGGTGGAGATTCTCAACACATGAGAAGGAGAGAGAGATATATTAGATCTAGTCTAATCGGAAAGGTTGCCTCTAATTAGAGGTTCCTCTAATCCAACTAGAAGAGATCTAAACTTGAGAGCTAATTGTGTGTCTCAATATTGTGCTCTCCAAATAAGAGGGGGTGGTGTTTATATAGATGGACCAAGGGGTGGAGGGACTTGGGTAAGGGGAAAGCTCCCTAGTCCAACTCGGTTTGGACAAGGGGAAAGTCCCCTTGCCCAATTTAGTATGGGAGGAGGAGTTGGAGTAGGACTCCAACTCCCCCCTCCACCGCCTCCATGTGCCACCGCCGGGTGGGGCCCACCTAGGGCCGAACCGACCTAGGCGGGTGGGGCCCACCCCGGTGCGCCGACCTGGCGGGTGGGGCCCGCCCTAGGCCGGCCCGCCCAGGCCACCGCCGCCGCCTTGCCCCGCCGTGGGCCGAGGCCCACAAGGGTTCGGCCGGGGAGGAGCCTCCCCCTTCGGCGCCCTAGCCCACCACCACCATGTGGTGGTGCGACTACCTTGGTGGGCCCTCGGGCCCATTTTGGTAGCCCCATGGTGGGCTCCAATTTAATAATAATATTTTCCATAATTATTTATTAATTAAATAATTCAATATTTAATTAAATCACAATTAAATTATACTTTGTCCAATTAATTCTTATTTGAATATTTCCTTTTACAGAATATTTCACCGAATTAATTACCTATCATATGAAACACCTTTTATATGATCCGAGACACCCAGTGTCTGCTGACAAAATACTCTGGATAAATATCTCCATCAATATATAAACCTTCGGAATAAATTCCGACCTGTGATAGCAACTTCTATCACAAAACAATCTCTCCGATAAAAACATATCAATCACGCAGACACTATGTCGGTGATACTCTCTCCATTGTTCCAGACCAACCATAATACACAACTAACCAATCCTAGTTTAAGCGTGGCCACCTACAGGTTCGATAACATGTAGCTATAATTGAATAACCAATCACCGGTCATTGTCAGATCCATGGACGATCTGAATAAGTGCTACCGTTATGCGAAGACACTCTGTTGAACCTGCTGGTCATTTAATATATCATTCCCATTACTCGTGATACCAAAACTTCACCCGAGATATAGATCCGTGGATGTTACCATGAATCAATAAATTGATTCACAACATCTTTGTCTATCTCGTTATCGACAAGTTCGCTTTACTCGTTTCCGTATTATGATATCCCACACGGTGTAACTTCACCATGCATTGTCTGCAGAACATATTGGATACCTTTATAATACCGAGAAGGCCCAAGGCGTATCTCTCTAATTACCGAGGAGTAATTTCCCATCTCGGAACATTAGGATATACACACACCTTGAAGCCACCCAGTGACAGCCTTTTCGACACCCAGTTACGGCCGTGCCATTGACTGTACCAAAGCAACTCTTCCAGTATGCATAATCCTAATAACCTGATGGTTACAGGACATGTTATATAATAACCTTACTGTGATAAAGCTAAGGACAAAGAAACGACTTAACGGAATCTCTTAGCATACCAAAACTTGGGTTTACCCGGCCATATTATTATCCAATAATATGCCACTCATTGATGCTGACATATACAATGTCCATGACTAGGAAAGCAGTGTCATCAAGCAATCAACAAGTTAGTCCGTAAAAGAACTAGGGTATATTTTACGTGTTCATATTCTCTACACGTACGAGTGGGCTTTCCCCTGAATCACGTATCCAGAAACCACCGTAGTTATAGCATAGAAAATACAAATCATAATTGATGAATCAGATGTATAAATACATTGCCTTTTGGGCATACATCCAACAGTCTCCCACTTGCACAACTGGCAATTTCTAGTTTGCATAAGTTTAACATCTGATCGATGTTTGGTGTTTCTCATGCTCACTCTTATGTGGTTGACAAGGGTATACATCTCGGGTACCCTACCGTGAGGGTACCTGGTGCACGTGACGTCTAAAGGCCCAATAGCGAAGAGCCTACTCGACGCCCAAGACAAGAAGCCCAAGAAGATGGAGTACCCTCCAAGATTAGACATAGGCATAGTCGGTTTAGACTTTCCTTACGTGTAAACTAGGTCGGTTATGAACTCCCGAGACCCAGCCTATTTAAAGGCTGGGAGGGGTGCCGATCTAGGGCAAGCCATACTCGAACCACCAAAAGCCCTAGCGAGATCGATATCTCGCCAGAGCTCCCTTGTAACCGCATAATCTCACACAATCAATACCAGACAAGCAGGAAGTAGGGTCTTTACCTCCTCCCGAGGGGCCTGAACTTGGGTAAATCTTTGCCTCTGCTTGTCAGCCGACAAAACTAGCAGTACTACCACGTTCTCTCCCCATAATCTCAACCCTAGGTCCTAACCATGGGATTTGATGAGTTAACCCCTCGTCAATTGGCGCCGTCTGTGGGAAAGAATAGTGCTGGACTCACGGTTTCTTCGGTTCCATCGGAAAACGGCGACTCGCCGGCTGCGTCAACAAACCAGAACTCGCTGACTCGGGCGGCACACGGCAACACGCCGACTCACTCGACAAACGGCAGCACGCCAGCTTCACCTGCAAAAAGCACATCAGATCCTCTGATGGACTTCGAACCACACTCGCCAGAATTCCAGGAGACGTTCGCTGATCTCGAGTCAGGTTTGGGTCTAACCGTTGGCTCATTCAATTTTTTCGTCAACAAGCTTGGTGTGCAGGACTTGACAGATCCACGCCAACTCGCGACTTCCGCACCTGAGGCTCCATCGATCGCGGCTCCTTCGACTGCGGCTCCATCAACTGCGTCCATACCATCGTCGATCCTCCCATCCTGCTCGTCTGCAACAACCATGTCAACTCGAGAGATCGACGAGTTCTTCGCGAAAGAGCTCCAAGGTGAGGAGGCCGAATCAGCATACCGCACAAACGATCCCGAGCTCAATCTTCCACTCGAGGGTAGCTTCGACTGCGGGATCTCCCTCAGCGACTTCGACAAGCCCGAAACTCATATCGACAACCACGTCGACTCCGAGATCTGCACCAACAACAACTCGACTTCGAGATTCATAACAACTTCGCCGACGCCGAGATGAGCATAGGCGATGAAGACATCGACAGCGAGATCCGTCCAGACGGACCACTCGACGAGCATATCGACTCCGACATGAGCCTTGATGAAGACGTCGAGTCCATGACGGGACTCGAAAACACATACACATACCCTCGGGTGATACCCCAGCAGGTCTTTGTTGCCTTTGCCGCAGAATCATCTGATATTGCGGCCAGTCGCAGGCCTACAGAATTCCCGTGCACAGTTACTATGCCGGATGGAGTCACAACTCTCACAATTACTGCTGAGATGGCAGCAAAAGCAGATAAAGTCATCAAGGAGTGCACAATGATGCCAGTGGACGCAACACGAGAGGAGATGTTGACCTTCCAGTACTTCAACTGGCAGGAATCACTTCGACTGCAGCAGTCAGAGCAACACTCGAAGAACGTAAAAAGCAAGCTAGCTTGTCGAGTGTACGGAGAAGACAGCTCTCCTGAGCTCCACCGGGCGAGCAGACACAAGACCCAGATCAAGGCTATCAACCTCGCGGAAGATGAGAGGGCAGCATTCACCCGCAACTTAGGCCACTCTTTCATGACATTCGACGAGGAGGAGTGCCAGTACCCAAAACAGCTGTGGGTGCCCTCTTTACTGCTGCAGCATACCTAGAGGCAATCAAGCCTCCAGCGGATGACCCCAATGCAAAACTACATCGCCAACAGATCAAATCACTCGCCTTAGCGCAAAGGCCATACGCCAAATCCCAAAAACTCCAGGAGGGAGTCGAGACCGTGCCATAGAGACACGCGTCGTGAAGAACATAATCGCAGTGGTCGCCGTCACCACTCGAAGGAAAGAAGCGGCTCACGCGGCGCAGGTCCAGAGCAGATCACGCAGATCTTACAGTAGCGACTCATACTCTGATCAGGAGCCTGAGCCACACGGAGCTCTGTGCTTCACTCGACGCGTCCGCGAGACACGGATGCCCAAAGGGTTCAAACTCACATCTGAACAACCCAAATACACGGGTCGACAGGAACCTTCAGGGTGGCTGGAAGACTACAGACTGGCTGTCGCGTGCCAGCGAGGCACAAATATCACAGCCATGCAATACATACGACTCATGCTCGAAGGCACAGCCCGCGACTGGCTCAAGGCTTACCTCCATCAACATACGACTCGTGGGATCACTTCCGCACAGACTTCATCAAAAACTTCGAGCCTCTATGTGAGCGCCCAAAAACGTTCGAAGAGCTGCGAGCCTGCGTTCAACGGTCAGACGAAACGTTGAGGTCATACATCCGACGATGGACTGAGATACGCAACTCAGTGGGAGTAATTTCAGAAGATATGGCCATGGATGCTTTCATCATGGGCCTCGCCAGGCGAGATTTCAAAGAAGCACTTGGTCGCCAAAAGCCAACCTCTGTGGCTAACCTCCTGAAGATCGCGACTGAGTGGGCAGACGGAGAAGACATGGCGCGCACCACACGCGGGTCCTCACCCCGTGACAATCATGAAAGTAGCAGTCGAAGCCGCAGAGACTCATACAGAGACGACCGAAGGCGCAAGCGTTCAAAACGTCACTACGACGACGACAGACCCGAATTCATGGCGGCTGGTTCTCCACACCCCGCAACGACCAAGACAGAAGCGACCGGTGGTCAGAAGATCGACGGGACAGTCGAGATGATCGACGGGACAGTCGAGATGATCGCCGGGACAGTCGAGACCGCGGCCAACGCAGCGACAGCTACAAGAGGAAAGACTGGCGCAAGTCGCGCTCCGGCGCACAATCCGAGCGATCATTCGAAGAAAAGATGGATGCTGATTGCAGATTCCACCTGTACAAGGGGAAGACGGAAAATTGCGCTCCAATCACTCGATGAGAAACTGCAGAGAATTCGACCAACTAGCATCTGAATATGTGCAACTCAGAAAGGCAGCAGCCGCACACGCACCCGCACCTGCACCTGTGCCTCAGCCAAACAATGTGCATGTTCTGATGGCACCACCCCACCACCACAGCCTGCCGCAGGCGGAAATCTCGCGGGTGCCATACAACCCGTACCTCGGGTGGACGAACCTCAGTACCCTCCGCCCCAAGGGCAGATGTACATGATACAGAAAGGTCGCCCTTCCAACAGGGAGCAAAAACTTCGCACTCGACAAGTAAACATGGCGGTCATGTCACCTCCTGCCGTAACTGAATTCTTGAAGGGATCCGAAACTGCAATAAGCTTCAGCAGAGAGGACCACCCCCATCGGTCGTTCGTCCAGGGCACTCTGCTCTGGTACTCGACGCACAAATTGGAGGCTACGCCATGTCCAAGGTCTTCATGGATGGTGGCAGCGGCATAAACATCATCTTCGCAGATACGCTCCGCAAAATGAACAGGTCAGTCGAAAACCTGCCAAAATCCTCAAATACCTTTCACGGTATCGTCCCAGGCAAAGCAATAAGCCCAGAAGGCACCATACAACTCGACGTTACGTTCGGGGACAAAAACCACTTCAGGACGGAGTCGATTGAGTTCGAAGTTGTCGACTGGAAGTCACAATACCATGCCATACTTGGACGCCCGACGTTCGCTCGATTCATGGCGGTCCACACTACGCATACCTCCAGCTAAAATGCCTGGACCAAAAGGAGTAATCACAGTCAAGGAAACTTCCAAAAGTCCGACTCTTGCGACCGAGAGTTTAGCAAAATCTCTGAGATGTTCGGCATGGAAGCAACACTCGCCGATCTAGCGGTCTCCAACGATCGAACACTTATGCCAGAGCACAAGAAGGTGGCAGTCGACAGAGCATTCAATGCCACCAATGACACAAGGTCGCATCAGGTGCACCCGACTGACCCGACCAAGACAGTCAATGTCTCTTCGAGTCTGCCTATCGCATAGGAAAGCGCGCTCGTCGAATTCCTCCGTGAGAACTGGGATATATTTGCGTGGTGTCCAGCCGACATGCCAGGTATTCCCAGGGAATTCGCCGAGCACTCTCTCCAATTATTTCCAGATGCTAAACCAGTCAAGCAAACAATGCGCCGCATATCCGGCCCGAAAAGAACCGCAGTCGAAGCCGAAGTCGACAGACTACTCGCAGCAGGTTTCATCAGAGAAATCAAGAAATCACAATGGGTGGCCAACCCCGTACTTGTAGAGAAGAAGCACACAGATATCCTTCGGATGTGCGTAGATTTCACAGCACTCAATAAATGTTGTCCAAAGGATCACTTTCCACTACCTCGAATCGACCAGATCGTCGACTCCACCGCCGGGTGCGCTCGCTTGTCCTTCCTGGATGCTTACTCGGGTTACCACCAGATAAGGATGAAGAGAAAACGGCGTTCATAACCCCACTCGGGGTCTACTGCTACACAACCATGCCTTTTGGGCTCAAGAACGCAGGCGCAACCTACCAGCGCATGATGCAAGACTGCCTCAAGAAGCAAATTGGGCGAAACGTCCAGGTCTACGTAGACGACATCGTCATCACAACAAGGGAGGAAAACACACTACTCGATGACTTGCGAGAGACGTTCGCAAACCTCAAACGCTTCCACATCAAGCTCAACCCGAAGAAGTGCACGTTCGGCGTGCCAGCCGGGCAGCTCTGGGGTATCTAGTCTCGGCTCGTGGAATCGAGGCGGACCCGGAGAAAATACAGGCCATCTTGACGATGCAAAGGCCTTCAAAGCTCCATGACGTGCAAAATTAGCGGGTCGAGTGGCAGCACTCAGTCGATTCATCAGCAAACTGGGCGAAAAAGCACTCCCGTTCTATCGACTGATGAAGAAAGCAGACAAATTCGAGTGGACGCCAGAAGCCGAAGCAGCCTTCACGGACCTCAAGCGAGTCCTCACAAGCCCTCCAATCCTCGTCGCACCAAGGGAACGAGAGCCACTATACCTATATGTCTCCGCAACTAACAGGGTGGTGAGTACCGTACTGGTAGTCGAACGCAGGGAGGAGGGACACGCCCAAAGCATACAACGCCCAGTCTACTACTTGAGTGAAGTCTCTCCATATCAAAGCAGCGGTACCCGCATTATCAAAAGCTGGCCTACGCCGTGTTCATGTCCTCAAGGAAGCTGACGCACTACTTCGCAGAGCACCCGATCACTGTAATCAGCACCTCAGGGATCGGAGACATCCTCACAAATCCCAACGCAACTGGGCGAGTCGCAAAATGGCTCATCGAGCTAGCACCACGAGATAGCAAGTATGATTACCCGAAGGCCATCAAAGCACAAGTCTTACCTGACTTCCATACCGAGTGGATTGAAGCTCAGTTGCCAGGAGCACCAGATGTGTCCAACTCATGGACTATGTACTTTGACGGCTCAAAGAAGAACGAAGGCGCAGGCGCAGGTGTCATCCTCATATCACCAAAAGGCGACAAGCTTCGCTATATCCTGCAGATGGGATTCAAGTTACCATCCAATAACGAAGCAGAGTACGAGCAAAAAATGAAGGCTTGCGACGCAATAGCAGATAACATGATCGCCTACCGTGACCTGTACAACCTAATGGAGGGCAGCTTCGAAGGCTGCGAGTTGCGGCACATAGGGCGTGAGAGCAATGAAGAAGCAGATAAACTAGCCAACATTGGCGCGACCAAAGCACCGGTTCCACCTGGTATCTTCCTCGAGCGCATCGAACATAGATCCATCAAGCAAAAGCGGACAACTCCAAAGTCACCCGCACCAGCCAAGAGCAAAGTACCCAGCACAGAGGACCCGCCAGTCGAAGTACTCCTCATTGAGCCAACTTGGACTCAACCTTTCCTCGCATACATACTCCGCGGCGAAGTATCTGATGACATAACAGAGTCAAGACGCATCACTCGACGATCTAAAGCATACACCGTCATCAACGGCGAACTATACAAGCGCAGCATATCAGGTATGTTCCAACGATGCATAGCATTCGAAGATGGCTAGGCTATCCTTCGTGATATTCATGCAGGTACCTGCGGGCATCACGCCAGCAGTCGATCACTCCTAGCCAAAGCCTTTCGCGCAGCCTTCTACTGGCCCACCGCACTCAAAGACGCGGAGGACATAGTCAAAAGGTGCATCGGCTGTCAAGAATTCGCCACAAAGCCGCACGCACCCGCATCGGCGTTGAAGACAATACCATTGGCCTGGCCCTTCGCCCAGTGGGGGCTCGATATGGTTGGGCCACTCAAAAAATCCTCCCATGGAGGGCATACTCACCTTCTGGTGGCGGTCGACAAGTTCACCAAGTGGATTGAAGCAGTTCCTATCACAAGTTCGACTGCCACTACAGCAGTCAATTTCATAAAATCCATCATATATCGCTTCGGTGTACCAAGCAGCATCATCACTGACAACGGTAGAAACTTCACGGCTGAAGAGTTCCGATCCTTCTGCAAAGAGCAGGACATCACGCTCAACTACGCATCCGTGGCACACCCGCAGTCCAATGGCCAAGTCGAAAAAGCCAATGGACTCGTGACGAGCGGAATCAAGAAGCGCCTCTTGGTTCCACTCAAAAGAGCCGCGGGTGCTTGGGTCGAAGAACTCCCATCTGTCCTATGGAGCCTACGCACAACTCCTAACGCTTCAACACAGTTCACCCCATTTTTCATGGTCTACGGCGCAGAGGCAATCCTGCCATCAGATGTAAGATTCAATGCACCAAGAGTCGAAGCGTACAACGAAGAAAATGCAGATGAAGCACTCGAAGATGCAGTCGACTTGCTCGAAGAAGCTGTAACATCCCAAAAATATTATAAGTATTTTTATTCCAAAAATGTGGGCCAACAAAAACTTTTGTTGATAATTATGTGTTGTTTGCAAGTTGTTGCTTGTGGTAATTATTCCTTGTTGCTTGTGTTGCTTGTTTGCTTGAATTGATAAATTGATTTACAAAAGCAAAAGGGAAATAAGAAAAATAAAAGTGATAAATAAGAAACTCAAAATCGTTTCAAACAAAATTCAGAGGAGTGGTGATGTAAACACTCCCATTTTGATTCTTACTACTTTTTCTCTCCAATACTATTTTTAAACTAGTTTTAAAATTGTAAAGTAAAATCAATTTGAAATAAACCAAAATACCAAATTCAAAACCCTATGAATGAAAATGATTCAAAACATTGCAAAGCCAAATTTTGGGAGCTTCTACATGTTATGGGGAGGCCCCACAATTATTGGCAAATTTTTCTAAAATGTTTAAGTGCCCCAAATAAAATCTTGAAATGCTACTGGTTTGAAAAGAAATAAAAGAAAATTAGAGAAGAAAAAGGGGCAGGGAGTTTTCTGCAAAAATGCAGTCGTCTCCTACCCCTAGCTCACTGTCGCCGTCGCCGTGTCGACGCGGGACGCCGCGCTCCTCGCCGCTCCTAGGCCCCCCAGGCCCTCAGCTCGCGCCGCCGTGCCTCTGCAGCCTCTGCGCCGCAGAGGAGAGCACTTGAACGCTCTCGCTCGCCCCGACGCTGCCCTGTCCCTCTCTGCTCCGCCGAGAGGAGCTCGACGGCGCCGGCCAAATTAGGCCCCCCTCTGCTCCCCGACACGCACTCGTCGCCGTAGCTGCTTCTAGAACATGCCCGGACCCCGGAAGACCTCACGGCGACACGCACGTCGCACCACCGCCGCGGAATCGATCCACCACCGTGCGCCATGGACACCGCCGTGCACCGCGACCACCGTGGACCGTCCCCGCGCTATAAAAACCACACCTACCCCCTCTGGACACTCCACACCATCCCCACTCCCTCTCCCCCTCTTCAATTTCACCATGCACCGCCAGGAGGGCGAGCACGGCCGCGACGCCACACTCTCCCTTCCTCTTCTTTCTGGCCTGCACCCTCTTCTGCACCCACACCGCACTCACGAACCTCGCTTTTCCCTCTGTTTAGGGCACAGGAGGGAAGCCAGGACCTCGCCGGAGCCCGTGTCCGTGGCCGTGGAAGTTGGAGACCTCGCCGTCATCGACTGGAGCCTCCCCAGCAAGTACCACTCACACCAGCACCTTCCTCGAGCCTCCGCCGTCGATTCACGTCATCGCCGCGACTTCCCGAGCACCCTAGGTGAGAGATCCGTCCACCTCGCCGTCGCCGGCGCGGTAGCGCCGCTAATTTTAGGTCGACGGAGCTGCGACGCACGCGAGCCGTTGGATCTTGATCCAACGGCGGCATACCGTTTCGTTTAGAATAGGAGTCACTGACGTGTGGACCCCACACGTCAGCGTTTTATTATTTCCCCGCGCGCGCAATGTGTCGCTGCCAGTAGGCCCCACCTGTCAGGTATTTCAACATTATCCAGAGAACAAATTAACTCGAATTTAAATCTCTTCTGAAACACAGTACTGGATCCAACTTTGAAAATTTATATCTCGAGATTTAGGAATCCAAATAAATCAAACTCAACTGCTATGGAAAGCTTATGAAATTATTTAACCAACCCAAGTGGTCTCATGTCATTTAAATAAATAGTTAAAAAATATTATTAAAAATACTACAGAAGGTTTAAATTTTAAACTTGTTTGTTTCTGATACTCTGTTAGTCCAAAAAATTCCAAACCAATTTTGTTCGCTTAGTACTGCCATGTATTAGCTTCCCTAATTTTGGTAGAATTATTTGGGCAATAGTAATTGTTTAGTATAAAGTTGAAGTTAGAACACCCTTCTGCACTCAAACATTTAAATATGCTTAATGGTTAACCCAAATGATTTAGGACCAATTTTGTTAGATCACATTTAGTCATGTTTAGTTACCCCTAAAAGGATATAATTTTAGGAGCAACAGAACTTCTTTGGTAGCTAAAACTTGATTATTAAGTTACTGGATGCAAACAATTGTGTAGGGAGTTTGGTAACTCCAAATGATCCAAATCAAATTGGGTTGTCTTCTACACATCAGTAGATTTCTGTAGAAATTTAGTTTGTATTTTTGTGACCAACAGAACTCAAGTTATGAAATTAAACATGTTCCACAAGTTTCTGCCATAATTTGGACATAAATTAATAAGGTTTATTTCAATTGTTTTGAAACCAAAATGTATGGTTTGTTGTGTGCAGTGGCTATTTGTGATGTTTATGATTGTTATGTTGAGATGATTGCTTGAGTAGTTTAGTGATTGTTTGTATTTGCTTGTTTATTAATTAGATGAGAACGCTGTCGGATTTATTGAGGAGGAAGAGTTTGTTGAATCTGAAGATCAAGACCAAGTCCACTTTCCCCAGCAAGGCAAGCTATTCCCTGAACTTGCACCTAAATACATATGCACCTACTTTGATCAAATAATTTACTCTTAAGGCATTGGTTTACAAAACCTTTTCAAAAGTATATGGATATTATTTTGCCACTCTATGTAGAAATATAAGATAGTCATATCAAATTATAGGATGGGAAAAATAAATATTGTTTATTCAAAACTCCTTTGGAATTACTTGGTGATTATGGGAATCCGAGATGTCGGTGTTGGAATAGAGAAGTGGAAAAATGGAGATGTTTATGAAAAATGCACAGTGTGTCCTTGTACTTACGTCAACCATCCGATACCCTGTGCGACCACATCTACCACATATGGGAAAGGGCTTAGTCATATAATTTGCTCATATTAGTATGGGAGACCTCATCGACGGAGACGACTCCGTTATGCATGAAGGGATGGTCTGAGGACCTACCTTGACCCGGGTCCTCGCTCAAACTCTATGGAAAGATAAGGAGGAGGATTGAAGGTTCTACCATAAATCGTCGGGCAAAACTATGAGGCCTCACACTTAGATTCCGACGGGCTGGGTTAAGTGTGGATGGAAAGGTATCATAGGGGCAGGACCCTATACTAGCATGAGCAAAGGACAGGCTAGGGTCGGCGGCTTACTTCGCATACACCTTGTATGGCGAGACGTGGCGGACACGATGAGTTGCCGGATGGATGTGGGAAAAGCGTGCTAACTCTGCAGAGTGTAAAACTATTCGAATAGCCGAGTCCTCGGATATGGACAGTTGGGAGGCCCTACTTTGACCATGTGCAAGTTTTTTTAAAAAAAAGACTTTGAGTTCTGAAAAGAAAATGAAGTGGAGAATGTTCCTTACACCTATACCAACGGATCGGTATGAGGTTGTTGGAGGAAGTGGACCATGACGGGTTATGGTTGGAAAAAGGAGGAGTTTTGGAGAAACAGATAAAAGGGTGATTTCTTTAAAAGTGGTTATAAAACTCTTCTTACCTTTTTCAATAAAGATATAGAGATGTTTTAGAGAAATAAAAGTAGGAAAGTAAAATAAAACTAGTGCATACTCATGTTGGGGTAGTTTGCGAGTACACTCAAATGTACTCATATTGGTTTCGTCCCTGGCTATTGTCCTAGCCAGACTACGAGGAGGAGCACTACGCCGAGCAGGAGTATGGCGACTTCTACGCGAACTAAGGATCTCCCCAAGTCAGCTGCCTGTCGGGTCGTCGTCATTAGAATGATGTCTACGCCGTAGCTTCCGCTGATATTTTGGTTTGGCCCATGAAGGCACTTATGTAAGACTTGGTCTAAATGACCATTTATGTAAGACTTTTAATTCGGTATTGTAATGGATGTAAACTTTGGTATTCAATTCGGATTATGTGCAACGACAGACTGATCACGGGATCGTTGTGTTAAGCATAATCGGGTATTTCGGACAGCTAGTCCGGGGTCCCCACAGAAGCATGCAACACAGCGCTCGCACGCACAACTGTCTATCAGCAAGACCTCCGCAACTACCACAGCCGTCGACTGCGCACCAGGTCCTTCGAGGTTGGCGACCTGGTACTTCGACTGAAGCAAAAGAAGGTGCACAAACTCGCTTCTCCATGGGAAGGACCCTTCATCATCACCGAGGTCATTGGTGGTGGAGCATACAGACTGAAGCACGCGAAGACAGGCGAACTCTCACACAATCCTTGGAACGTTGCGCAGCTGCGTCGTTTCTATGCTTAGATTGCTCAGTCGCACAATGTAATAGGCACATATGTCGGATGGCTGCAGGTTTCAGACGCGCTCTTTTCCTTACCAGGGTACCTACGGGGACTGGAAGGTTTTTAATGAGGCGGCCTGCAGCTTAACATTCAAAAAATGGAATATAATCAATGATTCCTCATATTTCTTCATGCTTACTATTCGCATAACTTATTCGCACAAACTTAGCCCCACCCGAATACTCGGGGGCTGCGCCACCTCAAAGCATGAGCTTTCGCTCCTTCAAACATAATATCCCAGCCGCACTCGAATACTCGGGGGCTGGGTCATAAAAATCGTACATAAACAAAAAATTGCTCAAAATTATGAGTCGAAGCTTCAAATATCGCAAAAATTCACAACCTCACTTGAACACTCGGGGGCTGTGCAATTTATGTTCCATACTCTAAGTGTTTTCATCAACCTCACTCGAATACTCGGAGGCTGGGTCCCAAAACAAAAACTTATAACCAGTACTCTCCGCCGCACCCGAGGACTCGGGGGCTGGATAGTCATAATTTTGCAATAAATTGTTTCATACACCCCACTCAACAGGCTCGGGGGCTGCGGAGATATGAATATTTAATTCATAAATACTTACAAGTGTTGCATTTTACACTCTGGGGCCACCCCCTATGCATAAAAACCCTACTCTACAGGTTCATCCTTTGGCTGGGTCCACTTCGCCTCCTCCTTCAGCACTTGATGGATTAGGACCAATGCATCCACCCGTGTCTCTTGGTAGTGTTCCTCCATTGGCACAGTGTCGTGGGTTTGTCACGTCAGGTGTCATGGATGACTTTGTAGGTGTGAGATTACGCGAGTCAAGCATCTCCGAGCTTGGGATCGCAGGAACAAAGATCAACACAGATTTACCCAGGTTCGGCCCCCTCAATGTGAGGTAAAAGACCTACTTCCTGCCTACCCTAGATTGGTATTGATATGATAATCGAGGTGTTACAATGGAGGCGATCCGATCTGGTACTCGCCGTATGAGCTAGGGTTTAAGGTCTCGACCTTCTCTAAGTCCTCCGAGTCCTCTTTATATACACAGAGGCTCGTCAGGTTACAAGAGTTCTACAGGAAGCCTGATTATCTTTCTTGTCTTCCAAGGCAAGTTTGCACCGACCTTCTGGAGTTTTCCTTTATCGAGTCGCGATGCAAGATTGGCCCATCTTTCACATGGCCCAACAATGAAAGCGCAGCCTTGAGTCGCTGTCGCGGGTTAATTATTCCCCCGACAGCCGTCACTGCTGAGGCGGAGGATGAGACTTTGGGGGAGAATGTCCCCACAAAGCGGTAAGCGAATACCCGCTTGGTTTGCTTACCTTTTTGTCATATACTCGCTAACTTGCTTTCACCCCATTGCAGAGCGAAGCCCACCATGGCCAAGCTTCGTTCCAACGTAAAGATGGCTGCCGGCAGGGTCAAGCCGCCAAGACCTTCTCCGGCTACCGCACCAGCCACACCTGCCGCCACTGTTCCCGTGGTCCTTTGCCCAGGAACCTTTATGGCGGACAAGGTGGTGATGACCAATGCTGCCAAGGCGGCTGCGGAGAAGGCGGCAGGCAAAACATCTGTTGCCAACACATCTTCATCGAAAGCGGCTTAAGCTTCGGCTAATGATGCCGCCCTCTTTATTGCCATGAAACACGAAATGGCGGACAAGACAGGAGAAAACCGCGGCGGGTCCTCCTCCCATCCTGGCCATGCACTTGGCGGGGGAGCGAAAGAAGCGCGGGAGACGCTGAAGACCATGCGTGATTGCACCAGGAGCTGGTACTCGCACATGGATAAACTCCATGACCACCTTCACGGACAACTTGAGGTGAGATAACCCATAGTCGCAGCCCCGAGCACTTTGGCGGCTAAAAAATTGGTTTTTAGTCGGCGGAGTGGTCATTTGGCGGTTCAATGTTGGGCTTGATCCTATGTGGGCCTTTGTCCGTGCGAGTAAAGTAAACCGCACTGGGCCACGGGTTAATCCAGAAAGTATTCCCCCGACATTAGCCCCCAAGTTTAGCTTGGATTTCGAGTGAAGGCTTCTTCGTCTTAATAAACCCCTGAGCCGCGCACATGAATTATCCCAGCTGAACTCCAATTTTCATATTTCCAATCTGCAACTTATAACTCTTCTTAGCGGCTCAAGAGCGCGACTTAACCTGCCTTGACGGTTGATCTTCGGATCTAAACGTCCTCCGCGCCTGGGCTATTTATCCTGGCTCATCGTTTTTCCCAGCGTTCTGCATCAAGACTTGTATTACGCATCCGCTGCTCCTTTCCGCCGCCTCCAATTCCGCTTCTCATACTCACAATCCTTCGGCGGGGATCTCCATCAATCTGAGAAAATGTCTCGCCGCAAGTGCAACTGGGAAGGCTCGTGGATCGACGAGGATTTCCTGGAATCCCTGACTGCTCGCGGCCTTCTTCCACCAAAAGTTCAATGAGAATGGCCAGCGGCTGGCGAAGAGGTGATTCCCAACCCTCGACCGGGAGAAGTAGTGGTATTCGCGGAGCACATCGAGCGCGGGTTCAAGCCCCCAGGCTCCCTCTTCTTCCGCTCCTTGATGCAGCGGTTAGGCCTCCGTTTTCATGACATTGGTCCAAATTCCATGCTCCAAGTGAGTAACTTCCACGTCCTTTGCGAGGATTACCTGGGTATCCCTTCCTCAGTAGATTTCTGGCTTGCTCTTTTCAATTGCAATAGCCAAAGGGAAACCACAGATGGCCCCTTCCTCCAATGCGGCGCCGTTTCCTTCCAACGCCGTAGGGGTAGTATTTTCCCAAAACTAGCCCTTGCCAACAAAATTAAGGTTGGCAAAGAACATTCTTCTATTGTAAAAACACTTCTCCTGAGGGTGAAATTCCTTTTCCTCTTTGGTCTCCCTTCCCTTCGAGGCTACCGATGCTCTGTCTTCTAAACCTGATCCTTCTTCGTTGCCCTTTATCGAATCCCTTTTGGACAAGGTGAGGGCGCTGACACTCCATGGTCTCACTGGATTAGATCTCATATCTTGCTGGACAAATGGCGAATTCAGCCTGTGAGTCGCCGCTCGCGACTTATGATGGATTTCACTTGTCATGCAAACGATGTCGACCGTACTTGCCCTGAAGATTGGGACAAGGGGGAATGGATAAATTTCATTCGCCGAGTGACGGGCGAGGATATTGACTCGTACGATAACGTCGGGCTTGCTCCCTTCTGGGCTGAGCACAAGCCTTTTGTGGTAATGTTTACTTGTAACTTGTTTCCTCCAAGATTCCTTCTCCAAAATTAATTATTTCTGACCCGAGCTCCTTTTCAGATCGACCCCTATTTCTGGGTTCTTCCCTCAGAGGACGCCGACTCGAACCAAGAAGCCGCAGCTGAGTCGTCAAAACAAGCCACAGCCCTTGGCAAGGATACAATTATGCATGATATTGTCTCCGAACCTCAGGGTAGCGCTTCTGAAGAGGAGCAACAAATGGCCAGCGCCCTTCTGTCCACAATTCCAAGGACACCTTTCTTGGAACTTCCTGAGGTGCCTCGCAGGTCCTCAAAAAGTTTTTCATGCGAGAGCTCAGAAGACCCGCGCAACCTGAGAAACGCCGCAAAGCCTTGGCGCTACTGATAGAAACAAGAACTACCAAATCTTTAAAACTTGCTGATCCTGACAAGACCGCTTTCTCTTCCGAGGCTGTTGCAAAGAACTGCTTCTCAATGAGCTCGGGTAGTTGTTTGCGACTTTCTCCTTTTCCTTTTGTGCTTGCGTATTTTTGGCAAGGAATTGCTGATCACCACTTCTTTTCATACTCTGTAGGTTCAGATTTGCAAGGTTATCTTCTCCTTCCTCTGGTTGCCTGATGAAGAGTATCCGCGTCGCCTCTGGGTATGGTTCGCCTTCTTTTCAATGTTACGGCTCTGCTAGGTCGGCTTATTAATCCATCAATATTTTGCAGGGCCATGCTCGAAGAGGACACCAAGTCTAATTCTCATACCACTTCTTCTCAGCCAGCTATGAGCGAGGATGATGCTGCTGATGAAAACGTGGGAAACAGTGATGGTGCGACTCATCCAAGGCCATCCCTGGAGGAAGGTATTGCTGATGCGGCTCCTGCCACAACTCCAGTCGCAGCTCCATCCGCAACTCCTGCTGTTGGTAGGGTATCTACTGAAGATAGAATTCCAGCTCCAGGAAATAGTTCCAAGTCAATTGCGATGCCATAATTGCTGCTGGAGATAAGCATGCTGCTCTGCTGCGCGGCCTAGTTGAGCAATTTTCTTCAAGTCGCCAGGTACATATACCGTAGCCCCCAAGGATCAAAACCTTGTGTCATTGCACGGGGTGTTGATTCTTTTCTTGGCTCCAAATCTCGAGCCCCCAAGTTCCTGGATAGTTTACCCATGCATTTTGCTCTGTTTATTTCAGCTTGAACTGTCCTTGCTTGATGCTTCTGGCTCAATAAAGGGTAAAGGCATTTCCATAGATCAGCCTGAAGTGATGCAGTTTCCCTGGAGCAGTATAATGAGGTCATTAGGGACCAGGCTCAGAAATAAAATCTCTCAAAGGTCAACTCGACTCCTGTGAAGAGCAATTTAAAGAACTTGAAGCAGATTCGCGGCAGCGACTCATGGAGAAAGACGAAGTCATTAAATCTTTGCGAGAAGGGCTGACTCTTAAATCTGAATTGATTGATTGTCTGAAGGAAGACCACGCAAAGGAACTCCGCGCGAGATAAAAAACTCGCTGTTCAAAGCCTTTGAGGGTTTTGGCTCCATGTCAAATCAGCCATCCTGCAGCTTGCTGGTTCGTCTTTATTCCTTTAATCATATATATTTTGGGTAGCCAATTGAGTCGCTGACTTGTTTCTTGTCTTTTCTTTCTTGACATAGGGCCTGAGGCCCCAGTGTCCCGCTCCAACTTGAAGGATCAACTGGTATATCTGTCAGACCTCAATCACGCTTCTTAAAGGTTACCAAGGAAGTCATGACGATAATCTCTCCTGCGACTGATGGCCCAACATCTTGCGAGTATTGGATAAATAAACTGCTCAAGGCTCCGCATTATGTCTCTGATTGGAAACGATCCTCTGCTCGCACCGGAGCCGCGCATGTCTTGACATTGCTCCGAGCATACTATCCAGAAATAGATGTTGGCAAGATTGCTCGCCACGGCCGGGCGATGAGCGCGGATGATACTGAACTGCCAATAAGCGAATACTTCGACATCTGGAAAGGGATGCGCGGGTATGCCACAAAATTTGTTGATAATTTAGACTTGGGCACTTATCTTGAAAAATTCAATCTTGATGGGAGCAAGGTGCCAAAGGAAAAGTCCACAGGAGCTGAGTCATCCGGGCTACTACTCCATCAACAGGATCTGGTGGCCCTTCTGCCTCGTCTGGCGGCGCCCTGATTATTAGGGCACCTGCGACTGCAACCGCGAGACAAGCCGCGCCAATTCCCGCTCCTGTAGTTCGGAAGAAAAAATAAATAGTGTGGGACATGCCCGTTAGTCTAAGACATTCATGTATTATAAACAGTATTTTGGTGACCTATAAGCAGGTTCTTTTGATGATAATTCCATTAAGTAGACGCTCGCGCGGCTCACTATTTCCTAGGAACATGTGTGTTCAGGGTCGAGAGCGGCCATGATAGGCAATCAAGCTCGATTGACGCCACACCCCAGTACTTTGGTCGCATAATGCAAGACGCTTCTAGCTTAAGGATTGCCACTCGTTTGGCAAAATTTGAGGTGCGATTGGTACTCGCCATGCTCGTAAGGAGCCCTCAAGGGTCAGTGATATATGAAATTCAAAAGACTCAGCGACTCAATGATAGTTGAGGCGAAACGACAAGCCCTTGAATGTCAAGGGTGCCGGCTTTATTTCATAATCACTCAATTTCTTACAGAGTGTTACAGGATGATGCAGGCCCTTTAATGCGAGTTTTCTGTTCCTCGCAGGCCATGCATACTTGATACTCATCGCACTTAGTTGCGAATTAATACTCCTAGCGGAGTGGGTTGAACACCTGATTGGTTCAATTTTGAGTCGCTAAAAGCGACTCGGGTCAAGCATGACAGCTCCGATGTGTGTTTCATGTTGAAGCAGAGAGCAAGTTTGTTAGGAGATTAGCCGCACTGAGGTGCGACTTATGATGAGTTGAGTCTGCTTTGTAAGGACTCACGATAACTGAACCTCTTTGGCTGGGGTTGTTGATCGAGGCTGGGTCTATGCATATGCGCCATTTCTTGTCCTCTTTTTGTACCAAAGCGACCTCTGGGGCATTATCTTGCTGATGCGCGACTTCTCGGTGGGAATTTACCATCCGGTGGCTGCATCCTGTTGGCCGCTTCTGCGGTACCTCCAACGCGACTCGTTTTGAGCTGCGATTACCGATCTGCGACTGATATCCGTGTGAGGAGTTGGCGATGCAAGCTTCTTCTGCGAGTGCTGAGCCTGCGTTCTCGCACTCTAACGCTCTCTGCCTATCTCCATATATTGTAATAACACCGTTTGGTCCCGGTATCTTTAACTGTAGGTAGACGTAGCAGGGGCGGGCGGTGAATTTGACATAGGCTTCACTACACCACGACACCACATCCCCATCTGCGAAATCGGTAGGGAAAACGGCTTTTGCCGACCGAAAGTCGGTCGGGGATCAGTATTGCCGACCGACTTTGTCGGTCACTGTAAGTCCAGTCGGGAAAACCCTTTCCCGACCAACAATATTTTGCCGATCGACAGTTGGATGGCTATTGAAAAGCTTTCCCGACCGACTTTTTCTTTCCCGACCATCGTTTCTTTGCCGACCGACATTTTATGCCGACCGACACTTGGACGGGATTCTCTTTGCCGACCGACTTCTTGTCAGCCTAGCCATGGACGTTTCCCGACCAACAGTTCGACGTTGTTTGTTTTTGCCGACCAACAATCAAACAGTATTTTGTTCTACAGGGTAAAATTTAATTTAGCATCCACCTTATTACCTGGCAATAACAACCAACACAGAAATTAATTAAGTTGCAATAACGAGCAAGAACCAAACAATATATATGCTCACAAGTGCATTCCAACTTTAATTTATCATCCACAAGTATAGAACATTGTGGCCATTACACCAGATAGGTTTAACACAATAAAATGGCTCATAATCACATGTCCAACGATTCATGATGCTCCATTATACCATCAAGTTGATAATACACAGTAGATAGGTTTACAAAA
Source organism: Poa pratensis (assembly GCA_947311845.1). Classification (NCBI taxonomy): domain Eukaryota; kingdom Viridiplantae; phylum Streptophyta; class Magnoliopsida; order Poales; family Poaceae; genus Poa; species Poa pratensis. The sequence continues at coordinate 5,405,168 of CAMZMU010000058.1, read as the reverse complement.
CGATAGCTATGAAACACTTAATAGCCAGGTGCAAATCGCCAGCTTCAGGTTCCTCGTCCTCTTGAGTGTCTCTCCTACAAAGGGTAAGCAAGTACATTACTTTCATGCGTTCATAGAGACATGAATACTTGACACTTCATAGTTCTTCAGGACATGCAACTGTAGTTGAACTATACTAGAATTTTCTGTCCATGGCTGCAATAGATTGCTAGCATGCATGTGTTCCAAGTAATATCACATATATTTAAGTTGGTGATGCATACTACAGTTTGTAAGTTCAGAGACAGAACTTTGCTACAAACTGGTGTGACAAAACATCATGAATGTAATCTTATGGATCAGTTTTGGCCAGTACTTGTGCATCAGGAATATCTCTAGTTTTCCCTAAAGTGGAGACAAGTAGTGAGTGAACAAAATACCTCAGGGCATCTCTTGCGTGTCTTTCCTACAAAGGGTAAGCAGGTCTCCATTACATTCATACAGTGGCACTATAAAAATTTGAACTCTCTTGTAAAGCAAAGTGGAAGTTGTACAGAATGGCAGCATATTATCAATGTACAAAATTTGAACTCTTATATTATATACATAGAATATGAAAAGAGTAAAACGGCACCGTTGCAGAACCAGTTTGTTGTTGTTTAGACAGGAAAACTCCAGAGACAAAACACAGCTCAGCGCAAGACGAACAACAGCTTTGAGGTTTCAGTTGCAAGATGAACAACAACTTCAGATATGACTTTTATTCATGAATTAAATTCGAGCTACTTCGGTGAAATGAACTTAGTGAACTCAAATTCTGATTAAAGTTGATGCTAGCTTATACGATGTGATGTAGCCAGACTGAATCGTAACAACACGTAGAATCATTAGTAATGCATGAATTAATATGAGTTAGCCACTTCAAATACACTTGGTGCATGTTGGTTCTTAATACATTAGTAATGCATGAATTAATATCTAAATCATTCTGTTTAGCTGCTGGCGAATTAAAAAAGGTGATTCTAATTTTCAATTTTCAATCTTTGCTTACATCTCAGATGGCACGTGAGGAGTTTTGCTTTTTTTCCTGCCAGAAAATAACAGTTGCTCAGAAAGAAGGAAATATAACATGATCCTAATATTATCAAGAGGTTAACAAGATGTGCATACCTCAGTGATGAAATCCCATTTTTCGTCCCTAAGCATTAGTACCTCTACATCTCCATCATCATACGCAACCTAAGCTCAAAAAAGTACAGGTATTTTAAATTAACACAAGTTCTTCATGCAAACCAAATAGCCACTGTAGAGGGTAGATAAAACAGTGGACAGACCTTGTGCCTTTCTGAATGAGTATCGAAGGAGTCAACAACACCCTTGTAATACCTGAAAATAGAAAAGAAAGGCTCAAACAACAAAAATAAAACATGCAGACAACCACATCAATGACAAGCCAAAATAAGTTGGAAGTTAAAACAGCAAAGCTGACTTTACGGAATCTGAGTGCGGATATATATTTCTATATACCTCTGAGAGAAATTTGAAGCAACTTGACCATGGATTTACATATGTTAAACAATACAAGGCACAACATAGTTAGAACTTACAAAAATTGAGCAAGAAATAATAGCATGCAATTCCATATCTACATCTCTTTCATTTAGGCAAACAGTGTACTAGTAATAATGACAACCCTTTACAATTTGAGAAACAAGATATGGTACGTTTCAGGCACATAATATGAATCCAACTTACATCTCATCATCTCGCCACCAGACTTTGATCCTTGCACCAACTAGGCTAGCATCCAGACCTTTATTTTTCCTTGCACGAGGAGTCTATCAAGAGCATTAAAAGTTAATGATCAGATCAAATACCTAGACAGAAACACATCCAAGCTCCATAGCACTGAGAAAAACATGGAAAAGAAAAAATGATAAACAATGTTCATATGTACAGCATCACCGCTTGATGATCCAAAAATACAGACATCTCAGCGCGAAAATTTATGAATTTGATTAGGACATCTGTTTAGAATTGATGCAAGATGGTGCTACCAGGTGGCAAGGCTCTCTGTTTACTGAATTTTAATTCATAAGAGCTTGATGCATAGGAAGACAAGAAATAAAAAGTTCTTTGAAGGTATTAAGCAGACATGTCAAGACTGGTTTAGACTCCTGAAATACGAGCTCACTTTACTTATTGAGAACATTGTGCTTCGAAATGAAAGCATTATCTGCACGGAGTGAATTAACACTTAGCAATTTCATGGATATGCAAAAACTATATATGTAACATATGTCTGTAATAAGTAATAACACACACGTGTAACAAGTGGGCTGCTGACAAACCTTCTAGTAACCAAGTGACAAGTTGTTATCTAGTTGCTGATAAAGGCTCCGGGGAATAATAAAAAGTCCCAACGATACATGGTAAACATAACCTCCCAGCCACTCTGGAACATGAAAAAAATATAAGAAATGCAAGAACACATCAGAAAACATAAAAAATGCAAGAACCCAATGTAAGTCATAGGTCAAGAGTTCGCATGCATGAGAACTACCACCTCTATTTAAGAATTCAATGCACTAACAACTCAAATAAATGAAAGCAGTAAGCAATATTCTTCACAAGTAACCATATCATACAGGTTGCATCCATATTGATTCAAGAAACAGTGTACAAATTGGTCAGCAATTCAACCTTAAGAAAAGATCCATTCAAGAGGGTACTTGAGAATGTCTTAAAATATTTTGCAGCTCTTTCCTTTGGTACAGTTTCACAACGAAGAACACAAGCATTCATCGAATATGATTGACATGCCTGGAGCCTAATAAGCTTATAAGATAATCGGATCATTGACACTAACAAACAAAATATACGATAGACTCGTCCAGGAAACTTCTGCAACTAGCTACACGTACAGCAAAATCTATTTGCATAAAAGAATAAGAATCAACTTCTTGCTATTTAATCTAAAAATCAATTTCTTGCTTTGCTCGGAACATTATCATAGATGGGCCTTCTCATAGTTGAGAAGGCAAAAGGAACAACGGAGCTGCATTGCAACTCGGTGGTCTTATCTGTTGTACTCCTGTCAAAGAAAGCTGAGGGGAGAGATGAGGCATGAGGCGTGACTTACCTTGCTGACTTGCTTGCTGCCGGAAGAGAGTAGATCTGTGTGGCCCCCTAGGATGGCTCGCATCTAGGACTTACTGTGGTCGTGCTCCCAAGTGTTACCGGCCGCGACGTTCGATGAGTAGTAGATGTTTGGCGCCGTCGACGATTCCTATGGCGGCATCCTCCTCCGTTGTCGCGGCCTCGCCCACCTCGGCGAATCTGGGTAGGAGGAGGGGCAACGATTGGATTGGGGATGGTGGGGAACGAGGGTTGAGACTGGATGAGAGACACGGCTGAGATAGGTAGGGTTAAGGGGTGCCAGGCCGGCGCCGGTAGGAACACGCCGTCGCGGTTTCGCGATGGGAGAGGCTCAAGGGCTAGCGGGAGGACGTCCGCCGGCAGACCGCAGCGCGATGGTGGGCGGAGGTAGGGCGTGCTAGCGCGACGGTAGGGCGCGCCAGGCCGAAGCTCGCGTGGAGCGCGGATGCGGCGGATGCGTCGGAGTGCGAAGGCGGATGCTCGTCTGGAGCGTGGAGGCGGGCCAGGCGGCGGAGCACAGAGGCGGCGGGTCCTATCTCCTATGTGTGGTCGATGCGAAATGGGGATAGGGTTAAGTTCTATCGATTTGGGCTTGGCGGGTGGCCGGGTGGGCGGAATTTTGGGCTAAAATTTTTCGCGCTCTGTCTTCAGTTTGCCGCGTGCTACTGTGCTAGGCAGGCCCAGTTAGCGACCCTCCATCGGTCGGGATTATTCGCCGACCGACTGTAGGATGGGATTTGCAGTATCCCGACCGATGATTTGACGCTATATGATACAGTTTCCCCGACCGACGGTCTGGCGTTATATGGTATCATTGCCGACCAACTGTGTGATAGCATTATTACCGACCAACAGTACGATGGCATATGTGACTTTTCCCGACCAACGTCAGTAGGGAATGTGGTGTCGTGGTGTAGTGCTTCTCTTCCAAAGATCGCATGATATGAGCTCTTGATTGCTACAACTTCAAAGTCTAGGAGCTCTGTGCGGAAGTTCCGCTCTGTCCCAAAGCTAACTTCAAGGGTTATCTTTCCGATTGGTCGCGTAACAGCTCCTGGGATTATGCCTTGAATTTCTTTCCTGGATGGTCGCAGCTGCGACTCGGGTATATTCATTCTTCGAAGCGTGTCTTGATACAGGATGTTTACTCTTCCTCCTCCGTCCATTAGGACCTTACTTAACTTGTATCCCGCGACTTCAGGCGTGACCACAAGAGCTGGCTGTCCTGGATCTCTCACTTCTGGGGGGTGATCGCCGCGACTCCAAATAACCGATTGCTCTGTCCAGCGACGGTACCTTTCTGGCGCTGAAATCTGGCCACGCCTCTGGCTTCCATCCGTTGTTTGTACTTCCACTGTATGAAACTGTCCTATGTTCCTTCTAGGTAAAACGTCAGGCCCTTGACGAGAGCTGGATTTCTTCTTGTGCTGCGTTGATCCACTGCGAGCCGCATCTGGCGTGTCACCTTCTTTCCACCTCCGGTAATAATGACATTGCGCCTTTGTGTGACTCGCTGGTCTGCCATCTCTCCTGCGATGTAAGTCGCAGGGAACGTCAAAGATCCCCTTGCAGTTATTAGGGAATGAGGCCTTATCACTTCCTTGCTCCTTCATCTGGTGTGCATGATGTTCAGTTTGCGCGACTTGCAATTTCTCTGTTGGGTTCTGTGATAAGCCGCCTGTCCCCTTATCTGTCATTGCGTACTTGTCAGCTCTTGCCAAAAGCTGGTCGAAACTATCAATCTTGTGCTCAGCGCGACTTAACTTGCGCACCAGAGGCTCAAATCGACAGTTCTTCCTCATAGATTGTATTGCAGACTGTACTGTTAAGTTCTTGGCGGAGCCAAGGATCTCCGCGACTCTTTTGATCCAGTCACCGCTTGATTCGTCCTCCTTTTGAACGCATTGTCTAAGGTTTTTCATGTCTTCTGTTTGGAATCTGTTGATGAACTTGTCCTTCAAGTCTTCCCATGTGCTTATTGATTTTGATGGCAGCTTTAATAGCCAATCCCTGGCTTCTCCCTGTATTGCCAAGTGGAAATATTTCGCACGCACTTCCTGAGTTACATCAGTCCCTGTCATGCTTGCCTCATAATCTTCTATCCATAAGGCAGGGTCTTGGTCGCTGTGATAGGTGGTGACTCGCTGTGACTCACCGAAGTTCGGGGGGAAACGAGTGAGCCGTATTTCCTCTCCAAAACATGCCGGTTCTTTCAATAATGAATAGGAGTTTACTGGCGCTGAATCTTCATCTGAGTCAGTTTCAATCTGGGCTGGCTGAGTCACCCCGGACGTCTGTGATTCGCCTTCTATCTTCTTTTCTTTTTCCAATGATACCTGCAAACCTGCTAGCTGGTTGACGACTTCTTCGACGCTGCATCTTTCTTCTCCCCATGATACCTCGTGTTGCGGCTCATTGGGCGTGACTCCATACATATTTGCTTGTTGTAAGGCAACGGTTTGTAGTAGATCGATCGCATGGCGAGCTTCCTTATCAGCTCGTGTGTCTCCAACCGGGGCTACCTTCGACAATATTCCTATCGCGGCATACACGTTGCTCTCCGGGTCGCCGTGGAACTGTGGTTTCATCTCTCCTCTGTCCGTCTTGATCTGATGCTTTTGCTGCCAACGACGGAGTCGCCAATCTTCTTCTTGTAGTTTCTTGCGCTCAGGCGTCGTCTTGGTCCAGACTGCCTGATGCTTTTGCTGCCAGCGACGGAGTCGTCGATCTTCCTCTTGGAGTTTTTTGCGCTCAGCCGCGAGTCTTTGTGCCTCTTCACAGAGTTCCGTCCTGATAGCTTCAATTTCTTCAATCTTGAGGTCTCCTTCCTGATTTGGCAGAGATCCCCAAACAGGTCTTGACGGAACGGGGGTGGGTAGTTTTGCTGTAGCTTGCTGCAGTTCCTCCAACACGCGGACCCTGACCGGCCGCAGTTCCTCCCCCGACTCGCTTCCTTGAGTCGCATCTATAGGTCTGCGACTGACGGATCCGACGAAAACTTTCACTGATCCGATGGGAACAATGTATCCAAACTCGATGTGATCTGCCTCGGGTCCCCACTCTGAGTCGTCGATGAAGGGGACTCCATTGATGTCTTCAACTTGGCCGATGGCGATGTCCTTGAAGCCTGATTTCGATCCTACGCGGAACGTGACGCTCTTGACCGCAGGCCCCACGGTGGGCGCCAACTGTCGTGGGTTTGTCACGTCAGGTGTCATGGATGACTTTGTAGGTGTGGGATTATGCGAGTCAAGCATCTCCGAGCTTGGGATCGCAGGAACAAAGATCAACACAGATTTACCCAGGTTCGGCCCCCTCAATGTGAGGTAAAAGACCTACTTCCTGCCTACCCTAGATTGGTATTGATATGATAATCGAGGTGTTACAATGGAGGCGATCCGATCTGGTACTCGCCGTATGAGCTAGGGTTTAAGGGCTCAACCTTCTCTAAGTCCTGCGAGTCCTCTTTATATACACAGAGGCTCGCCAGTTTACAAAGGAAACTTCCCCCCACAAGGAATACGTCCACCGAGGCCTATTTGGAGACTACTTGGTCTTCACGTCCTCCGGGATATGTCTTCTAGATCTTTCCCCTTATGGCGGTTCAATGTTGGGCTTGATCCTATGTGGGCCTTTGTCCGTGCGAGTAAAGTAAGCCGCACTGGGCCGCGGGTTAATCCAGAAAGTATTCCCCCGACACACAGGACCACCACCTGGTAGGGGTGCGGGACCCATCACAATCTTTTTCAAATCAAGGTGCGGAAGATGCGATGGCACAAAGGCAAGGGCAACGTTAGCCCCGCTAACCAGTTGCTCGCGCACAAATTTCTTGATCGCCTTGCCCTTTCGAAATTTCTTCAGCAATGCAGCAAGGCTTTGTGGTTGCTCATTCAAAGGAAACAAAGCTTCGTGGACTCGAAACAAAGCTAACCTGCAGCTCTCCAGTCGAATGGCAGTTCGCCACGCACGATCCAGAAGCTTTACAAAATGGCACTCCTCGCCCTATCCGACCAAAAGGGGTGGGCAGCGTATTCCGCGCTACTCGCTTGACCGTCGAGTAGGTCCTGCAGCCGCGCCTCCTCCTTCGAGTGGTCAAAGCAAACACCTATGGCAAAAATAATGCAAAATTGTTATCCCAGTCGATCGTTGAGTCGAGTCCACAATCAATTTCCAAAGAGCTTACATTCAAGCTGTAGGTTCACTTTCTCCAATTCTTCAAGCAAAAAGGCCTCCCGCTCCGTAGTTGGGGATGGCCTCGACTGCAACTCCGCATATGCGTCTTGTGTCTTCTTTAGCTCGCTTGTCACCTCGGAAAGTTTGAGCTGAAGGAAGTCGATGATTTTCTGATCATTCACGCTACGCCGACTGAGTGGAGCCGCTCGCACCTGGACCAGTCGATGTTCTAGAAGCTCGGGTCTACATCCAGAATAACTCAGAACATAAGAGACAGAAGAGATCAAGCAAAAGGCTCGGGGGCTGTGCCTCCCGATAACTGGAGTTCATATTTCATGAAGCACAAATACGAAGTCTGAAGTTTTTACAGCAAAAGCAAAACATAAAAATCCCTAAAACTAGGCGACGAAGGAATCACTCGCTAGTCATCGACTTCTTGGAGGAAGCCTTCTTCGCCTGAACCTTGGCTGCCCTATCTTCAACAGTTGTACAAGCTGTTGAGAATACTTTTGGGCAGCCTCCATCCAAGTGCCTAACCCGACGGTTTTCCCCAGGCCCCCTCGGGAACTTCGTCGTGACCTTGTCAAAATCTGCCTCGACTCCGTGCGCGAGCAACATGAGAAAAGTAGTCTGAGCACCACTTACCATTTGCTCGCGACAGAAATCGGCGACGGCAGTTCCTTCGGGCTTGAACAGCTCCACCAGTTCTGCAAACGTAGATGGAAGCTCATCATCTGGGAAGAAGCTGCTGTGAAGGGCGCCCAAAGCACTCGCCGCCTTCGTCAGCATCTCCCCTGCCCTACTGTTGGCAACCTCTGCGACAGCCACACTTTCATCAAGTGAAGCGCCAACGTTTTGCTTGCCAGGAGCAGTAGGGCCATCCATCACATCTAGCATAGCATGTAAACACCATGATCAGCAGCATATTACAAAAACTTCAAATATCTAATGCAACGGCAAAATTGCATACCTGTCAAAGTGGTGCTGGCAGCAGAGAGTCGACCAATTGCCTGGTCTTCCCTAACTTCGGCTGCTTTCAGCCTCTTCTCCAGATCAGCAACTCGACGGGTAGCTTTGCCCATCTCTTCCGCAGCGCAGTCGCTGACTCTGAGAACACACAAGCATTTTTCAACATGCTGCAAAAGATAGTCACATCAAAAACACTCGAGTTCTCATTACAGATACTTACTCTTCGCATCCTCGAGTTGCTGCTGCAAGGTGGCGACTTCCGTCTCCATGTGTACATATTTGGAGCCAGCCTTCAGTAGCTCTTGTACAAATGACTACAGCACAACACGTGAAAGTTCAGAACAGATTTATCGAGTCTATGAACAGCTTTAACACCCGCTAGTGATTCAACTATGGTACAAAAGCACAAGCTTACATGATTCAAGAAGGAGGAAGTCGACGCAGGAACGCCTGTCGCTGCTGCCTCATCTTTGTCAGCCGCAACCTCAGGCTCAGATGGTGTAGCCGCATCCGCGGCAGCCGGTCGCAGTGGTGGGCGGCTGTTCTGGTGGCAAACTCCGAGCAGTCGACGCCGCACTGCTCTTCTCCATCTGAGGTGGCGGTGGCAAATCCTCATCCGAGGACACGCTGTTTCGCACATGCTAAGTAAACAACTTGGCAACGTTCATAAACCATCAAAAAGCAAATGCACATACTACTTACTCTTCAGTAAGGTCGACCATTCGACCAGGTGCAAGCACGCCCATGCTGGGGCGTGATCTCTTCGGGGTCGTGGGGGAAGCGAGCGAATCGGAGGAATATCGAGTGGCGCCATCGTCGACTCCGTCTCGTTCCCCTCCTTCTCCTCTGAGTCAGCAGTGTCTTCTTCCTCGCGTGACCGCTTCTGCTTGGCCTGCACCTCAGCATCGCCTTCATCGGCGTCTGGCGTATGTGCGGTGGCGAGTGAGGTCACTTCATCATCAGAGCCCGCCTCGAGTGGCTCATTGTCCGGCACTGGGCCGCTCTCTGGCAAGGAGGCATCGACTCATACATTCTGTGTCCCTGCACACACAAACAGCAAAGGAATCAACATCACACATGCATAACATACCAACTTACATATAGTATCGACTGTTACCTCTGGTAGAGGGTTGCTGGTTTCATAAGGAGGCACAGGCGAGTTCATCTCGCAAGGCTCTTCATCAGTCAGTTTGGTAAGGCTTCTTACCAACTTCTCTGCTTCCGCATCAGAAAGTTCCACTGCGCGTGAGCGGGTTGGATCAGAAACCCCACTGTATGCCCACATGGCATGAGCTCGGGCTCGGAGGGGCTGCACTCGCCTCTTGGCAAAATGGCTAGCAAATGGATGCCCGTAACCTCCCGACCAACAGTGGTCTGAAGCTTTAGCACCTTCTCCATCAGAATGTCAGCCTCTTCGGCTTCGACTCGGTCGGTGGGCGATCCAGGATGGCCTCTTCTTCACCAGGGCGTCTGCGTCAAAGGGAGGCAACCCGAACGCTTGGGTGCCTATGGTCACATCCTTGATGTAGAACCACTTTTGGCGCCATCCTTGCACAGACTCCAGAAAGTTGATCTTGAAGTACTCGACGTCAGGTCGAGTCTGTACTCCAAAACCACCAGGTCCCTTGAACTGTGCTGGCGCTTGACGTTGAAGATGCGGCGAAACAGCCCGAAGTGGGGCGCAACGCCCAAGAAGCACTCGCAAAGAACGAAGAAACACGCAATGTGCAAAAGCCCATTGGGCGTAAAATCGTGCAATTGCACTCCATAAACGTGCATCAGTGCACGAAGAAAGTTATGAACAGGGAAGGAGAAGCCCCTGTTCACAAAATCCACAAAACAGACCCGCTCATTGGGGCCTGGGCGCGGGATTACCTCGGCGCCGGGGATGCGAACCTGCGACGCGTCCGCAGGAATCAGCCCGTCGTTCCGCAGGCCGGTGAGCATCCTCTTGCTGCAGTGGTCTTGGTCCACGAGCCTTTGTCCCTCTTCAAACCGCTGGCAGCGGCTCCAGCGGCGCTGTCTGCCGACGCGTTCGCGGCGCTCCTGCCCTTCCGGGTCGCGGGCTTCGTCATCGCGATGGTGGGTGGCAAAAGCTTGGCTGTTGGGCTATGGCGATGCGCTAGGAGGAAGAAGAAGCAGCGGCGGCGGAGAGCAAATGGCAAGTAAAAATATTATTTACTCCGCCGCACCCTTTTAACCTCAACGCAAAAGAATCCGCACCGTTGATGCGAGGTCGTGGGCAAAGTAGCAAATCCAGCCGTACACGTGGCAGCCATGGAGAGCAACCGTCGCCGGCCACTCCGCCCACTACGCACGGGAATCTAGGAACCGTCATCATAGTCCTGGAGAAATCGTGCCTGAACGGTCAAATCCAGTCCAAACGGCTGCATCGTGGGCCCACAGACGTGTCACGTCCCATCTATCACAGCATAACGCATGCCACCGTGTGTCAGGCAGCGCAGTCGCCACAAACATCATCCCTGACGTCATTGCAAGCGCCCTATTCAGAAAAGTATTCGAGTCCGCCCGACGCAGATTGATCAATCGACTGCTTGCTTGGTTCGGGTGTGAAAGAGCAATATTAAGGCAAATTTGGTTACTCGACGTTCCTTCGACTAATGCATATTACTCCCATCGGGAGCGTATCAAAAAATTTCTTCGACTAAAGCATATATGGGATAAAAAGATTTGAGATTATCCTCCATTGCAAAGCAATAAAGCACAATCTCGGGGCTACTCCCATCGGGAGCGCTGCCGCGCACCCGATAGAATAACGACAAAGTGTCAGTCGACAAAAGGCTCGACTCAGTTCATATACAAAATCATACTCGAAACATTCCCGAGTTGCGTCCGCCGCAAATACCTCGGATGCTGCACGCATAGTGCAAAGGTAAGACCCGCCAAACTTTCGAGCTGGGCTAAGTACCGTTCCAGCAACGTCAATCCTTATACTTTCCGTGTCAGCAGACATGATGAAAAATCCCGACGGACGCGTTGGGTAAATTTCAAAGCTATACTGCAGATCGACTCAGTAAGACCTCTGCGGCCTAGTCGAATCTGACCAGTTTGTTCCAGATTCGAGTCCGGGGACTCGAGTTTGATTGAAAGCTAGTAAGGTTTTACCCGAATGTGTAGTTAACCAGTCCCGATCCGTCGAGTGTACTGGGCCTGCTAAGCTATTATCCCTTGATCATCATAAGCAAAAACCACAGTCGATGAGATACTCGACGCAGCCAACATGTGCTATTCATACAGGAATTCCAATTATAAAATACAAAATACAAAGCATATGACGTGCACTTACGAATGAGTCCATGCCCGATTCTTCGAGTCAGATAAGTACTCGGGGGCTACTGACAAGGGTATACATCTCGGGTACCCTACCGTGAGGGTACCTGGTGCACGTGACGTCTAAAGGCCCAATAGCGAAGAGCCTACTCGAAGCCCAAGACAAGAAGCCCAAGAAGATGGAGTACCCTCCAAGATTAGACATAGGCATAGTCGGTTTAGACTTTCCTTACGTGTAAACTAGGTCGGTTATGAACTCCCGAGACCCAGCCTATTTAAAGGCTGGGAGGGTGCCGATCTAGGGCAAGCCATACTCGAACCACCAAAAGCCCTAGCGAGATCGATATCTCGCCAGAGCTCCCTTGTAACCGCATAATCTCACACAATCAATACCAGACAAGCAGGAAGTAGGGTCTTTACCTCCTCCCGAGGGGCCTGAACCTGGATAAATCTTTGCCTCTGCTTGTCAGCCGACGAAACTACCAGTACTACCACGTTCTCTCCCCATAATCTCAACCCTAGGTCCTAACCATGGGATTTGATGAGTTAACCCCTCGTCAGTGGTTGACATATTGTCCGTTTAGTCCCTTCTGGGGCTATGTGAACTTTATTCGTTTTATGCATAAAGAAATATATCTTTCATGCATAACCTCAATTGATCTTGCGATCACTTGTAGCATTTGGTCATTCAAGGTGAAACCTTAGTACTTTAACCAAGAACACAATTTCATTGTTTTCACAATTCGTTGTTTCTTTTGTAAAGAACCACACCTAGTTCATTTAATGAACCGATAACCTTTCCTTTGGAAGTTGTTACGCTCCCACTGTCTTTGCCACTTGTTGTAGTTTGCATAATATAGCCTTATGTTTTACATAAACATCCCCTCGTAATGCGATATACGGAATTTAGAAAATTCGTTAATCTACCCTTGGTCCTTTCTTTATACTTATCTCATAAGATTTTCCAATGTAACTCTTACATTATGAGTATTCTCTCTTTTGAAGTAACTTCTTCAAAATACACCTTATGGAGAATTCTCATCTTAATTGGAGTCAATTGAACTTTTATCAAATTCAACTTGTCAACAATCAAGTTTGATTAATTTCGTTTTGATCTTAAAATTTCACATCTTGAGAAATTCCTTTATGATCAAGATTATAAATCAATTGATCATGCTCACCACCGTACGAGACAGCCATGGATCTTGCACTTGAATTTCTCTAACTTTATGAGAATATTAATTCTCCCATGTCTCGAATAATATTCAAAGCACTTTAGTGAAATTTCCGCAACATTGTATCACACCAATATATGGAGAACTCCGTATATGTGTTGTGATTACTATGTCCCAAACATGTATGTTATCAATTACTTATAATAACATAACACATTGTATCAAAACAAAATAATCATTAATTATATCATTCAAAACCGAATAACATAATCAAGCTCCCACTGATTTAAATGAAACTATGACCTCCTTTCTTTGTTTAATATCATTTGCTTTGTTTGTCCTAGACAAACATCCTTTTATATGATTCTGATTTATATTCAATTAATGAAAACCCTCGAGCTGTACCAAAAGTACACATCCTCGATCATTCTTTCCTTGAAAGGAATATGTTTTCGTCAATATCTTATATAAACTCAATATCGTAAATCCTTCTTGATCAACAAAACTTTGTGATCATCTTTTTGTCTGACAAAAAGATCCTTGTTAAGTTATTCATAACTTAACAACAATGATATTTAACACATATGTGACATCTAAGTCATAATCTAATGGGATCCTATTATAGCACTTTCCTTTCTTTACTTTGCTATAGCATAATAAGTTTCCTAGAAACTTGTATGCTACCTAATCTGGTTAAGTGAATATATCTTGACAAGACGTCTTGCATATAAAATGCAATGACTCTCGGTATTAGTCTAAAAGACTTGTCAATTGGAATTGCTTCCGCTTGCACAACACCTGATAACTATTTCTGAAGATTCAATAATCTCTTCAAGATTTCACTATCCTCCCACTGAATTCTTTAGAAGAATAAAATTCCTCAAGAATCACATTTATCTTAGTGGAAAAACATTGTCACTTATGTGGTGTTCAAAAGAGGATTTCCAATTAAATATTGGAACAACCTACAAAGCAATTTTATTCATCTTCCTCCTTCAGGATCAAGTCTTGGTCTTTCATAAAACTTAGAACCCAAATTCTTTGTGTCTCTTCATGTTTATCTTTGAAAACTATGACACAATCAATAAGACAAATAATATTCCCAAATCCTTAAATTATTTTAGCACCGAAATTCTTTTCAGAAATTCTAGGTATCTAAAATCATCACGTCCTTGATGTTCATCTTTCAAAACGATGACGTGAATTTCAAAGGACTATCATTGTGCTAAAAACTAGACAAGAAATAAATATACTAAATTGGATTTCTAGGAATATGATTCTGCAAGCATCTTAGTAATTATTCAATCAAACTTGATTAAATATATGAACCGAAATAGAATTTCTATTCATCACATTACCAAGACAATATTTCTAAAATATAATTGTGTAATTTCAAGACATCAATAAAATATTGACTATCTCAAAATCCAACCTTTATTGACTTCACTATGTGCCTGAACACTTAATGAATTTATGACTCAAAAGAATCATGTAGTTCATCAAGCCTTTCACTTGTTTCACATAACAATATCTCAAATTTCCTTCCATCATGCATATGATGCATTTGAGATGATAGTGCCACACGAAGGTGGTGTAGACATAATCACAACAATATTTCAGAACTCATGATGACGAGGGGTTAACTCATCAAATCCTATGGTTAAGGACCTAGGGTTGAGATTACGATGCAGAGAACGTGGTAGATGTCACATCCCAAAATTTGGAACTAAGAAAAACTTAGTTTACAAGACCCAAAATTCAGAACCAACAAAAACTTTTTGAAATGTTTCCCTAATGGTTGTGCTTCCCTTCCCATTGCTATGTTTGACCTTGTGTGACTTGTTGTTTAAGTTGTTTGACTAGTAAATATTAACCTAAGAAACCAACCTAAGTAAAAATATATTAAACTTTGGTGATCATGTTATGACAAGAAAAATATTCCATATATATTTTTCCATTCTTATTTCTGGCCAAACTCCATTTCAATGATACTTGGTTTAGCAACAACCAAAACTAATACCCATTATTTGGGAAAGTAAAAGTATTTCCAAAATTATGTGACTCCAAAATTATGGAGATCTATATGCTATCTCCTACCTATTTTTCAGCCTTGGAATTTTGCAGGTGTATACAACTCCCATTTTATAAACTCTTATTTTCACTCCATTTGAAAATAACACTAGTGGGAAATATATTACCCCACATATTTCCTTTCTCAAATCTTTTTGAAAACTATTAAGTGATGAGTGGAGATATTTCCTAAACATCATCTTGTCATAATTAGGAGTGGTCACTTTTCCCCAAGATAGCATTGTGGAAATGGTGGTATGATTAATTCTTGTGGTTTGAATTGTGTGGCCTTGGTTGTGATGTTGATCTTGTTGTGTTTGTTGCTTGTGTGGATAATTCCTCAGTTGTGCTTAACACTAAAACAAAACACACTTGTAAACAAATTTGGAATGTGACTTAAATAAAGCAAAACTCCTAAAATTACTCAACACATTGAATTAGGATCATAAGTTAAAAGAAATGATCTTAATATATTATTCTATCTACCTAACTCTCTATTTCTTTCCAAGCAAATATTTTCTTTATGAAAATAATTCCATGGATGAGGTAAGAGGATGACTATCTCATTCTCATACCCCCTTTCTTCTCAAAAATTATATAATTACCACTTAATTTTATTTAAGTTATGAAATCCTATTTTACTTCTTTAAACACAAAGAATATTCAAAAACCCTATGAACCAATGTGGTTCCAAATATTTTATTTTGCAACACCAATTTTTGTGGAGCTTCTACATGTTATGGGGAGGCTACATGAATATTTTCAATTTTTTATAAAATGTTTTAGTGCCTCAAATAAATCCCTAAAAGCTACTGGTTTTAGAGGAAACAGAAAAGGGAGAAAGCACAGGGGTTTTCTGCAGATTGGTCGTCCTCTTCCTCCTGTAGCCCGTCGTGGCAGAGGAAGGCGCCAGTGGCGAGCTCGCCACTGTGCCGCGCTCCTTCTACAGCTGGGAGGGGATAAGAACGCCACGACGACGCTCCTCTGCCCTCACTTATCCCCAGCTACTTTCTCTCTCTCTCTCTTTTCCTCCCGAGCCGGAAACCTAGCCGCCATGGCCGTCGCTGCCGCCATCGATTGAGGCATCCCCGAGCAGATCGAAGAGCACCACGAGCTCCGCGCCGTCGCCTTCTCCCCCCTTGTCCAAGGAATCGAGCTAGAGCGCCTCAGTTTGCGAGATCGCCGTCATCTTCTCCAACTCAGTCAAGTGAGCTTGTCGTGCATGTTGCCGTCGCCTCAGCCCTTTTCTTCCTGCCATTCTTGCGTCTCCGAGTTCCTCTCGTCGAGACCTACCTCACCCCGCCTTTCTTCTTTCCAGGAGACGCAGGGTTGGTCGCCGCCATCCCGTGCCTGACGCAAGCATCATCGACCTCGCCGTCAACTGGGAGCCCGCCTGCATGATCTTTTTCCGCCCCCGACCTCCCCAAGTCCTCCGTGACTCGATTCCGTCCTCGCCGTCGCCCCCAGCCTCCCCAGGACTCCGCCCTGTCTTTTGGTCGCCGCCAGTGCGAGCGACAAGGACGACTCCCAGCCGTTGGATCCCGATCCAACGTGCGCGCACCTTCTGATCTGCTCCTTCCACTGACCGGCGGGCCCCGCTGTCAGCCGTTTGACAATTTCTCCGAGCGGGAGAAATTCTGGCAGGCCAGCCTGGCACTGCTCGGCCCAGATCTCCTCAGATCTGGCCCTTCATTTTTTTTCGGCAGGGTATATTTCTTTTTCCTGCAGGGCTGATTCTGGAGTTTTGTTTTAAATCCAAATAGAAATATTAAACATTGTATCTTGCCAAACTAAAAATCACACAGGTACATAGATAAATTCTTAACCACATGCAACTTAAAGATCTAAGTTTGGAGTTATGGTTTACCCTAGAAAAAAATGGTTATACAAACATGTAAGAAACAGAAACATGTTAACAACTTGAGTTTTAAAACTCCAAAAGGTACGAATCCAACTGTTCTGGATAACCCTTGTTGTTACCTAACCATAGAAATTGGTCTTGCATGCAAATGAATTCCCATTTTGAAATGGCTTGCATGTTTCTAAAATGACCAGAGAGACTTGTATGAATTTTATAAATTATTCTGTGATTATTTTTGGAGAAAATCCAATTGTGTTAGTTTATAATACTAACAGAGAGCCCAAATCCAACTTTGCATAATTGTTTGATAAGCAGATTCTTCTAGGTGTAATATTTGGTAAAAATGGTGGTTTTGCCTCTAATATAAAGGGAGAGTTTAAATACCTTTATTAGGAAAATGTTGTTTGTGTTTGTTTGGTACTGTTACATGCTTGTTACTGTTGTCTAGAATGTTAGTGTATGTTAGTACTGTTAGTGGTTTGTGTTGTGCTTGATTTGAGTTAAGCATGTGTTGTTAAGGGTGTTTAAAGATTACAAATTGTTTATCTATGCTTGTGATGCTTGAAAATCTTTATGAGCTGAATAACCTCGTTCAGCTAAAGTCTTAGCTACTGGTTGTTTAAGTTTGTTAGTGGTGCTTAGCCTTGCATGTGGAAAGTGAACCCTAACGGCTGTCTAATCACTACATTAACCCTAGTTATAATAAAGTATTTAAATAGTGCTGGGGTTGCCAGACATGTTGGCTAGATAGTAATCCTACACCATACTTGTTGCTTGTTAGTTGCCATATATCAACCCCTAGCTTGTTAAAAAGGTTTGACCTATAGAAACTATTTGATGACTTAACTTTTGTCTGAAGTATTTCCTGTTTTGGAAGAAAAACAATGTACCTAACTTTTGTCTGAAGTATTTCCCGTTTAAACAAAGGTGCTTGTTGTTCATCTTTGCCTAAGATAGTTTTGTGATCTATGTCCTAGCATGTGTATAATATTAGACTACGGATTGGTATAATGCCCTTGTAAGTGTAGATCTTAGTATGATGCTTGAATGATTAGTTTTATGTTTGTGGTTTGTTACTTGTTTGTGTATCATTTGTGGTTTTGTTTGGTGTACTGAGTGTTGTTTATTTCCCTGTTTGCGATGCTAGATATTGACGCTACCGGAGTGGCCTCTGGAGAGAATTTATTGAAGAAGGATGGTAATTTATTATATTGATCAACAAGGAGAAGTCCATGAACATAATTGCTGAACCAGGCAAGCTACTTCTCTGAGCTTGCATCTATATACATCTATTTTGGTTCACATGTTTTACTTATAAAGAGCATAAGTGATTTATGTGGTGTTTGCCACTAAAGTTATGATTTTGAAAACCCTCTTTCCAAAATACAAGTATATTATTTTGACACCCTATATGGAGATCTTAAATGGTAATTCTTTTTCAAACTATAGGATGGGAAAAGAATATTGTTTATTCAAAACTCCTTTGAAAATACTTGTATGGATGTGGAATACCGAGATGTCGGTGTGGAAGTGGAGAAATGGAGAATGGAGATGTTTATGAAAAATGCACATTGTGTCCTAGTACTATGACGACCAATCTTACCCTGTGCGACCACATTTACCCACCTATGGGAAAGGGCATAGTCATATAATTTGCTCATATTAGTATGGGATGCCTCATCGACGGAGATGACTCCGTTATGCATGGGGGGATGGTTTGGTGACCTACCCCTGACCTGGGTCCTCAAAAAGGA
Source organism: Poa pratensis (assembly GCA_947311845.1). Taxonomy (NCBI): domain Eukaryota; kingdom Viridiplantae; phylum Streptophyta; class Magnoliopsida; order Poales; family Poaceae; genus Poa; species Poa pratensis. The sequence continues at coordinate 5,386,737 of CAMZMU010000058.1, read as the reverse complement.
GAATACCGACGGGCTGGTATGAGTGAAGGGAGAAAGAGGATTGAAGACGCCACCTTTGGGTCGCCGGGCAAAACTATGAGTCCTCACACTTAGATTCCGATGGGCTGGGTTAAGTGTTGATGGAAAGTGTCATATGGGCAGGGTCCTATACTAGCATGAGCAAAGGACAGGCTATGGTCGGTGACTCAACTTCGCATACACCTTGTATGGCGGGACGTGGCTGACACGATGAGTTGCCGGATGGATGTGGGAAAAGCGTGCTACCTCTGCAGAGTGTAAAACTATTCGAATAGCCGAGTCCTCGGATATGGACAGTTGGGAGGCTGTCCTAAGACCATGTGCAAGTTTTGGAAAAGTTTTGAGATTTGAAAAGAAAATGGAGATGTTTTATATAGGCAACTATGCCAAAGGGTCGGCATGAGGTTGCTGGAAAAGAGGAAGACCATGAAGGGCTATGGTCGAGAAGTGCAAAGTTTTGTGTTTTGAAAGTGGAAAATGTTTTATGCAACTATACCGAAGGGCTGGTATAAGGTTGATGGAAAATGATTTGACCATGAAGGGATATGGTCGAAAATGGAGGAGTTTTGGAGAAATAAACCAATGGTGATTTTCCGGGAAAATGTTTATAAAAGAGACTTTTTACCTTTTTCAACAAAGATATATTTTCGGGAAAAGGTTTTAAAGGTGACTTCTTACAAAGACAGATTTATGGGAAAAAGTTCTAAAAGCCTTCTTTCCTTTTTCAACAAAGGTATAGAGATGTTTTTCTAAAAATACAAGTCTTATGAAAAGTTATAAAATTCTTCTTTATGTAGGTTTCAAACAAAAGTCTATCCTTCTCTGGTTCAATAAGGATATAGAGTTTTCAAAGCAAACCAAGTTTTATTTAAACAATAAAAAGAGTAGTGCATGCTCATTCCGGGGGTAGTTTGCGAGTACAATCAAATGTACTCATATTGGTTTCATCCCTGGCTATTGTCTTAGCCAGATTTTGAAGATGAGCAGTTCGGAGAAGAAGATGTCAATGACGGCAATGCGAACTAGGGCGCTTCCCAGTCAGCTGCCTGTAGGGTTATGGCAAATGACTTGGGCTCCACGTTGTTTGATGATTTCCGCTGCAAGTACCTGTTGAAGTTACGGCCTCAATCAAGTAAGTATATTCTTTCGGTATTTATGGATGTTCTTTTGGTACCAGTTCGATTGTGCTCCGCGACACACTGATCATGGGATCGCTGATGTTGTAGGCACAAGGGTATTTCGGACAGCTAGTCCGGGGTCCCCACAGACTTGGTATCAGAGCCATCCTGACTGTAGGAGACCTTAGTTAGCATGGACGTCAGTTAGGAGAAAACTATTTTGGGAAGAAATATATTACTACCAAAAATATTTTCATTCAAGGAAGCCTAAGTATAGCTTCCACTCTTTTCACCTTCTCGAATTATTCTAAACCTTGTCCCTCGTTTAAAGGTTTACCAAAAGTTTCCTTCTGTTGTCTTACCTCCATTCAAACTTACATACTTGACAATATCCCAAACCAGACCTGGGTACTTAGCAACCCGAAGACCTCAACATCAAAGTGATTTATACGCGAAGACCGAGGGTCCGTGCAACCTTCAGAAATTGCAGTAATTTCACCGCCAAAGGTTCCCACTTGGACAAGATGAAGAAAATCCTCGAGATACAAAGACCCTACCAAGTTTCAAGCTTAAGGACATCAATCTGTCAATAAATTAAAGACATGAAGACCTCAGCAAACATGGCTGACCCAGACCCGTAGGATGTGTAGGATACGCTCACTTGTTTTTCTTGAGCTACTCCCATCTACCCGAGTATTAGACGCCGTTGGCACTAAGTGTACCTTGTGTGTTGTTCCTTGTTTGCGTGTTGTTTGTGTAACATCTTTTTGTGTGTTTCACAATCACGCCTTTTCAGCAGCACAAAGTAACCTCAAAATTCTCTTTTCATAAAACTCCTTTTTGCCACCTAAAAAAACCATTTTTGACCTCCTCGCCATAGTTGCACCTTGTTGCCGATATAAGACCATCTAGGAAATCTTTCTAAAATGTTTTCCCTCATCGACCGATAAGAACTGACAGTTCCGCAAGATACAAAAGACCCCTGATCTTTAACCAAATAGCCTGAGATTTTTGCAACCTAACCGGCAAGTCGGACAATGGGCTTCATGCACCATCTAGAGCAAGTGCATCAAGATCTCGAAGGAAACTGCAAGTTTTCGCCAACCTCATGAAGACAGGAGCCCCACCTCGTCAAATTAACTTGTGAAATTACAATAATACCACCCTAACTTGTCGTATCTAACTTTAGATTAACACCTGACCGAAGTCCGTGATAATATTAATTTATCATTCGGGACTCCAAGCCTTGAAAAGAGAAGAGGTTACATACAAAGGCTCACTTATGGTTGGAAGCGAAAAGATCGCCATCATCGCGGCCGAAGTCGTCCAACATCGAAGATCATCTACGCAAAATTGAACCACGAAGCACGCACCATCAACGTCACCTTTCGAGCACTCATCCTTTTCCACTTGCCTCGACCAATCACACCGAAGGAGGATTTAAGAAAGCACGAACAGCGACTATCGACATGAAGCTTTTCTCTAACTTCCTAAGGCTAACTAGAGGAACTCAAGGAGTGTATAAGAGTTGCTATGAAGATTCGAGCTCAGAGACCGACGGTAATGATGGGTTTCAAAGGGATCCTGTACCTACTCACTTGACAAGCAGTCGTTGCATTTTAAATCCCTTGAGCTAACTTTACTAATTTTGACCTACGCGATAATCATGAGGAAAACCAGAGAAAAACCTCGACTAACTCATACCTATCACCGCAAACTTGGGAAAAACGGATGAGAACCCTAGTCTGCTGCTGGTTTTCTGAAGATTATATGAAGCCTCAAGCTCAAGACTCATCCAAAGGAGATCACCGTCAACAAAACCTGAGAAAGGCCAGCAACAAAGAATCACCAAAGGGGAGCTGCACCAGGATAAACCAGCGTCATCAACATCAACCACCAAGCAAGTCCAGACGCACTTAGAAGCTTTAACATCCCTTTACTAACTATAACCTGGAGAGAGTCAAGTGCACAGACTTGACGCATCCTGAGGACAACGCGTCCCCATCTGCGACCCTCGTAAGGAGAAAATATCAGGAAGTGATATCTGCACCAACCCCGAGCATCGAGGAGTGATACCCAAGACGAAGATCGTCAAGCTACCCAAGAAGAACAATGCCTCCAAGTCAACCCCAGATGCAACCTTCAGCATGAACCTTCAAAACCCCTTTTTAAGGGGGGAAGACCTGCAAGAGGTATACAAGAACATGGCAATAATTAGTTCCTTGCGCCTCAGCCTTGTAGTGTCTGGAAACTGCCAACCAGGACTATCCATCAGCGTCGATCGTCAAGTTAACCTCATCATCAAGGATCTGAACTCATCAGAGAAGATTATCAACAAGGAAAGACCTCGCAGCATCAAGTTGTCAAGACCTCACATGGCGACCTCACTGAAGAAGCAATGACCTCAGAAGTATAGCCAGCCCAAAACCCGTGCCCTTGTACTCCCCTGTTACCCACCGCGCAAATCTCGAGGACGAGATTTATTTTTAAGGAGGGAAGGATCTGTCACATCCCAAATTTTGGAACTAAGAAAAACTTAGTTTACAAGACCCAAAATTCAGAACCAACAAAAACTTTTTGAAATGTTTCCCTAATGGTTGTGCTTCCCTTCCCATTGCTATGTTTGACCTTGTGTGACTTGTTGTTTAAGTTGTTTGACTAGTAAATATTAACCTAAGAATCCAACCTAAGTAAAAATATATTAAACTTTGGTGATCATGTTATGACAAGAAAAATATTCCATATATCTTTTTCCATTCTTATTTCTGGCCAAAGTCCATTTCAATGATACTTGGTTTAGCAACAACCAAAACTAATACCCATTATTTGGGAAAGTAAAAGTATTTCCAAAATTATGTGACTCCAAAATTATGGAGATCTATATGCTATCTCCTACCTATTTTTCAACCTTGGAATTTTGCAGGTTGATGCTCACAAGTATAGGGGATCGTTGAAATCTTCGTTGGGAAGTATTACCCAAATTTATAGTTTGACTCAAGGGGAACACAAGAATACCAATAAGACTTTAGCAATTGAGGCGTCACTCTCAACCACACCTGTATATCAATAAACTTGCAGCAGTGATAGTTATGGCAGTAGGATGATTCAAGCAAGCAAAATAAAACAGCAGTAGTCAACAAGGGTTTCCCAGTTTTCACCGGAAAAGTGAAAGTGTAACTCAGAGATTTAAAACGTAGGCATGAGGTGATAGCGGGGTGTTGCATGAATAAGATTGATCATATAATAAGATACAAATAGCAATGGGACTTATCTCTAACTCCGATATATGTAGGTATGTGTTCCGTAAATAGTTGTGCGTACTAACGAAGAGAATTTGCACAACATCTATTGTCCTACCTGCCCATTTCACCGGGGCCAACTTGGAACTACAGGTAATTAAGGTCTACCCTTTCGAATAGCCCGGAACAACGCATTAACACTTCATGAACACATAGAATCCTCAAACTAAAACAACTCCCCTTGTTTTCCCTATATGTCACTTTTAGGGTTCGCAGGTTCAACATAATAGCAGGTGATACACTTTGCAGATAAATACCAAACTCAAATATATGATGGGGCAAAATAAGTTCAGTACTGAAATCATGCCACTCGGGCCCTAGTAGCAAGCATTAAACATAGCATAAGTGCATCAACACAATACAAAAATATCCTCAAGATAAACCCCTAAGATCTCGGACAACGGGTATCATTACATGATCAATCTCATCCAATCCCCATCCACCTCATATGCCTACAGTGGACTACTCACACATGGTGATGGTGAAGGAGCTCATGGTCGATGGAGATGAAGGCGGTGAAGATGGCGGTGAAGACGGCCTCCGGATCCCTCCTCCGGGGGAGAAATCCTGGATCAATCTGTCTCCGAAAACGAAGATCGTGGTGGCGGCGGCGCTCTGTTTCGCGAAAAGTCCTCCCCTCCTAGGTCAGCCACTTTTTCGTATATATGAGGGGGTACGCGAAAGCCGAAGGAGAGGCGGTGCCCGAGGCTCCAGATGGGTGGGCCCACGCGGCCAAGGAATCTGGCCGCGTGGGCCCACTCTTTTGGCCCTCGGACGCTTCCTCGTGTCCATCTTTTGCACGATGCCCTTCTTTTCCATAAAAATTGACGTGGTATTTTTCTCCGATTTAATTTCCTGCAAAAACAACCAGAAAAGAGACTTTGCTAAAAACAGCGTCAGATTCAGCAGTTTTATTCAAATATGGGAAGATTCCGGAGCAAATTATGAAGCAAAGTGCTTGGAAAAGTAGATGCATTTTAGGTGCATCAACTCCCCCAAACTTAGCTCGTTGTTTGTCCTCGAACAACTCAAACATAGTGCAGAAGCGATAAAAAGACTTTGACAAGAACTTTGCATTGCATATGTAACACCGTTTAATACCAACAAGTATTCAAAACATAACTTCCATAACAAATAACAAAATGCTAGCAAAGGTGCATCTAATCAGTGTTAAAGCATTTATATTTGTTGGAAGAGAAATAACATGAAGTGTCAGCACTTGGATGAGTTTGCCCAACTGTAGAAATAGACAAAGGTTCTTGCATCGCTTTTGATTGAATCATGTCAAGATTTTTGAGATCTTTCGATTCTTTCTTTTATTGACTAGTGAACTCATTGTGCTTACAACCTTGCTCTCAGTTTTATCAATCCATTTGGTGTTCCCTATTATGACTCATATGCTTGACCAACTAATGGTTGAGAGCCTCATACCCCGTGAATACGAGTACCTACACCCCGGTGTTACTCAACTCGGGCCACAAAGCAAGTTTAAGTTTCTAAGTCATTGCAAGTAATAATAGCGTCATCAAGAGCGTCAACTGGGGTACCTCTTGTCCCAGGACATGGAACAAGCCCATGTCAAAACGACAAGACAAACAGACAATGAACAATCTCAGCACTCTTTTATTTACTATTTGTGTAGCTTTTTATTATGGAGTGCATCACTGAATGTTCACTTTGGTACGCTGTAAATTTCCACCGTGAATGATGCATGGCTTAGGTTGGCGGCCCAGGTGTCTCTCTAGCCATTTATACCCACTCCTCAAACTTACTAAGTTTCCGCATTTATTTGGCACCATGATAAGCATCCATAAACAAAAGTACATGATATCAACTAAATGTAATTTAGTGCAATGTTGAAAGCTTTCTATGTGTCAGCACATATAAGTTAACTCCCAACCCCTAAGCTTGTCAAGCATATGACTTCATGTTTAACATTTGAAAAACTCTTTTACTTTCTCTTTGGTTGGCAAGTTTAGCAAGCACAATGGGATGCGTAGACCTTTGTTTAGAGCCACAGTTACTCAATCCACAGCCAAGTGTTGTCACTAAATAATATCTCACTTGCATCATCATATAACATACTAGAACACGGAGAAGATAAACATTTGCTACCACTTCCCTAGATGTTAAAGAAACTATGATGTGCGCACTTGCTGTTATTAAAAAGTCCACATAAGCACGGCAAAGGTGTCATACCTTTCATCCACTTCATGCACATCAACTCATCATCGTTGTTCTCCTCTCCCAACTTGAACTGTGCAATAAAAACTCAAATCTGCCATAAAACGTTACTGAATACAGAACTGTTTTTGCCCTACCTAAACACCTCAGAATAATCTCATATTTTACGGGTGCATAGGTTATGAAAAGTTGCAGTTGTGGTTAAAATTTTAGCTCATTCGGAGTTACAGAAAAAAAATGAAAAATAAAACAGTGAGCAGATTTCAGCAATTCCTGCACCTCCGTTTTTACTTTGGATTCAAGAAAACGAAAATATTTTTGTTCTTTTTAGTTTTTAGATGCATAAAGTAAATGACCAGAAGTAAATAAGAAAAGAAACAAATAAAATCTTTTTGTGTTTTTGTGTTTTCAGAACAAGAAACTAAAACATAACAAGATAAAAGTGATATAAAACAACGAATGGAAAGGGAGAGAAGTACTCCCCCAAGCTTGCGATGAAGCTAGTTTCCCGGATGGTAATCGTACCCACCACTTCCATCTCCAGGGAAGTAACCATATTGGTAGCCTTGCATTCCTGGATGTTGGGGCTCCTCTTGAGGTTGCACCTCCTCCACGGTCCACTTCCGGTAGTCCTGTCAAAAAGGTCAGCACGAGGGAGCCTAATGGACACATTTTGTCCATTAGAACTCTTATAGCTATACATATAATGATCCTCATGCCTCTCACTCATTTCCATGCGAGAAGTCAAAGTAAAATCAAGTAAATTAGACTCTCTCACTAGGCTACCCATGTTATTATCAAAACCTCTCTCTTCCTTAATGTGCTCATATACTAAAGTAGCAATGGCACCAGCATAAATAGGAGTGCAATCAGTATTATTCCTCCTCACAGCCAAGTGCAAGGACCTAGCAAGAATTACTCCCAAGTTATACTCACACGGTATGTTCTCTTTTGCACATTTAAGTTAATAAATCATGGGTCCAGTGCAAGCAGAAGTGTTATCTCTAGCAATAAATCCTCTTGCAAGGAACAAGGCAAAGTATCTCAAACCGGGGTGCTGTATGCAAGTGAATTTAGTCTTGCCATTTTTTTGCATGAATCCGAAGCCTCTACCCTGCATATACCGCACCATCCTCCCAAAGGTGGTTGTCATCATAATTCTCGGAAACTCTAGATGATCTTCTCCTTGGTATCGAAGTCATCCCAAACAATCCTTTACCTTTGTTCATGATGAAACCTTGCTGTCCAAAAATAATATCCAACAAAAATTAAGATGTAACACTCTAAAACAACATTGAGCCATCCAGAACTTGTCTCCACATCAATATCATGCATCAATATCAACTAGAAAATTTAAATCCATGGATTTCTCAAGCATATTAGGTGACACCTAGTGCAGCAAAATACTTCATACATAAAGCATAAGAACAAAAAGTAATTGGATGGGTGGAGGAGTCACATACCAAGGAGCAATCCCACCAAACAGATTTGAAAAATCTGCCCTAAACTTGGAGATCCAAGGAAGCAGGAAGAAGGAGCTCGGGAAAATTTGGGAAAAATACCTGGAGTGGTTTTCTGTCGAGGGGAAGGAGATGGGCACAGGGCACTCACCTAACTCCACCTGGGGCCAAAGTTAGTGGGTCCCACGCGGCCAAGGAATCTGGCCGCGTGGGACACCCTCTTTTGGTCCCTGGTGGCCTCCTGGTGTCCCACTTTTGGCTGTTGGTCCCTCTGGTAAAATAACTTACCTCCAAATTTTTCTGGAATTTTTCGAGAAAATTTTCTGAAGAGAATTTTTCAAACTTCATATTCTGGAATTTCTGAACTCTGAAATAATTATGATTATGCATATACTCCAAAACTCTAGGATAAATAAAATTAAAATGCAATACAAATTTTTATGGGAATCAAGTTTTCATCATTTCCACATTAGTAATGAGGTTGATCAAGTCTCATTAATAATATGTAAAAGATATAATACATGATTCTTATTTTATATATAAAAAGAAATTCAAGATACCTCATATTTGATTGGAATAGTTCCAATCATCAAGGTAGCATACTTTGGTGCAGGAGGTGGTAGTGCAATTTCAAAGCTTCCAATCATAATAGTATTTCTTTGAATAGAATTCACACTCTTGTTTATCATTGTAACAGGATTCTTCTTGGGAAAATAGATAGTATGCTCATTTCCTTTGACATTAAATGTCACTTTGCTCTCAGTGCAATTTATCACAGCTCCTGCAGTGTTTAAAAAGGGTCTTCCAAGAATAATAGATAGATTATCATCCTCAGGCATTTCTAATATAACAAAGTCTGTAGGAATTAACACATTAGCTATAGAGATAGGAACATCCTCACATATACCTATAGGCACACAGTTGATTTATCAGCCATTTGCAATGAAACTTCAGTTGGAACCAATTTATTCAGGTTAAGTTTCTTATATAAAGAAAAAGGCATAACACTAACACCAGCTCCTAAATCACATAATGCATATTTCACATAAGTTTCTTTAATATGACAAGGAATAGTTGGAATACCAGGATCTCCACGCTTTTCAGGCAATTTCCCCTCAAATGAATAATTAGCAAGCATAGCAGTAATTGCATCAGTAGGTATCTTCCTTTTATTAGTGACAATATCTTTCATATATTTTGAATATGGAGGAATTTTAATAGCATCAACAAGAGGAATTTGCAAACATAAAGTTTTAATCAACTCAAGAAATTTCTCAAACCTAGCATCATCCAAAGATTTCATTACCTCTTGGGGATATGGTATGGGTCTTTGTACCCATGGATCCCTCTCTTTACCTTTTTGTTGATTTGGATGCTTCTTCTTTTTATTCTTCTCAATAGATGGTTGAGGGTCTTCTTTTTCAGGAGGTTCTTCAATATTTTCAGCTTCATGTTGTTCTTCTTCAGGTGGAGATGATTCCTCTTCTTCATTATTATCATCTTCAGTCTCAGCATCAGAAATAGAAATATCCTTATCTTGTTCTTGAGAATCATCAATATCTTCGTTTTCATTGGGAGATTTTCCTGCAGAAGATTTCTTCTTGAGAGCCTCTTGCTCTTTCCTCTTGGGATGGTCTTCAGGATAGTCAGGATCCTGAGTACTTGCACCACCTCTAGTATTAACTCCACAAACCTGTTTCTTCTCAATAAGATTTGCATACAATTGATTTTGAAGAGAAACCATTTGTTCAACTTGATTATTCATCATCTCACAATGTTTAATAATTCTTCTAACCTCTCCCACACTAGCATTTAAATTTTCACGAAGAAATTTAATTTTATGAGAGTTTTCCATAATACTCATTCTAATACATGCTCCTCAGGATTGTTATGATAAGCAAAATCATTAACGTATGATACATCAATAGGAGGTGTTACCTTTTCATTACCTTCCATAGAGCTAATAGCATTGACTTGGATTGGAAAACATGGTTGATCAATAGGAAGTTTAACACCCATTTCAGATAATTCCTTGAGATGAGAGGTTTTAATTCCCTTCTCTTTAATAGCCTTGGAAGCTTCTTTCATTGTCTCTTTGTTTAACTTAAGAATGCCTCCTTTCTTCTCTGGAAATATCTCTTTTCCATCTATCTCTTCAATATTCCAATCTTCATAATTTCTAGAGATAGTCTCCAATAACTCAGTTGCTTCATCAACGGTCCTTTCCCTGAAAACATTACCTGCAATACTATCAAGATAGCCTCTAGTGTTTTCAGTTAGTCCATTGTAAAATATATCAAGTATTTCATTACTCTTGAAGCCATGGGTAGGACATTTCCTAACCATCTTACTGTACCTCCCCCAAGCTTGGGGTAATCCTCCTTCTCTTTCTGTGAAAAGTTGCTAATCTCAATAGTTAAACCATGGATCTTATCTGAAGGGAAATATTTATTATAGAATAGCTGCAAGCATTCCTCTTTACTAGTAATAGATCCAGGTTCTAAATGATTATACCAAGTTTTAGCATTTCCTCCCAAGGTAAAAGGAAACAACTTTAAGAAATAATAGCGTTGGTGGATTTCATCTTTACCAAATAGCACAGATAAATCATGCAAAACAGCAATGTGTTCAAAAGGAAACTCATCATCTCTCCCATAAAACTTAAACTTCTCAGCTTTTTCAATTATTTCAGGATCAACACTAAACTCATAATCTTTATCTTTAATTTTAATAGCTGGAGCATTCATTTTCTTAGTAACAGGGAAATAATCATCAAGAGGAGAATTTTTATAGCTATCAAGTTTATCCAATTTATCATAATTCGAATCCATAAAAGCCATAGTAAATGCATCTTCTTCCTCAGAAGAAGTTTCATGTTCATCATCACAATATTCAATATCTTCCAACTCAGACTCCACATTTTCAACAATAGCAGATTCAGGTAATTCAGGCAATTCATGTTTCAGTTATCTCAGATGTTTCAGGTGTCACTTCTTTGTCTACGCTACCACATATTAAATTATTTTCAATACTAGTAGACATCTTAGACAATGGTGAACTAGATAAAGCTTTTTCTTTCTTCTTAGCAATAATAGCAGAAGCAACATTAGGTGAAAAGTTTGGCCTACTTGGCAAATCAGTACCTCTACGAGTAGTTGAAGGCCTTACTTCCTTCGGAGTATTCTTTTCCTTTCCCATAGTTGGGAACAAGCAAGTGCAGCAAATAAATGATAACAAGTTGTCTTACCAATAAAGCTAGGCTCCCCGGCAACGGCGCCAGAAAATGTCTTGATGCCCACAAGTATAGGGGATCGTTGAAATCTTCGTTGGGAAGTATTACCCAAATTTATAGTTCGACTCAAGGGGAACACAAGAATACCAATAAGACTTTAGCAATTGAGGCGTCACTCTCAACCACACCTGTATATCAATAAACTTGCAGCAGTGATAGTTATGGCAGTAGGATGATTCAAGCAAGCAAAATAAAACAGCAGTAGTAAACAAGGGTTTCCCAGTTTTCACCGGAAAAGTGAAAGTGTAACTCAGAGATTTAAAACGTAGGCATGAGGTGATAGCGGGGTGTTGCATGAATAAGATTGATCATATAATAAGATACAAATAGCAATGGGACTTATCTCTAACTCCGATATATGTAGGTATGTGTTCCGTAAATAGTTGTGCGTACTAACCAAGAGAATTTGCACAACATCTATTGTCCTACCTGCCCATTTCACCGGGGCCAACTTGGAACTACAGGTAATTAAGGTCTACCCTTTCGAATAGCCCGGAACAACGCATTAACACTTCATGAACACATAGAATCCTCAAACTAAAACATCTCCCCCTTGTTTTCCCTATATGTCACTTTTAGGGTTCGCAGGTTCAACATAATAGCAGGTGATACACTTTGCAGATAAATACCAAACTCAAATATATGATGGGGCAAAATAAGTTCAGTACTGAAATCATGCCACTCGGGCCCTAGTAGCAAGCATTAAACATAGCATAAGTGCATCAACACAATACAAAAATATCCTCAAGATAAACCCCTAAGATCTCGGACAACGGGTATCATTACATGATCAATCTCATCCAATCCCCATCCACCTCATATGCCTACAGTGGACTACTCACACATGGTGATGGTGAAGGAGCTCATGGTCGATGGAGATGAAGGCGGTGAAGATGGCGGTGAAGACGGCCTCCGGATCCCTCCTCCGGGGGAAAATCCTGGATCAATCTGTCTCCGAAAACGAAGATCGTGGTGGCGGCGGCGCTCTGTTTCGCGAAAGTCCTCCCTCCTAGGCCAGCCACTTTTTCGTATATATGAGGGGGTACGCGAAAGCCGAAGGAGAGGTGGTGCCCGAGGCTCCAGATGGGTGGGCCCACGCGGCCAAGGAATCTGGCCGCGTGGGGCCCACTCTTTTGGCCCTCGGACGCTTCCTCGTCCATCTTTTGCACGATGCCCTTCTTTTCCATAAAAATTGACGTGGTATTTTTCTCCGATTTAATTTCCTGCAAAAACAACCAGAAAAGAGACTTTGCTAAAAACAGCGTCAGATTCAGCAGTTTTATTCAAATATGGGAAGATTCCGGAGCAAATTATGAAGCAAAGTGCTTGGAAAAGTAGATGCATTTTAGGTGCAGCACAGGTGTATACAACTCCCATTTTATAAACTCTTATTTTCACTCCATTTGAAAATAACACTAGTGGGAAATATATTACCCCACATATTTCCTTTCTCAAATCTTTTTGAAAACTATTAAGTGATGAGTGGAGATATTTCCTAAACATCATCTTGTCATAATTAGGAGTGGTCACTTTTCCCCAAGATAGCATTGTGGAAATGGTGGTATGATTAATTCTTGTGGTTTGAATTGTGTGGTCTTGGTTGTGATGTTGATCTTGTTGTGTTTGTTGCTTGTGTGGATAATTCCTCAGTAGTGCTTAACACTAAAACAAAACACACTTGACAACAAATTTGGAATGTGACTTAAATAAAGCAAAACTCCTAAAATTACTCAACACATTGAATTAGGATCATAAGTTAAAAGAAATGATCTTAATATATTATTCTATCTACCTAACTCTCTATTTCTTTCCAAGCAAATATTTTCTTTATGAAAATAATTCCATGGATGAGGTAAGAGGATGACTATCTCATTCTCATACCTCTTTCTTCTCAAAAATTATATAATTACCACTTAATTTTATTTAAGTTATGAAATCCTTTTTTACTTCTTTAAACACTAAGAATATTCAAAAACCCTATGAACCAATGTGGTTCCAAATATTTTATTTTGCAACACCAATTTTTGTGGAGCTTCTACATGTTATGGGGAGGTTACATGAATATTTTCAAATTTTTATAAAATGTTTTAGTGCCTCAAATAAATCCCTAAAAGCTACTGGTTTTAGAGGAAACAGAAAAGGGAGAAAGCACAGGGGGTTTTCTGCAGATTGGTCGTCCTCTTCCTCCTGTAGCCCGTCGTGGCAGAGGAAGGCGCCAGTGGCGAGCTCGCCACTGTGCCGCGCTCCTCCTGCAGCTGGGAGGGGATAAGAACGCCACGACGACGCTCCTATGCCCCCTCACTTATCCCCACCTACTTTCGCTCTCTCTCTCTCTCTCTCTCTCTCTCTCTTTTCCTCCCGAGCCGGAAACCTAGCCGCCATGGCCGTCGCTGCCGCCGTCGATTGAGGCATCCCCGAGCAGATCGAAGAGCACCACGAGCTCTGCTCCGTCGCCTTCTCCCTCCTCGTCCAAGGAATCGAGCTAGAGCGCCTCAGTTTGCGAGATCGCTGTCATCTTCTCCAACTCAGTCCAGTGAGCTTGTCGTGCATGTTGCCGTCGCCTCAGCCCTTTTCTTCCTGCCATTCTTGCGTCTCCGAGTTCCTCTCGTCGAGACCTACCTCACCCCGCCTTTCTTCTTTCCAGGAGACGCAGGGTTGGTCGCCGCCATCCCGTGCCCGACGCAAGCATCTTCGACCTCGCCGTCAACTGGGAGCCCGCCTGCATGATCTTTTTCCGCCCCCGACCTCCCCAAGTCCTCCGCGACTCGATTTCGTCCTCGCCGTCGCCCCCCAGCCTCCCCAGGCCTCGGCGGCATGCTCGCCGGCGTGCAGCGGCGCGCGGAGCGGACTCCGCCCTGTCTTTTGGTCGCCGCCGGTGCAAGCGACAAGGACAACTCCCAGCCGTTGGATCCCGATCCAATGTGCGCGCACCTTCTGATCTGCTCCTTCCACTGACCGGTGGGCCCCGCTGTCAGCCGTTTGACAATTTTTCCGAGCGGGAGAAATTCTGGCGGGCCGGCCTGGCACTGCTTGGCCCAGATCTCCTCAGATCTGGCCCTTCATTTTTTTTCGGCAGGGTATATTTCTTTTTCCTGCAGGGCTGATTCTGGAGTTTTGTTTTAAATCCAAATAGAAATATTAAACATTGTATCTTGCCAAAGTAAAAATCACACAGGTACATAGATAAATTCTTAACCACATGCAACTTATAGATCTAAGTTTGGAGTTATGGTTTACCCTAGAAAAAATGGGTTATACAAACATGTAAGAAACAGAAACATGTTAACAACTTGAGTTTTAAAACTCCAAAAGGTACGAATCCAACTGTTCTGGATAACCCTTGTTGTTACCTAACCATAGAAATTGGTCTTGCATGCAAATGAATTCCCATTTTGAAATGGCTTGCATGTTTCTAAAATGACCAGAGAGACTTGTATGAATTTTATAAATTATTCTGTGATTATTTTTGGAGAAAATCCAATTGTGTTAGTTTATAATACTAACAGAGAGCCCAAATCCAACTTTTTTGCATAATTGTTTGATAAGCAGATTCTTCTAGGTGTAATATTTGTTAAAAATGGTGTTTTTGCCTCTAATATAAAGGGGAGAGTTTAAATACCTTTATTAGGAAAATGTTGTTTGTGTTTGTTTGGTACTGTTACATGCTTTTTACTGTTGTCTAGAATGTTAGTGTATGTTAGTACTGTTAGTGGTTTGTGTTGTGCTTGATTTGAGTTAAGCATGTGTTGTTAAGGGTGTTTAAAGATTACAAATTGTTTATCTATGCTTGTGATGCTTGAAAATCTTTATGAGCTGAATAACCTCGTTCAGCTAAAGTCTTAGCTACTGGTTGTTTAAGTTTGTTAGTGGTGCTTAGCCTTGCATGTGGAAAGTGAACCCTAACGGCTGTCTAATCACTACATTAACCCTAGTTATAATAAAGTATTTAAATAGTGGTGGGGTTGCCAGACATGTTGGCTAGATAGTAATCCTGCACCATACTTGTTGCTTGTTAGTTGCCATATATCAACCCCTAGCTTGTTAAAAAGGTTTGACCTATAGAAACTATTTGATGACTTAACTTTTGTCTGAAGTATTTCCTGTTTTGGAAGAAAAACAATGTACCTAACTTTTGTCTGAAGTATTTCCTGTTTAAACAAAGGTGCTTGTTGTTCATCTTTGCCTAAGATAGTTTTGTGATCTATGTCCTAGCATGTGTATAATATTAGACTACTGATTGGTATAATGCCCTTGTAAGTGTAGATCTTAGTTTGATGCTTGAATGATTAGTTTTATGTTTGTAGTTTGTTACTTGTTTGTGTATCATTTGTGGTTTTGTTTGGTGTACTGAGTGTTGTTTATTTCCCTGTTTGCGACCCTAGATATTGACGCTACCGGAGTGGCCTCTGGAGAGAATTTATTGAAGAAGGATGGTAATTTATTATATTGATCAGCAAGGAGAAGTCCATGAACATAATTGCTGAACCAGGCAAGCTACTTCTCTGAGCTTGCATCTATATACATCTATTTTGGTTCACATGTTTTACTTATAAAGAGCATAAGTGATTTATGTGGTGTTTGCCACTAAAGTTATGATTTTGAAAACCCTTTTCCAAAATACAAGTATATTATTTTGACACCCTATATGGGGATCTTAGATGGTAATTCTTTTTCAAACTATAGGATGGAAAAGAATATTGTTTATTCAAAACTCCTTTGAAAATACTTGCATGGATGTGGAATACCGAGATGTCGGTGTGGAAGTGAAGAAATGGAGAATGGACATGTTTATGAAAAATGCACATTGTGTCCTAGTACTATGACGACCAATCTTACCCTGTGCGACCACATTTACCCACCTATGGGAAAGGGCATAGTCATATAATTTGATCATATTAGTATGGGATGCCTCATCGACGGAGATGACTCCGTTATGCATGGGGGGATGGTTTGGTGACCTACCCCTGACCTGGGTCGTCAAAAAGGAGAATACCGACGGGCTGGTATGAGTGAAGGGACAAAGAGGATTGAAGACGCCACCTTTGGGTCGCCGGGCAAAACTATGAGTCCTCACACTTAGATTCCGACGGGCTGGGTTAAGTGTTGATGGAAAGTGTCATATGGGCAGGGTCCTATACTAGCATGAGCAAAGGACAGGCTATGGTCGGTGACTCAACTTCGCATACACCTTGTATGGCGGGACGTGGCTGACACGATGAGTTGCCGATGGATGTGGGAAAAGCGTGCTACCTCTGCAGAGTGTAAAACTATTCGAATAGCCAAGTCCTCGGATATGAACAGTTGGGAGGCTGTCCTAAGACCATGTGCAAGTTTTGGAAAAGTTTTGAGATTTGAAAAGAAAATGGAGATGTTTTATATAGGCAACTATGCCAAAGGGTCGGCATGAGGTTGCTGGAAAAGAGGAAGACCATGAAGGGCTATGGTCGAGAAGTGCAAAGTTTTGTGTTTTGAAAGTGGAAAATGTTTTATGCAACTATACCGAAGGGCTGGTATAAGGTGATGGAAAATGATTTGACCATGAAGGGCTATGGTCGAAAAAGGAGGAGTTTTGGAGAAATAAACCAATGGTGATTTTCCGGGAAATGTTTATAAAAGAGACTTCTTACCTTTTTCAACAAAGATATATTTTCGGGAAAAAGTTTTAAAGGTGACTTCTTACAAAGACAGATTATGGGAAAAAGTTCTAAAAGCCTTCTTTCCTATTTCAACAAAGGTATAGAGATGTTTTTTCTAAAAATACAAGTCTTATGAAAAGTTATAAAATTCTTCTTTATGGAGGTTTCAAACAAAAGTCTATCCTTCTCTGGTTCAATAAGGATATAGAGTTTTCAAAGCAAACCATTTTATTTAAACAATAAAAAGAGTAGTGCATGCCCATTCCGGGGGTAGTTTGCGAGTACAATCAAATGTACTCATATTGGTTTCGTCCCTGGCTATTGTCTTAGCCAGATTTTGAAAATGAGCAGTTCGGAGAAGAAGATGTCAATGACGTCAATGCGAACTAGGTCGCTTCCCAGTCAGCTGCCTGTAGGGTTATGGCAAATGACTTGGGCTCCACTTGGCAAAAAGAGTACCTGTTGAAGTTACGGCCTCAATCAAGTAAGTATATTCTTTCGGTATTTATGGATGTTCTTTTGGTACCAGTTCGATTTTGCTCCGCGACACACTGATCATGGGATCGCTGATGTTGTAGGCACAAGGGTATTTCGGACAGCTAGTCCGGGGTCCCCACAGTAGAGCTGGTAGTTTCGTTGGCTGACAAGCAAAAGCAGGGATTTACCCAGGTTCAGGCCTCCGGAGAGTAACACCCTACTTCCTGCTTGTGTGGTATTGATCTGGTGTGTATATGCGAGCTACAATAGAGTTCCGGCGAGATGTTGATCTCGCTAGGGTTCTGGTGGTTCGAATATTGCCTCTCCTGGATCGGCAGCCCTCCCAGCCTTTATATAATAGGCTGGGTCTCGGGAGTTCGCAACCGACCCTGTTTACATGTAAGGAAAATCTAAACCGACTATGCCTATGTCTAATCTTGGAGGGTATTCCATCTTGTTGGACCTTTCATTATGGGCTTCATGTAGGCTCTTGATAGTTGGGCCTTAGTCGACACGTGCACCAGGTACCCTTATGGTAGGGTACCCGGGATGTATATCCTTGTCAGTAGCCCCCGAGTACTTGTCTGACTCGAAGAATCGGGCATGGACTCGTTCGTAAGTGCACGTCATATTCTTTGTACTTGTGTTTATAATTGGAATTCCTGTATGAATAGCACATGTTGGCTATGTCGAGTATTTTCATCGACTTTGGTTTTTGCCTATGATAATCAAGGGATAATAGCTTAGTAGGCCCGGTACACTCGACGGATCGGGACCGGTTAACTACACATTCGGGTAAAACCTTACTAGCTTTCAATCAAACTCGAGTCCCCGGACTCGAATTTGGAACAAACTGGTCAGACTCGACTATGCCGCGGAGGTCTTACTGAATCGATCTGCAGTATAACTTTGAAATTTACCCAACGCGTCCGTCGGGATTTTTCATCATGTCTGCTGACACGGAAAGTTTTAAGGATTAACGTTGCTGGAACGGTCCTTAGCCCAGCTCGAAAGTCCGGCGGGTCTTACCTTTGCACTATGCATGCAACATCCGAGGTTATTTGCGGCGGACGCAACTCGGGAAATTTTCGAGTATGATTTTGCATCAAATTTTGCATATGAACTGAGTCGAGTCTTTTGTCGACTGATACTTTGTCATTATTCTATCGGGTGCGCGACAGCGCTCCCGATGGGAGTAGCCCCCGAGATTGTGCTTTATTGCTTGCAATGGAGGATAATCTCAAATCTTTTTATCCCATATATTCTTAGTCGAAGAAAATTTTGATACGCTCCCGATGGGAGTAATATGCGTCAGTCGAAGGAATGGTCGAGTGACCAATTTTGCCTTAACATTGCTTTTTCACACCCGAACCAAGCAAGGCAGTCGAGTGACCGATATGCATTGGGCGGACTCGAATGCTTTTCTGAACAGAGCGCTTGCAATGACGTCAGGGATGACGCTTATGGCGACTGCGCTGTCTGACACGCGGTGGCGTGCGTTATGCTGTGATGGATGGGAGGTGACACGTGGGCCCCAAGCTGCAGTGCTGACCGAAGACTTGTGCCGTTTGGACTTGTTTGTTACCGTTTTGACGCGATTTTCGCGGCGTTGTGATGATGGCTTCCTCGTTTTCCGTGCGTAGTGGGCGGAGTGGCCGTCGACGGTTTCCCTCCACGTTCACCACGTGTACGGTAGGATTCCCCATGGAGCACACGATTGTGGTTTGGACGGTTGTGATTGATTTTGCTTTGTGGTAAATAGGGAGGACGGCATTGGCAGCATTTTTTACTAGCCATTTGCCTCCTGCGCCGCCCCTGTTTCATCTTCTTCCTCGCGCTCCTCCTCCATTGCTATTGTGCCCAAGCTTTGTGCGCTCCACCACCCTCTCCTTGACGATGAAGAAGGTAGCGGGCAACAAGCGTGCTGTCGCGACTGCTGCTGCCGCGACCGATGCGGTGGCAGTGAAGGGGAAGAAGGTTGCGTCCAGCGCATCTGCGTCCGCCGCCGTCCTGAAGAAAAGCGACGGGGACTGGGTGAAGTCTTCGATCAAGGAGACGCACCTCGACAAGCTTCGTGAGGACGGGCTGCTACCTCCCGCGGACCAGCTGTTCGTCCGCGCGCCGTCGCCCAAGGAGGTACTCCCTGAACCTCGCGCCAATGGGCGCGTTTGTTTTGCGGAGTTCTTGACTAGGGGGTTCGCATTCCCCATCCACGATTTCGTGCGTGGTTTGATGTATGCCTATGGGGTGCAAATCCATGATTTCACCCATAATGGCATACTGCACATTGCCTGTTTTATGGTTTTGTGCGAATGATTTCTGGGGGTTTCCCCTAGCTGGGCGTTATGGAAGTCCATCTTCCTCGTCCGGCCGAACAAAGGGGCGGCCGCACCTATCCTCTGGGCGGCTACGGGATCCAAGTGCGCAGCGATACGCGCTACTTCGCCCTCAAGCCAGTCGACTCGGCGCAAGGGTGGAGGAAAAAATGGTTCTACGTCCGCGTCAACCAGGAAGGAATCCCAGCGTTTTCGACTGCTAGTTCTATTGCGAGGACCAACGCCTGGGAACATCAGCTGTCGACTGCAGAACAGGCGGAGGCAGAGCCTCTTTTGGCGAATATTGGGGAACTGCTGGGCAGTGTCACGGTGCGCATCTGATTGCCACCTTTGTGAAGATGCGGGTATGGCCAATCCGCGCCCGAGCTCACCCCATGTGGCAGTATGAGGGTGTGCTCGACTCCGGTCGAATGAGCAAGGAGGAGCTGTCGAAGAACGAGCTAGTGGCGCATGTGCGATCCATCACCAGCATCAAGTCAAGCGACCCTTGCAACGTCGACTGCCCTGTCACTCCTTATGGGACGGACAGGCCTTTGCCTGAGGTTAGTGCTACCTCTGTATGTTTGTCGTTGAACTTTGCCACTCGTTGTTTTTGCATTCTTAACTTGTACCGTTATTTGTGATATGCAGGGTCATTCGACTGCATCAACTCTTCCTCCCCTCCAAGAGAATGGCCCCAGTCATGAAACGGAGGTGCAAGAAGTAGAAGCAAAGGGAGGGGATGAGTCACCTCTTCCTTCGGCTACCACATCTCCTATGGAAGAAGTCGAAGAAGAGGGAACAGACGAGATGCAGTCTGAGGACCCACCCGCGCATGAGCATGAGGTCGAGAACCCCGTTCCCAAGCGTCGTCGCATGGTCAAAGGGGTGTCCTCTTCTATGAGTTCACCCGCGAAGGAGTCGGATGTGAAGGATGACGGCGACTCGGGCTCCTCACCTTCTGCCAAAGCTGCTCCTTTGGATGTGAGCCCGTTGAGCTCAGCTCCTCCTCCCAAGTCGGGTGAGGAGCTGCTTTTTGGAGGCCCAAATTTTGACAACCTCGACAGTGAGGAGGAAGAAGAGCACAGGTTTGCTCCTATGCTTTCTGTACTGAGGTTTTTCGTTTTGATATTCATGCTTATGTTGTTTGTCTTCTGTCACTCATAGTGCTGAGACTGTGCGTCCTCCGACTCCTCCATCCGACAAAATTTTGACCCCTGAGCACCCGGACGTCTCTCCTGTTGCTCCTGAGATCGTTCAATCAGTAGCCGCGGCTACTGCCATTGAAACGGCCAAGGTTGCGAGTGATGCAACCCCAGAAGTCGGGACATCTGCCGAAAAACCTGCGCCTTGGATTGAACACGTAAGTGTCTTTTGTCGAGTCCGCATACGGGACTGGTTATGTATAACTCATGCTGGTTTCATGTGCTTGCAGCCTTACTACCTCAACCTGGTGGAATCAGGCAAAGCTTTTGTCCGGGTGGAACAGGAGAGGGACAGTCTGCGTGCTAACTTGGAGCAACTTACCCGTAAGTGTATTTTGATTCTGTACCCGAAGTTCTTTTTGCACTGTCTTTGCTTAGTCGAATGTTTGAGTTACTTCTTGCCATCAAATTCAGGCGACAAGGCATCGGCTGAGTCCCGGGTGAAGGAGCTAGAGGAGGCACTCGCCTCCCAGCGCGCCGAGTCGAAGAAAACTTTGGATGCCACCAAGGACGCAGCCGCCGTGCGCGAGAGAGGGTATGCTGAGCGACTGGCTGGCCTCGCTCGGGATGTGGGAGGTTAGTAACTTTCCCTTTGACATTTTTGTGTAGCCTCTGAGTACTGTGTAGTGATTTGTGCTCTTTTTGGTCTTTGTTGAAGGAGTTATTGGCGCGCCAGCACCTTCTGACGTGGTCAGTGATGAATTGTCACTCGACCACGTGATAGGTGACCTTGATGCCATGTTCGTCCAGGCGAAGGATGCTCTCGCCAAGTCCACCAGCACACTTGGCGCCGTGTACAAAGACGTGCTTCCGCTTGGCGAGCAACCGTCGACTGTTGATGGCTTCGCCAACGTTCTTGGTCCAGGGACTTCGACCATGGCGAATTTTGCTCGCGCCCTCACGGTACGCGGCTCGGAGTCCACCCTCAAGCTGATATTAGGTCATGGGATAGAGGGTAACTTCGAGGCGGCTATGTCTGACTTCCCTCGGAAGGCCAGTGGGAAACTAGTATCTCTGAAGCATGTTAGCGAGCCAGCCGCCCGACTGGCCAACATATTTATGACCACCATGGAGCGCCGGGCAACAGAGGTCGCCGCCCGTTCGAGTAGGGCTAGGTCGGAGTCTGCGTCATAGTTTTAAGGCAGCCGAACCTATTTTTATGCTCTGTAATGATACATTATGATCACGCGAGTATGCGTGTACTTTTGCTACACTTTGTATGAATGTCATCCTTAATGCCTTTTGCGTTTTCACCTGAAAGGCTATGTGTCGTTGACTCGCTTGACTTATGTGCTTGGTTTCTCATTTCTGACATGAGATTTGTGTGATGCCTTGAACAGCCACAGGCAGCCGCTACTTCAGCTGGTTCGTCGCGACCTCGTGCTTCACCCGATCTCGAGCTCAAGTGGCAAATGATGCTAAAGTAATGCGTTATATGAAAGCTCGAGTCGTGAAACTGGAGCAAGAGTTAAAGAGTGCCCAGAGCGATCTGGATATGATGAAATGAGACCAGCTCCAGCCACCCAACGAGAGGATTATGTGCTTGGCGAGATGGACCTTGTGAATAGGCAACTCGAGTGTGAGTACAGTCCTTGCCTTGATTACAGGTCATTTGCTTACTCCCTTTGCTGACCTTTATACTTTGCAGGTTTTGTTCGTGACCTCAAAGCAGAACAGGCTCGCGTTGAGGAGCGTTTGACAATGCGACTGACACCCCGTCAACTGGTCGTCAGCATTTTTGGCTTGATAGGTTTCGAGCGTGCACACTCGCCACTTTGAAGGACCGTGCGTGGCGAAGCACTCAGCTACTCGAGTTATGCAGGTTGGCTTTCATTCGCATCAATCAGACCCTTTTCCAACAGGACCACAACCACAAGGATTCATGGTCTGCTAGAACTGTTCCGTCACGCGGGTCCTATCCAGGAGGTGCTCACCCAGAAGCTTGTGGATGGAGCTAACGCGACGATGGCATACGTGCGAAGTCAGCGTCCCAACTTGGTGTTGCCGCCACCCGCCGTTGGAGCGACTTTGTCTCAGGAAGACCTTGATGGCACCGTTCTATCTGCAAAGATGCTGGTCGAGCGATGCCATGACCAACTCTTTGGTCCTGTGCTACCCATCAAGGACGAGCCTGAAGACTAGAGGCTTTTTGTGTATAAACTTGTAGAGGGGCAGCCCCCGAGTGTAAATTTGCCACTTTGTATATAATATGCATTATTTACTTTGTGTTTCCTCAGCCCCCGAGTCTATCGAGTGGGGTTTATGAAAATATTTCGAGTGTGAACCAATAATTGCGCAGCCCCCGAGTGTTAAAGTGGGGCTGTGAATCTTTGTGATATCTGAAGTTTCAACTTTTGCTTTGAGACTCATCAGCCCCCGAGCGTGCGAGTGGGGTTGAGGAGTTCTACGTTCTTGCTTGAACTTTTGTGACCCAGCCCCCGAACTTTCGAGTGGGGTTGAGGTATTATTCTTGAAGGAGCGAAAACTCGTGTCCTTGATGGCGCAGCCCTCGAGCGTTTCGGGTGCGGCCAAGGTATGTACTAATGAGTTATGAGAATAGTAAATAGAGAGATAGGAGGAACATTTTGATTATATTCCACTTTTGAATGTTAAGCTGCAGGCCGCCTCATTAAAAACCTTCCAGCCCCCTTAGGTACCCTGGAAGGAAAAGAGCGCGTCTGAAACCTGCAGCCATCCGACATATGTGCCTATTACATTGTGCGACTGAGCAATCTAAGCATAGAAACGGCGCAGCTGCGCAACGTTCCAAGGATTGTGCGAGAGTTCGCCTGTCTTCGCGTGCTTCAGTCTGTATGCTCCACCACCAATGACCTCGGTGATGATAAAGGGTCCTTCCCATGGGGAGCGAGTTTGTGCACCTTCTTTTGCTTCAGTCGAAGTACCAGGTCGCCAACCTCGAAGGACCTGGTGCGCAGTCGACGGCTGTGGTAGTTGCGGAGGTCTTGCTGATAGACAGCTGTGCGTGCTAGCGCCGTGTCGTGCTTCTTCGAGCAAGTCGACTGCATCTTCGAGTGCTTCATCTGCGTCTTCTTCGTTGTATGCTTCGACTCTTGGTGCATTGAATCTTACATCTGATGGCAGGATTGCCTCTGCGCCGTAGACCATGAAAAATGGGGTGAACTGTGTTGAAGCGTTAGGAGTTGTGCGTAGGCTCCATAGCACAGATGGGAGTTCTTCGACCCAAGCACCCGCGGCTCTTTTGAGTGGCACCAGGAGGCGTTTCTTGATTCCGCTTGTCACGAGTCCATTGGCTTTTTCGACTTGGCCATTGGACTGCGGGTGTGCCACGGATGCATAGTTGAGCGTGATGTCTTGCTCTTTGCAGAAGGATCGGAACTCTTCAGCCGTGAAGTTTGTACCGTTATCAGTGATGATGCTGCTTGGTACACCGAAGCGGTATATGATGGATTTTATGAAATTGACTGCTGTAGTGGCAGTCGAACTTGTGATAGGGACTGCTTCAATCCACTTGGTGAACTTGTCGACCGCCACCAGAAGGTGAGTATGCCCTCCATGGGAGGATTTTTGAGTGGCCCGACCATATCGAGCCCCCACTGGGCGAAGGGCCAGGCCAATGGTATTGTCTTCAACGCCGATGCGGGTGCGTGCGGCTTTGTGGCGAATTTTTGACAGCCGATGCACCTTTTGACTATGTCCTCCGCGTCTTTGAGTGCTGTGGGCCAGTAAAGCCTGCGCGAAAGGCTTTGGCTACGAGTGATCGACTGCTGGCGTGATGCCCGCAGGTACCTGCATGAATATCACGAAGGATGGCCTGGCCATCTTCGAATGCTATGCATCGTTGGAACATACCTGATACGCTGCGCTTGTATAGTTCGCCGTTGATGACGGTGTATGCTTTAGATCGTCGAGTGACGCGTCTTGACTCTGTTATGTCTTCAGGTACCTCGCCGCGGAGTATGTATGCGAGGAAAGGTTGAGTCCAAGTTGGCTCAATGAGGAGTACCTCGACTGGCGGGTCCTCTGTGCTAGGTGCTTTGCTCTTGGCTGGTGCGGCTGATGTAGGAGATGTTCGTTTTTGCTTGATGGACCTGTGCTCGATGCGCTCGAGGAAGACACCAGGTGGAACTGGTGCTTTGGTCGAGCCAAGGTTGGCTAGCTATCTGCTTCGTTGCTCTCTCCCTATGTGCCGCAACTCGCAGCCTTCGAAGCTGCCCTCCATTATGTTGTACAGGTCACGGTAGGCGATCATGTTGTCTGCGATGGCATCGCAGGCCTTCATTGTTTGCTGCACCACAAGATTCGAGTCACCATAGATCATCAGTCGAGTGCACCCGAGGGCTTTGGCCATCCGCATGCCATGGATCAGGGCCTCGTACTCAGCTTCGTTATTGGATGGTAACTCGAATCCCATCTGCAGGACATAGCGAAGCTTGTCGCCTTTTGGTGATATGAGGATGACACCTGCGCCTGCGCCTTCGTTCTTCTTTGAGCCGTCGAAGTACATAGTCCATGAGTTGGACACATCTGGTGCTCCTGGCAACTGAGCTTCGATCCACTCGGTATGGAAGTCAGGTAAGACTTGTGCTTTGATGGCCTTCGGGTAATCATACTTGATATCTCGTGGTCCTAGCTCGATGAGCCATTTTGCGACTCGCCCAGTTGCGTTGGGATTTGTGAGGATGTCCCGATCCCTGAGGTGCTGATTACAGTGATCGGGTGCTCTGCGAAGTAGTGCGTCAGCTTCCTTGAGGACATGAACACGGCGTAGGCCAGCTTTTGATAATGCGGGTACCGCTGCTTTGATATGGAGAGGACTTCACTCAAGTAGTAGACTGGGCGTTGTATGCTTTGGGCGTGTCCCTCCTCCTGCGTTCGACTACCAGTACGGTACTTACCACCCTGTTAGTTGCGGAGACATATAGGTATAGTGGCTCACGTTCCCTTGGTGCGACGAGGATTGGAGGGCTTGTGAGGACTCGCTTGAGATCCGTGAAGGCTGCTTCGGCTTCTGGCGTCCACTCGAATTTGTCTGCTTTCTTCATCAGCCGATAGAACGGGAGTGCTTTTTCGCCAGTTTGCTGATGAATCGCTGAGTGCTGCCACTCGACCCGCTAATTTTTGTACGTCATGGAGCTTTGAAGGCCTTTGCATTGTCAAGATGGCCTGTATTTTCTCCGGGTCCGCCTCGATTCCACGAGCCGAGACTAGATACCCCAGGAGCTGCCCGGCTGGCACGCCGAACGTGCACTTCTTCGGGTTGAGCTTGATGTGGAAGCGTTTGAGGTTTGCGAACGTCTCTCGCAAGTCATCGAGTAGTGTGTTTTCCTCCCTTGTTGTGATGACGATGTCGTCTACGTAGACCTGGACGTTTCGCCCAATTTGCTTCTTGAGGCAGTCTTGCATCATGCGCTGGTAGGTTGCGCCTGCGTTCTTGAGCCCGAAAGGCATTGTTGTGTAGCAGTAGACCCCGAGTGGGGTTATGAACGCCGTTTTCTCTTCATCTCTTCCTTCATCCTTATCTGGTGGTAACCTGAGTAAGCATCCAGGAAGGACAGCGAGCGCACCCGGCGGTGGAGTCGACGATCTGGTCGATTCGAGGTAGTGGAAAGTGATCCTTTGGACAGCATTTATTGAGTGCTGTGAAATCTACGCACATCCGAAGGATATCTGTGTGCTTCTTCTCTACAAGTACGGGGTTAGCCACCCATTGTGATTTCTTGATTTCTCTGATGAAACCTGCTGCGAGTAGTCTGTCGACTTCGGCTTCGACTGCGGTTCTTTTCGGGCCGGATATGCGGCGCATTGTTTGCTTGACTGGTTTAGCATCTGGAAATAATTGGAGAGAGTGCTCGGCGAATTCCCTGGGAATACCTGGCATGTCGGCTGGACACCACGCAAATATATCCCAGTTCTCACGGAGGAATTCGACGAGCGCGCTTTCCTATGCGATAGGCAGACTCGAAGAGACATTGACTGTCTTGGTCGGATCAGTCGGGTGCACCTGATGCGACCTTGTGTCATTGGTGGCATTGAATGCTCTGTCGACTGCCACCTTCTTGTGCTCCGGCATAAGTGTTCGATCGTTGGAGACCGCTAGATCGGCGAGTGTTGCTTCCATGCCGAACATCTCAGAGATTTTGCTAAACTCTCGGTCGCAAGAATCGGACTTTTGGAAGTTTCCTTTGACTGTGATTACTCCTTTTGGTCCAGGCATTTCAGCTGAGGTATGCGTAGTGTGGGACTGCCATGAATCGAGCGAACGTCGGGCGTCCAAGTATGGCGTGGTATTGTGACTTCCAGTCGACAACTTCGAACTCAATCGACTCTGTCCTGAAGTGGTTTTTGTCCCCGAACGTAACGTCGAGTTGTATGGTGCCTTCTGGGCTTATTGCTTTGCCTGGGACGATACCGTGAAAGGTATTTGAGGATTTTGGCAGGTTTTCGACTGACCTGTTCATTTTGCGGAGCGTATCTGCGAAGATGATGTTTATGCCGCTGCCACCATCCATGAAGACCTTGGACATGGCGTAGCCTCCAATTTGGCGTCGAGTACCAGAGCAGAGTGCCCTGGACGAACGACCGATGGTGGGTGGTCCTCTCTGCTGAAGCTTATTGCAGTTTCGGATCCCTTCAAGAATTCAGTTACGGCAGGAGGTGACATGACCGCCATATTTACTTGTCGAGTGCGAAGTTTTTGCTCCCTGTTGGAAGGGCGACCTTTCTGTATCATGTACATCTGCCCTTGGGGCGGAGGGTACTGAGGTTCGTCCACCCGAGGTACGGGTTGTATGGCACCCGCGATATTTCCGCCTGCGGCAGGCTGTGGTGGTGGAGGTGGTGCCATCAGAACGGGCACATTGTTTGGCTGAGGCACAGGTGCAGGTGCGGGTGCGTGTGCGGCTGTTGCCTTTCTGAGTTGCACGTATTCAGATGCTAGTTGGTCGAATTCTCTGCAGTTTCTCATCGAGTGATTGGAGCGCAATTTTCCGTCTTCCCCCTTGTACAGGTGGAATCTGCAATCAGCATCCATCTTGTCATCGAATGATCGCTCGTTTTGTGCGCCGGAGCGCGACTTGCGCCAATCTTTCTTCTTGTAGCTGTCGCTGCGTTGGTTGCGGTCTCGACTGTCCCGGCGATCATCTCGACTGTCCCGGCGATCATCTCGACTATCCCGTCGATCTTCTGACCGTCGGTCGCTTCTGTCTTGGTCGTTGCGGGGTGTGGAGAATCCAGCCGCCATGAATTCGGGTCTGTCGTCGTCGTAGTGACGTTTTGAACGTTTGCGCCTCCGGTCGTCTCTGTACGAGTCCCTGCGGTTCGACTGCCGCTATCATGATTGTCACGGGGTGAGGACCCGCGTGTGGTGCGCGCCATGTCTTCTCCGTCTGCCCACTCAGTCGCGATCTTTAGGAGGTTAGCCACAGAGGTTGGCTTTTGGCGACCAAGTGCTTCTTTGAAATCTCGCCTGGCGAGGCCCATGATGAAAGCATCCATGGCCATATCTTCTGAAATTACTCCAACTGAGTTGCGTATCTCAGTCCATCGTCGGATGTATGACCTCAACGTTTCGTCCGACCGTTGAATGCAGGCTCTCAGTTCTTCGAACGTTTTTGGTCGCTCACATAGAGGCTCGAAGTTTTTGATGAAGTCTGCGCGGAAGTGATCCCACGAGTCGTATGTTGATGGAGGTAGAGCCTTGAGCCAGTCGCGGGCTGTGCCTTCGAGCATGAGTCGTATGTATTGCATGGCTGTGATATTCGTGCCTCGCTGGCACGAGACAGCCAGTCTGTAGTCTTCCAGCCATCCTGAAGGTTCCTGTCGACCCGTGTATTTGGGCTGTTCAGATGTGAGTTTGAACCCTTTGGGCATCCGTGTCTCGCGGACGCGTCGAGTGAAGCACAGAGCTCCGTGGCTCAGGCTCCTGATCAGAGTACGAGTCGCTACTGTAAGATCTGCGTGATCTGCTCTGGACCTGCGCCGACGTGAGCCGCTCTTTCCTTCGAGTGGTGACTGCGACCACTGCGATTATGTTCTTCACGACGCGGTTACTATGGCACGGTCTCGACTCCCTCCTGGAGTTTTTGGGATTTGGCGTATGGCCTTCGCCGCTAAGGCGAGTGATTTGATCTGTTGGCGATGTAGTTTTGCATTGGGGTCATCCGCTGGAGGCTTGATTGCCTCTAGGTATGCTGCAGCAGTAAAAGGGCACCCGCAGCTGTTTTGGGTACTGGCACTCCCTCTCGTCGAATGTCATGAAAGAGTGGCCTAAGTTGCGGGTGAGTGCTTCCCTCTCATCTTCCGCGAGGCGTGACAGCCTTGATCTGGGTCTTGTGTCTGCTCGCCCGGTGGAGCTCAGGGAGAGCTGTCTTCTCGTGCACTCGACAAGCTAGCTTGCTTTTTACGTTCTTCGAGTGTTGCTCTGATCTGCTGCAGTCGAAGTGATTCCTGCCAGTTGAAGTACTGGAAGGTCAACATCTCCTCTCGTGTTGCGTCCACTGGCATCATTGTGCACTCCTTGATGACTTTATCTGCTTTTGCTGCCATCTCAGCAGTAATTGTGAGATTTGTGACTCCATCCGGCATAGTAACTGTGCACGGGAATTCTGTAGGCCTGCGACTGGCCGCAATCAGATGATTCTGCGGCGAAGGCAACGTAGACCTGCTGGGGTATCACCCGAGGGTATGTGTATGTGTTTTCGAGTCCCGTCATGGACTCGACGTCTTCATCGAGACTCATATCAGAGTCATATGCCAGTCGAGTGGTCCGTCTGGGCGGATCTCGCTGTCGATGTGTTCATCGCCTATGCTCATCTCGGTGTCGGCGAAGTTGTTATGGATCTCGAAGTCGAGGTTGTTGTTGGTGCAGATCTCGGAGTCGACGTGGTTGTCGATATGAGTTTCGGGCTCATCGAAGTCGCTGAGGGAGATCCCGCAGTCGAAGCTATCCTCGAGTGGAAGATTGAGCTCGGGATCGTTTGTGCGGTATGCTGATTCAGCCTCCTCACCTTGGAGTTCTTTCGCAATGAACTCGTTGATCTCTCGAGTCGACATGGTTGTTGCAGACGAGCAGGCTTGGAGGATCGACGATGGTATGGACGCAGTTGATGGATCCGCAGTCGAAGGAGCCGCAATCGATGGAGCCTCGGGTGCGGAAGTCGCGAGTTGGCGTGGATCTGTCAAGTCCTGTACCAAGCTTGTTTACGAAAAAATTGAACGAACCAACGGTTAAACCCAAACCTGACTCGAGACAGCGAACGTCTCCTGGAATTCTGGCGAGTGCGGCTCGAAGTTCATCAGAGGATCTGATGTGCTTTTTGCAGGTGAAGTTGGCGTGCTGCCGTTTGTCGAGTGAGTCGGCGAGTTGCCGTGTGCCGCCGAGTCGGCGAGTTCTGGTTTGTTGATGCAGCCGGCGAGTTGCCGTTTGTAGATGCGATCGGCGAGTCGCCGTTTTCCGATGGAACCGAAGAAACCGTGAGTCCAGCACTATTCTTTCCCACAGACGGCGCCAATTGACGAGGGGTTAACTCATCAAATCCCATGGTTAAGGACCTAGGGTTGAGATTACGAGGGAGAGAACGTGGTAGAGCTGGTAGTTTCGTCGGCTGACAAGCAAAAGCAGGGATTTTACCCAGGTTCAGGCCTCCGGAGAGTAACACCCTACTTCCTGCTTGTCTGGTATTGATCTGGTGTGTATATGCGAGCTACAATGAGTCCCGGCGAGATATTGATCTCGCTAGGGTTTGGTGGTTCGAATATTGCGTCTCCTGGATCGGCGGCCCTCCCAGCCTTTATATAATAGGCTGGGTCTCGGGAGTTCGCAACCGACCCTGTTTACATGTAAGGAAAGTCTAAACCGACTATGCCTATGTCTAATCTTGGAGGGTATCCATCTTGTTGGGCCTTTCGTTATGGGCTTCATGTAGGCTCTTGATAGTTGGGCCTTAGTCGACACGTGCACCAGGTACCCATATGGTAGGGCACCCGGGATGTATATCCTTGTCACATGATATTTCCATAACTCAAAAGATTTGTAACTTGATCATCCACGAAGGGATTGATCCGAAATATTCTTCGATAGAAGGGACATAAAATCCCACAGAATCACAAGAGTATTTCCATCGCCAAGATTGCGACCTTATTACAATAAACTTTGGGCCGAAACCCACAAATCTTTCAAACTAAAATGAAAAGTAAATTTGAAGATGTCTTCATTATGTAGATGAAACTCCACGCGCCGAGCTTGACGCACATCCTCAACCTCTACTCTTCCGCCACCTTACTTGCCGCATCTCCTATATCAAGTGCATAAATAACTTAGCAATTGATACTCCAGAGTTACTAGTAAGATTGACAAATATCATTGCAATGTATAACTCTTATACCTTTCTTGCCCTTAGAAGATTTCTTCTTCTGAAGCAGAAATTTCTTGCAGTTCCTCTTCCAGTGTCCCTTCTTCTTACAAAAGAAACACTCGGATTCTTCTTGAGCCGAGTCAACAACCTTCTGCAATGCCTTAGCATTCTTATACTTCTTCGTTCTCTTATTCTTGAACTTAGTGGATTGGGTAACCATCAAAACTTGATTGTTTTCCCTCTTCACATTAGGTTCAACAGTTTTCAGCATTGCAAGCAGCTCATTCGGTGTCTTCTCCAACCCATTCATGTTGTAATTCATGATAAAACCGCTGTAAGACGGTGGAAGGGATGCCAACACCAAATCTATACTTAGCTCGGCTGGAATAGGAAATCCCAGAGCCTCGAGCCTAGTACCATAACCAAACATCTTGATTACATGCTCGCTCACAGAGCCTCCTTCTGCCATGTGACATGACCACAGTGCCTTTGTTATCTCATAACGCTCAGTCTTAGCCTGAGTCTGGTACATGGCCTTGAGTGCGACAATAATGTCGTATGGAGGAGTTTGGTCAAACTTCTTCTGCAACTCAGGTTCCATACATGTCAACATGAGACACTGGACATATATCGCCGCATCACTCTTCAAGGTGAATGCATCTATCTCAGCTTCTGACGCATCGTCAGCCGGCGCCTCGGGGAGAGGGCCATCAAGAACGTACTCGCTCTTCGTGTTCCTAAGAACAATCCTTAGGGCGCGAACCCAATCAGCATAGTTGCTCCCATTCGCAGTCGGTTGTTTCTTCTCAATCAGCGGTCCAAGGTTAAACGTGGGTGCTATCTTAGCCATTGATCTACAACAATTAAGTTCACTTAGACATGTTCATAATTATTATCTAGCATTAATATTTAAGACTAAATTAAAATGCTCCCACTAAAATTGATATTCCTCAAGATCAATTTAGTGTATACGAAATCCTCGCTCAACATACGATCAATAGATGGATACATGTCATTGAACGTAGCTACAACGGGTAGGTCAACAAGCCAATCACTTCCTGCCGTGATTTTCGTTTCATCTTTCGATGCGTGTGCTCCGAGCTCATAACTAGTTATGCCTGAACTTCAAGACAACCAACCGCTTTTGCTGTAGGTACGGTACACTACACGCCTCCCAAACCCTTGGCACACATTACTCATGGATACATGGCGCATGGTGACAAGCATCCGGTTTGATGCTGCTACGAGTTGGGAGAGCACGAACTCCTTGATATTTTTAATTTTAGCTCAAGTAATTAAACTTTTCAGCTACCGAGGAATCTCCCTAATAATCACACTACTGCGCAATCAAGGGAAGAGCAAGAAAACAGATATAAAAACATGCACAAGTAAATAACACTTCGTGATGTAGTATAGTCTTCTTGCTCCAACCGTCGGGGGCGCCTCCCACCGACTTGGCCATGTCGAGGTTTACGACATTTGCATGTCTTCTCCTATCCTCCACTATCACCATAGCTCGACGAACAACAACGGCACGCCGGCCAACAAAAAACAAGGTTAGTCAACAAAATAATATTTCGAGACTATACCACATCACATGTCCTGCAAAACAGAGTTAGACGCCTCTAACGTTTGTTTGCATATTTTAACGTGGCTGTAGGGTCAACGGGACAACCGGAAATACTACGGCCCTTACCAAGCATAGTTATTCATGTTGCAAGATTAACCTTGCGGGGTGATTATCCACCCAATGTCACAAGAACGTTGCGGATGCTAACCCAGACGATTGCATTTAGTTGCACATGACCCCCGTGTGGACCTAGTCCACATGCCCCATCCGCTATCAAGTCGACGAGACCAACTATAATATGATCCGAAGTTACTGAAGCACTTCGTTGGCGCCAACGGGCATACTAGGAGCAGCCGGAAGGTCCGCGGATTGCCAGAAGTCCGAGATCATACTATACCGCTGGAAACAAGACGAGACCGCATATCGGGAAGCACCATAAATAACTTGAATGTTAGAAGATATATAGACTTCAATAACATACCCGAACAAACTTATGCGGTGCCCGCACACCAAGTGCTCTAGATCAAATCATGTATCTACGCATAGATCGCTCTGATACCACTATTGGGTTGCGTGTACAGAATTTTAAAAATTTCGTATTGCTACGCAACACCTCCCAAGATCTACTATGAAGATACATGCGAATACGAAGATCCGAAGATCTAGATGGAATTCGTTACCAACACCGAAGTCGTGGAAGAAGTGTTGATGACGTTTGTCGATGTAGCTCGTCGCCGTCTCCCTCAACCAAGCCTGGTAGAGAGATTCCGGCGCCTCCTCCTCCTCGCCTTGTCACCTTGATCCAGCAGAGTGAGGGTCAACCATCGAGTTCGACAGCTCACCCCACCGAAAGCTTGCACGCGTACGCCGGGAAAGGTTCAGCAGGGCTTCACCGTCCAAGCTTGAAGCTCTACTGGTGTATATGAAGGTGGAGATTCTCAACACATGAGAAGGAGAGAGAGAGAGAGAGATTAGATCTAGTCTAATCGGATAGATTGCCTCTAGTTAGAGGTTCCTCTAATCCAACTAGAAGAGATCTGAACTTGTGAGCTAATTGTGTCTCAATATTGTGCTCTCCAAATAAGAGGGGGTGGTGTTTATATAGATGGACCAAGGGGTGGAGGGACTTGGGTAAGGGAAAGCTCCCCTAGTCCAACTCGGTTTGGACAAGGGGAAAGTCCCCTTGCCCAATACGGTATGGGAGGAGGAGTTGGAGTAGGACTCCAACTCCCCCCTCCTCCACCGCCTCCTTGTGCCGCCGCCAGGTGGGGCCCACCTAGGGCCGAACCGACCTAGGCGGGTGGGGCCCACCCTGGTGCGCCGACCTGGCGGTGGGGCCCGCCCTAGGCCGGCCCGCCCAGGCCCGCCGCCTTGCCCCGCCGTGGGCCGAGGCCCACTAGGGTTCGGCCGGGGGGAGCCTCCCCACCTTCGGCGCCCTAGCCCACCACCACCATGTGGTGGTGCGGCTACCTTGGTGGGCCCTCGGGCCCATTTTGGTAGCCCCATGGTGGACTCCAATTTAATAATAATATTTTCCATAATTATTTATTAATTAAATAATTTAATATTTAATTAACTCACAATTAAACAATACTTTGTCCAATTAATTCTTATTTGAATATTTCCTTTTACAGAATATTTCACCGAATTAATTACCTATCATATAAAATACCTTTTATATGATCCGGGACACCCAGTGTCTGCTGACAAAATACTCTGGATAAATATCTCCATCAATATATAAACCTTCGGAATAAATTCCGACCTGTGATAGCAACTTCTATCACAAAACAATCTCTCCGATAAAAAATAAATATCACGCAGACACTATGTCGGTGATACTCTCTCCATTATTCCAGACCAACCATAATACACAACTAACCAATCCTAGTTTAAGCGTGGCCACCCTACAGGTTCAATAACGTGTAGCTATAATTGAATAACCAATCACCGGTCATTGTCAGATCCATGGCCGATCTGAATAACGTCTACCGTTATGCGAAGACACTCTGTTGAACCTGCTGGTCATTTAATATATCATTTCCATTACTCGCGATACCAAACTTCACCCGAGATATAGATCCGTGGATGTTACCATGAATCAATAATTGATTTAGAACATCTTTGTCTATCTCGTTACCGGCAAGTTCCCTTGACTCGTTTCCGTATTATGATATCCCACACGGTGTAACTTCACCATGCATTGTCTGCAGAACATATTGGATACCTTTATAATACCGAGAGGCCTAGGGCGTATATCTCTAATTACCGAGGAGTAATTTTCCCATCTCAGAACATTAGATATACACACACCTTGAAGCCACCCAGTGACAGCCTTTCGACACCCATTAACGACCGTGCCATTGACTGTACCAAAGCAACTCTTCCAGTATGCATAAATCCTAATAACCTCATGGTTACAGACATGTTTATATAATAACCTTACTGTGATAAAGCTAAGGACAAAGAAACGACTTAACGGAATCTCTTAGCATACCAAAACTTGGTTTACCCGGCCATATTATTATCCAATAATATGCCACTCATTGATGCTGACATATACAATGTCCATGACTAGGAAAGCAGTGTCATCAAGCAATCAACAAGTTAGTCCGTAAAAGAACTAGGTATAATTTTACGTGTTCATATTCTCTACACTAGTACGAGTGGGCTTTCCCCTGAATCACGTATCCAGAAACCACCGTAGTTATAGCATAGAAAATACAAATCATTAATTGATGAATCAGATATATAAATACATTGCCTTTGGGCATACATCCAACAATCGGCGAGCGACGAAATAGTTTT